>CM035220.1:27884134-27920831 GCA_020233015.1 Callinectes sapidus | reverse complement strand
CAGTTAAGGGAATTATAATCACTTCCAGTAAAATTAAAATAACACAAAAATTAAATGTTTCACCTCAAAAATAGGAATAATTCAAGAACTAAGAGACACGAAAATAATTGAGAAAGATCCATACACGCTGGTGATCACATACACACCAGTTCAGAAACCGAATAAATCCCGGATTACACATAGAAAATAATCACCAGAACACACCATAATAACGTTCACAAGAAAGTAGCACCACAACTTGTTAACCCCCGTAGCTGAATTACCATAATAAGAAATGAACCCAACACAATGCAATAATGATGCTAAGATAAAGGAAACCGGGCAGGCACCTACAAAATGGCGTACCTGAGGGGATTACACGAATCACGAAAAAACACCCGTCACCACTCTCGCCAAAATACCACAATAAATCAAGGACAAACCCTAACACCAAATAACCCGTAAAACATCTCAACACATTGGCAATAATTGTGCCTAAAAGACAGAATCCTAGCACCAAGAATAAGAACAATAGAAAAATACTCAGCCCGGTACAAAGAGAGACACCACTGCGTCTGGTCCCCTCGCCCCTCGCCTGCTCGCTCAGGTCTGTCTCTCCCCTGCCCGGTTTTCGTCCGTCACGCTTCTCTCTCCCTCCTCGGCGGAGGAACACCATTACGTCACACAACGCCTCTTCCACCTCAAGGCCTTAATTACAACTCCCTAACGCGAACTGAAATTAAACTATTATTTTAACAATACACTTACACAATTATAATATAGATACATGCATCACAAATAAATTCATATATGGCACTACATAATTAGCTTCCCTCGGGGGAGCGACGCGGTGCGTACTCGACCTTCACAGAGCAGCCTTGTTTGTCACATAAATTCCGCTGACCTGACAAAACGTGACCCGGCTAGTCACCAACGAACCTTCTAGACGCTACGCAGTTATGTGAACATTACAATATATCTACGAATAATGAGATTACATACAATAGATACATATATATAGTAAATAATAGTATAAGGTATATATAAAGAATGGGCTGTCCTGGGAACATTACATATAGTTACATACAAATAAACATTGCTCGCAGGACACCAATAATAATATTTAGCGTCAATACCTGACGGTCGTAACACCAGTGATCTTTAAATATTGACACTGAAAAGAATAGACAGTGAGGGAAAAGGCATACTGTGTGTTGGCTGTTACCGCCCTCCTTCACAAGGCACAACACTGCTGGACTTTCTCACAGTGAACCTTGATGCTATGTTGACAGCCAGCAAGTGCGACAGTGTGGTGATTATAGCTGACCTGAACCAACATGGAGTTCGGGAAGCCTTTAACGCTACTGGTAATGCACAAATTTCCACAACTATGTCACCTTCCCCACTGACATATCCGGGTCATCCCTGGACCCTGTGGTGACAGACCTCCCTTCTCACACAGTTCAGTGCCAACCAATGGACTTTGTGGGCACCTCAGACCATGTGGCAGTCCTCACCAGGATTACCTTCAGGAGGCCACGGGATGAGAGTTACACCCACACCCTCTGGAAGTGGGAGGATGCAAACTGGAGGGAAATCAGAGCTTCTCTCAGGAGGACTGACTGGGAGGAAGTACTGTATGGCAACACAGACCAGCAGGTGGGGCGCCTCACGGAGTTGCTCCTCGCTTTGCAAGAGCGATGGATGCCACACTCAAAACATAGCACCAAAACATCGGATCTACCCTGGTTTGGCCCAGAGTGCCGTGCCGCCTCTGACGCCAAGTACCGAGCCTGACGTGCTTAAAAGAAGCACCCAACAGCGCGGAACAGGCGTGTACACAGAGAGGTATCCCAGCGAATGAGGTACACTCAAGAGTGGGCCTCAGAACACTGGAAGGAATGCCTCAGGGGAGAGCTAAGGGGTGGTCAGGTGGTAACGAAGAGATGGTGGAGCCCTGTCAAAAAGCAGCAGGGTGAATCGCAACACAGCCCGATCCCTTCCCTTCAGCGGGAGAATGGTGAAGTGGCTCACTCTGCTCTAGACAAGGTGAATCTACTGGCTAGGCATTTTGCGAAAAAAAGGCGCATTCCAGACCTAGAGAGGACACCACCGACACTTCCAGACTTGGTTAGAGACAAGCTAGTGCTCGTAAAAACCAGTGAAAGTGAAGTGAAAAGTATTCTCCGGGAAGTGAATGTATAAAAGCAGTGGGGCCAGACAATATCAGCCCTCGGCTACTTCATTCGTGTGTTGATGAGTTGGCGAACCCGCTCGCCTTACTCTTTAACCACTGCTTTCGGACAAGCACGTGGCCAAAGGCTTGGAAGACAAGCAATGTGGTTCCCGTGCACAAGAAAGGTGGGAAAGGTGAGGTGAAAAACTACCTTCCTGTGTCTTTGCTGTCAGTGCTTAGTAAAGTGGTGGAGACAATAGTGGCCTCGAGAGTCACGGAACATCTCGAGGTACACCACTTACTCTGCACCAGACAATTTGGATTCCGGCAGGGAAGGTCAGCGGCTGATTTACACCTGCTGCTGTCCTCTGAACTGGGTGCCGCCCTGGACCAAGGCAAGAAGACTGCCGTCGTGGCGCTGGACATTGAAGGTGCCTTTGACAGGGTGTGGCATGAAGCCTTGGTCGCTAAACTCCGTTCAGCAGGTATTGACGGGGCGCTTCTACCACTCCTCAGGGACTACCTGAGGGACAGACAACTGAGGGTGTCAGTTTGTGGTCGGGAGTCCGAGCTGCAACCCATTAGAGTAGGTGTGCCTCAAGGAAGCTGCCTTGCCCCTCTACTCTGGAATATATATATATATCAACGACCTGTTGCAATTCATCCCAAGAACGAAGGCCTACGCAGACGACGTCACCCTCACTCAAAGCTACGAGCTTCAGGGAGCGACAACCATCACTGCCCAGCTCATCTACAATCTGAGCCGCATCGCTGCGTGGGGCAACAAATGACAAGTGAGGTTTGCTTCCCAGAAGACGCATCTGCTAGTTGTCTCCAGGTCGTGTACGTTCTTGCGACTGAACCTCAATGGAGACACACTGACGCCGAGAGACGAGATGGAGGTGCTGGGGGTCACCTACGACCGTAAGTTGACCTTCAGCTCCCACATAGAGTGGCTAGCCAGGCAAACATCAGGAAAGCTGGCTTCTCTAAGGAGGATGTCGTGGCTTCTCGACGGCAAGGGGCTGGAGGTCCTCTACAAGGCGCAGGTTCGCTCCTCCCTGGAGTACGCCTGTCTTGCGTGGGGCGGAGCGGACAGGAGACACCTCGCTCTCTTGGACAAGGTGCAGGACCGTGCCGTGAGGCTCATCACGGACAACAACGCGGGACCTGTGCCACACCTCCACACCTTGCAACACAGGCGTGATGTTGCAGGACTGACAGTGGTGTTCAAGGTGCAGGAGAAGGGGAAGTTGCAGGAGAAACACGTGAGTCACCTGCAGGACCTGAGACAGCCAAAACGCCGGGCTCCGGTCATCACACGAACTGTCGCCCTGGCACCGAGTGAACTGCTACAGCCCCGGTGTCGGACATGGCATTACAAGCGCCAGTTCATAAACACTTAGACAAGATGGTGGAACACACTGATAGCTTCACAGACAGTCTTTAAACGTTTTTCTATACAGTTCTATACAGTGACTGTGAATGACTGGCTGCTGAAACAAGGCCGGGAGTAAAAAATTGTATTATATATGTACTTGTGTAGAGTAAGGCTTTAAGATAGGGAACAATAACTATGTGACCCTTTAGCCGGTCTGTCACTAGCAACTATATAATGTAGATGTGACAACTCTAAATTAGTATAAACAAAAAATAAATAAAAAAAATAAACAGCAAAAAATACATTGTTTTTTTATGACAACATTTTTTTTCCCCTAAAATTGCACAAATTACCCATTTTATATTTTCATCCCTATTATACGACAATATATATATTTTTTTTTATCTAAAACTGCATTAATGACTCTTTTTACAATGTTTTTTTTTTGGAGATTTACAACTTTTCAAGGAGAACCTTTTCTTTTACTAAAACAAATATGATTTTACTTCAAAATATATTTTTTAATAGTTTTCTATTGATTTCATGTTTTGATTAAAACAAGAAAATAAACACTATATACATTTTCATTTTCTGAAACTATATAAACTACCCAATTTTAACCTTTTTTGGACGTTTAAAAATATTTTCTAGAAAAAAAAAAACTGTTTCATGTTACAATACACTTATTTCTGTAAAATTTCAAAAATTACTTTTTTTTCAACATTTTTAAGAGAGTTAACGGCATTTTACACAAAACCACCTTTTACATATGCAATTTGAATACAGAAAAAATTCTGCCTAAAAAGTGACTTTTTCAATGTTTTTCATGTTATTTTCATTGGTTGATGGAAAAAAACCAGAAAATTAAGTGTTTTTAACGACAATATTTGTTTTTCTCTAAAACTGCACAAATTACCTATTTTTATGTTAATTCCTTATATTACGACAATATGTTCCTTTCTCTAAAGCTGCATAAATCACTCTTTTTTCAACGTATGTTGGAGATTTACAACTTTTCAAGGAAAACGCTCTCTTTTAGAAAAATAAGGATGATTTTACTCCAAAAGGGATTTATCAATGATTATCTATTGATTTCAATGTTTTGATTAAAAACAAGAAAAAAACACTTTATAAATTTTCTTTTTATGAAAGTATATAAACTACCCAATTTTAACCTTTTTGGACGTTTTAACAACATTTTGTAGAAAAAACCTTTTCCATTTTACAAAAAATGTAATACATGCCGTTTCAGGGAAAGAAAATATTTATGTCAAAAAAGGGATTGTTTAACTATTAGCGTAATGTGATCGTACATGAACGATCATAGCGCCGCGGCTGGTGGGACGGTGATCGTTTATGTAATCAAGAATTTTCCCGCCTCACATTCGTATTGTCGAGCCGCTCTCTCGACTCACAAGGGGAGCCTGAGCATCTGGCAACACTTCCTACTTGCTGAGTTGCCACTTTGACTGTTTTCACGTACTATTCAGTTAGATTTTCTCCTTCATGGAGGCAGCATCTGGCAACCCCCGGGACCCGGCGGGTAGTTCCCCCCCTCCGCTTGAAGAAAGCAGCATAGATGCGGAAATATATGTTGCATATAATTCTGATTTTGACATAACTGATGAGAGTGACGATAGTGATTTTTGTTTTGAGACCGATGACAGACATCGGAGAGATGATTTCCCCGCCTAACAAAGGAAGGAATTGGGTTCATTTTCCTTTCCTCCATCTCCCATTTTACAAACACACACACACACACACACACACACACACACACACACACACACACACACACACACACAGAATCTTCGGCCAAGAGACTCTAGGATTAAAAGAAAATTACTGAAAAATTCATTTTTTGATGTAAAAACATACTTTTTTTATAAATCTCTAAAAAAACATTGAAAAAGGGTAATTTGTGCAGTTTTAGAGAAAATAAAATATTATCGTAATGTAAGGATATAAACATATAATCGGGTAGTTTGTGCAATTTTAGAGGAAAGAAATATTGTCACAAAAGAAAATTTATTTTTTTGTTTTTTTCCACCAACAAATGAAAATAAGACAAAAACATTGAAAAAGTCACTTTTTAGGCACAAATTTTGTCTTTATACAAATTGCACATTTTATACTTGTAAAAGCGCGTTTTGTGTAAAATGCCGTTAATACTCCTAAAAACGTTCGAAAAAACTTCATTTATGAAATTTTTGAGAAAAAAGAATATTGTCGCAATATTCACTTTTTTGTTTATTTTTTTATGAAAACAATGAAATAAGCAGAAAATCATCGAAAAATCTACTTTTTCGGTGAAAAGGATTTTTTTCGAGAAATGTCATATATTCCTTTATTCTTACCTAAAAACAGATGGTTTTTCTTGTATGAGATGTCAATTTTCCTTAAAACGTTGAAAACGAAAAATTTTTTGCAATTTTGAGAGAAAGAAAATGATTTGCAATAAAGAGTAAATATATTTCTTGCTTTTTCCTTCATTTTCAATCAAAACATGGAAATGTAAAGAAAAAACACTGAAAAATCCTTTTTCTAAAAGAAATATATATTTTTCACTGAAATGGCTTGTATTACATTTTATGTAACATGAAAAAGGGATTTTCTTCAAAATAATGTTTTTTGCATTGCATTGCAATAAAATTTAAATACATTTCTTGCTTTTTCCTTCATTTTCAATAAAAACATGTAAATGTAAAGAAAAAACATTGAAAAATCCTTTTTGTAAAAGAAATATATAATTTTTATATTGAAATGGCTTGTATTACATTTTATGTAACATGGAAAAGGGATTTTCTTCAAAGTGTTGTTAAATCCAATAAAAAGCTTTAAATAGGGTAATTTATGTTACTTTAAAGAGAAAAAATATATAGTCTATTGGACTTGTTTTTAATTAAAACATGAAAATTAAAAGAAAATTACTGAAAAACTCACTTTTCGATGTAAAAACATACTTTTTTCTAAATCTCTGAAAAACATTCAAAAAAGGGTAATTTATGCAGTTTTAGAGAAAAAATATATTATCGTAAAAATAACATAAAAACAAAAATGGGTAGTTTGTGCAATTTTAGAGATAAGAAATATTGTCGCAAAAATGAATGTATTTTTTGGTTTTCTTCTACCAACAAATGAAATTAAGATAAAATCATTGCAAAAGTCAATTTCTAGGCAGAAATTTTGTCTTTATACAAATTGCATATTTTATAATTGTAAAAGGGGGTTTTGTGTACAATGCCATTAATACTAATTAAACGTTTAAAACACGTCATTTATGAAACGTCTGAGAAAAATTTTTTGTCACAATATTCTTTGTTTTTTGTTTATTTTTATGAAAACAATTAAATAAGCAGAAAATCATCGAAAAATCTTCTTTTTCAGTGAAAAGGAACTTCTTCCGTGAAATGGCACATATTCTTTTCTTCTTAACTAAAAAATAATGGTCTTTCTTATATGAGATGTTAAATCTCCTTAAAACCCTGAGAAAGGGATATTTTATGCAATTTTGAGAGAAAAAAAAAGAATTGCAACGGATTTACTTCAAAATGTTGTTGAAACCAAAAAAAAGGTTTAAAAAGGGTAGTTTATGTAACTTTAAAGATTAAAAAATATACAGTGTATTGGTCTTGTTTTTAATTTAAACATGAAAATTAAAAACAAATTACTGAAAAACTCACTTTTTGATGTAAAAACATACCTTTTTTCTACTCTCAGAAAAACATTAAAAAAAGGGTCATTTATATAGTTTTAGAGAAGAAAATGTATAATCGTAAAATAAGGATAAAAACATATAAATGATTAGTTTGTGCAATTTTAGAGAAAAGAAATATTGTCGCAAAAATTAATGTATTTTGTGGTTTTCTTCCACCAACAAATGAAAATAAGATAAAAACATTGAAAAAGTCACTTTTGGGGCAGAAATTTTGTCTCTATACAAATTGCATATATTATAATTGGAAAAAGCAGGTTTGTGTAAAATTATGTTAATAGACCTAAAACCGTTGACAAACATGTCATTTATGAAATTTTAGAGAAAAAATATATTGTCGCAATATTCATTATTTTTTGTTTAGTTTTTTTTATGAAAACAATGAAATAAGCAGAAAATCATCGAAAAATCAATTTTTTCGGTGAAAAGGAACTTTTTTCGTGAAATGGCATATACTCTTTTCTTCTTAACGAAAAAAAGATGGTCTTTTTTAGATGAGATAATAATTCTCCAAAAAACGCAGAAAAGGAGATAATTTATGCAATTTTGAGAAAAAAAATGAATTGGAATAAAAAGTTAATATTATTCTTGCTTTTTCCTTCATTTTCAATCAAAACATGGAAATGTAAAGAAAAAATACAAAAAATCCTTTTTCTATAAGAAATATATATTTTTTTTTCATTGAAATCGCTTGTATTACATTTTATGTAACATGAAAAAGGGATTTTCTTCAAAATGTTGTTAACACCAATAAAAAGGTTTAAATAGGGTAGTTTGTGTAACTTTAAAGAGAAAAAAATATATAGGTCTTGTTTTTAATTAAAACATGGAAATTAAAAGAAAATTACTGAAAAACTCACTTTTCGATGTAAAAACTTTTTTTTTCTAAATCTGTGAAAGATATTGAAAAAAAGGGTCATTTATGCAGTTTTAGAGAAAAAAATATTATCGTAAAATAAAGATAAAAACATAAAAAGGGGTAGTTTGTGCAATTTTAGAGAAAAGAAATATTGTCGTAAAAAATAATGTATTTTTTGGTTTTCTTCCATCAACAAATGAAAATAAGATAAAACCATTGGAAAAGTCACTTTTTAGGCAGAAATATTGTCTTTATACAAATTACATATATTATACTTGTTAAAGGGGATTTTCTGTAAAATGCTGATAATACTCCTAAAAACGTTGAAAAAAACGTCATATATGATTCTCATTAAAACGCTGAAAAGGGGATAATTTATGCAATTTTGAGAGAAAAAAAATGAATTGCAATAAAAGTTAATATATTTCTTGCTTTTTCCTTCATTTTCAATCAATACATGGAAATGTAAAGAAAAAACACTGAAAAATCCTTTTTCTTAAAGAACTATATATTTTTTTCATTGAAATGGCTTGTATTACATTTTATTTAACATGAAAAAAGAATTTTCTTCAAAATGTTGTTGAAACCATTAGAAAGGTCTAAATAGGGTAGTTTATGTAACTTTAAAGAGAAAAAAAATATATTGTGTATTGGTCTTGTTTTTATTTAAAACATGAAAATTAAAACCAAATTACTGAAAAAACTCACTTTTATATGTAAAGACATACTATTTTTCTAAATCTCTGAACAACATTGAAAAAAGGGTCATTTACGCAGGTCTAGAGAAAAAAATATATTATCATTAAATAATGATAAAAACATAAAAATGGGTAGTTTGTTGAATTTTAGAGAAAAGAAATATTGTCGCAAAAAAATATCGTTTTTTGTTTGCTTGCACCAACAAATGAAAATAAGATAAAAACAGTGAAAAAGTCACTTTCTAGGCAGAAATTTTCTCTTTATACAAATTGCATATATTAATACATGTAAAACGAGGTTTTGTGGAAAATTTCGTTAATACTACTAAAAACGTTAAAAAACTCGTTATTTTTTAAATTTTTGAGAAAAAAAAGTATATTGTCGCAATATTCTACTTTTTCGGTGAAAAGGAACTTTTTTCGTGAAATGGCATATATTCCTTTTTTCTTAACTAAAAAAAAGATGGTCTTTCTTAGATAAGATGTTAATTCTCCTTAATACTCTGTAAAATGGATAATTTATGGAATTCCGAAGGCAAAATAATGAATCGCAATAAAAAGTTAATATATTTCTTGCTCTTTCCTTCATTTTCAATCAAAACATGGAAATGTAAAGAAAAACACTGAATATCCTTTTTCTAAAATAATTTTTTTTTTTCATTGAAATGGCTTGTATTACATTTTATGTAACATGAAAAAGGGATTTTCTTCAAAATGTTGTTAAAACCAATAAAAAGGATTAAATAGGGAAGTTTATGTAACTTTAAAGAAAAAAAAAATATATAGGTTTTGTTTTTAATAAAAACATGAAAATTAAAAGAAAATATCTGAAAAGCACACTTTTGAATGTAAACACATACTTTTTTTTCTAAATCTGTGAAAAATATTGAAAAAAAGGGTCATTTATACAGTTTTAGAGAAAAAAAATATTATTGTAAAACAAAGATAAAAACATTAAAATGGATACTTTGTGCAATTTTAGAGAAAATAAATATTGTCGTAAAAAATCATTTATTTTTTGGTTTTCTTCCATCAACAAATGAAATAAGATAAAAACTATGGAAAAGTCACTTTTTAGGCAGAAATATTGTCTTTATACAAATTGCATATATTATACTTGTTAAAGGGGGCTTTCTGTAAAATGCCGATAATATTCTTAAAAACGTTGAAAAACACGTCATATATGAAATGTTTGAGAAAAAAGTATATTGTAGCAATATTCATTGTTTTTTTATGAAAACAATAAAATAAGCAGAAAATAATCGAAAAATCTACTTTTTCGGTGAAAAGGCATTTTTTTGTAAAATGGCATATATTCCTTTCTTCTTAACTAAAAAAAAAACTGTCTTTTTTAGATGAGATGTTAATTCTCATTAAAACGCTGAAAAGGGGATAATTTATGCAATTTTGAGAGAAAAAAATGAATTGCAATAAAAAATTAATATATTTCTTGCTTTTTTCCTTCATTTTCAATCAATATATGTAAATGTAAAGAAAAAACACTGAAAAATCCTTTTTCTTAAAGAACTACATATTTTTTTCATTGAAATGGCTTGTATTACATTTTATTTAACATAAAAAAGGAATTTTCTTCAAAATGTTGTTGAAACCATTAGAATGGTTTAAATAGGGTAGGGTAGGGTAGTTTATGTAACTTTAAAGAGAAAAAATATATATAGTGTATTGGTCTTGTTTTTATTTAAAACATGAAAATTAAAACCAAATTACTAAAAAACTCACTTTTGGATGTAAAGACATACTATTTTTCTAAATCACTGAACAACATTGAAAAAGGGTCATTTATGCAGTTTTAGAGAAAAAAATATATTATCGTAAAATAAGGATAAAAACATAAAAATGGGTAGTTTGTTGAATTTTAGAGAAAAGATAAATTGTCGCTAAAAAGAACGTTTTGGGGGGTTTTCTTCCACCAATAAATGAAAATATGTTAAAAACATTGAAAAAGTCACTTCTTAGGCAGAAATTATGTCTTTATACAAATTGCATATATTATTCTTGTAAAAGAGGGTTTTGTGTAAAATGCCTAAAAACATTGAAAAACATGTCATTTATGAAATTTTTGAGAAAAAATTATATTGTCGCAATATTCATTGTTTTTCGTTTATTTTTTTTTTTATGAAAACAATGAAATAAGAGGAAAATCATCGAAAAAATCTACTTTTTTAGTGAAAAGGAATTTTTTCGTGAAATGGTATATATATTTCTTTCTTCTTAACTGCATAAAGATGGTCTTTCTTATATGAGATGTCAATTCTCTTAAAAACGCTAAATAGGGGATAATTTATGCAATTTTAAGAGAAAAATATGAATTGCAATAAAATTTAAATACATTTCTTGCTTTTTCCTTAATTTTCAATAAAAACATGTAAATGTAAAGAAAAAACATTGAAAAATCCTTTTTGTAAAAGAAATATATAATTTTTACAATGAAATGGCTTGTATTACATTTTATGTAACATGGAAAAGGGATTTTCTTCAAAGTGTTGTTAAATTCAATAAAAAGGTTAAATAGGGTAATTTATGTTACTTTAAAGAGAAAAAATATATAGTCTTGTTTTTCATTAAAATAGGAAAATTAAAAGAAAATTACTGAAAAACTCACTTTTCGATGTAAAAACATACTTTTTTCTAAATCTCCGAAAAACATTGAAAAAAGGGTCATTTATGCAGTTTTAGAGAAAAATATATTATCGTAAAAATAACAAAAACAAAAATGGGTAGTTTTTGCAATTTTAGAGATAAGAAATATTGACGCAAAAATGAATGTATTTTTTGGTTTTCTTCCACCAACAAATGAAATTAAGATAAAATCATTGCAAAAGTCAATTTCTAGGCAGAAATTTTGTCTTTATACAAATTGCATATTTTGTATTAGTAAAAGGGGGTTTTGTGTAAAATGCCGTTAATACTAATAAAACGTTTAAAACACGTCATTTATGAAACTTCTCAGAAAAAAAATTTTGGCGCAATATTCTTTGTTTTTTGTTTATTTTTATAAAAACAATGAAATAAGCAGAAAATCATCGAAAAATCTTCTTTTTCAGTGAAAAGGAACTTCTTTCGTGAAATGGCATATATTCCTTTCTTCTTAACTAAAAAATAATGCTCCTTCTTATATGAGATGTTAAATCTCCTTAAAACGCTGAAAAGGGGATATTTTATGCAGTTTTGAGAGAAAAAAAAAATTGAAACGGATTTACTTCAAAATGTTGTTGAAACCAATGAAAAGATTTAGATAGGGTAGTTTATGTAACTTTAAAATGAAAAAATTATATAGTGTATTGGTCTTGTTTTTAATTTAAAAATGAAAATTAAAAAAAAATTACTGAAAAACTCACTTTTGGATGTAAAAACATACTGTTTTTCTAAATCTCAGAAAAACATTGAAAAAGGGTCATTTATGTAGTTTTAGAGAAAAAAATGTATAATCGTAAAATAAGGATAAAAACATAAAAATGGGTAGGTTTTGCAATTTTAGAGAAAAGAAATATTGTCTAAAAAAAATGTATTTTTTGGTTTTCTTCCACCAACAAATGAAAATAAGATAAAAACATTGAAAAAGTCACTTTTTAGACAGATATTTTGTCTCTATACATATTGCATATATTATACATGTTAAAGGGGTTTGTGTAATATACCGTTAATACTCCAAAAAATATTGAAAAACACGTCTTTTATTTAGTTTTTGAGAAAAAAGTATAATATCGCAATATTCATAGTTTTTTGTATATTTTTTATGAAAACAATGAAATAAGCAGAAAATCATCGAAAAATCTAGTTTTTCGGTGAAAAGGAACTTTTTTTGTTAATAGTCTATATTCTTTTCTTCGTAACTAAAAAAAGATGGTCTTTCTTAGATGAGATGCTATTTCTCTTAAAAACGCTGGAAAAGGGATAATTTATGCAATTTTGAGAGAAAAAAAATTAATTGCAATAAAAAGTTAATATATTTCTCACTTTTTCCTTCATTTTCAATCAAAACATGGTAATGTAAAGAAAAAAACACAGAAAAATCCTTTTTCTAAAAGAAATATATATTTTTTCTCATTGAAATTGCTGGTATTACATTTTTTTGTAACATGAAAAAGGAAGTTTCCTCAAAATGTTGTTAAAACTATTAAAAAGGTTTAAAATGGGTAGTTTATTTAACTTTAAAGAGAAAAAAATATATAGTGTATTGGTCTTGTTTTGAATTAAAACATAAAATTAAAAGAAAATTACTGAAAAATACACTTTTGGATGTAAAAACTTTTTTTTTTCTAAAGCTCTGAAAAACATATAAAAAAGGGTCATTTATGCAGTTTAAGAGAAAATTTTTTTTATCAAAACATAAGGATAAAAACATAAAAATGGGTAGTTTGTCCAATTTTAGAGAAAAGAAATATTGTCGCAAAAAAGAATGTATATTTTGGTTTTCTTCCAATAACAAATGAATATATGATAAAAACATTGAAAAAGTCACTTTTTAGGTAGAAATTTTGTCTTTATACAAATCGCATATATTATAATTGTAAAAGGGGTTTTTGTGTAAAATGCCGTTTACACTCCTAAAAACGTTAAATAACATATAATTTATGAAATGTTTGAGAAAAAAGTATATTATCACAATATACTTTGTTTTTTGTTTATTTTTTATGAAAATGAAATAAGCAGAAAATCATTAAAAAATTTACTCTTTCGGTGAAAAGGAACTTTTTTCGTGAAGTGGAATATATACCTTTCTTCTTAACTTAGAAAAGATGGTCTTTCTTAGAAGAAATGTTTATTCTCCCTAAAACGCTGAAAAGGGGATAATTTATGCAATTTTGAGAGAAAAAAATTTAATTACAATAAAATTTTTATATATTTCTTGCTTTTTCTTTCATTTTCAATCAAAACATGGAAAGTTAAATCAAAAACACTAAAAAATCCATTTTCTAAAAGGAATATATATTTCTTTTCATTAAAATGACTTGTATTACATTTTATGTAATATGAAAAAGGTATTTTCTATAAAATGTTAAAACCCAAAAAAAGGTTTAAATAGGGTAGTTTATGTAACTATAATGAGAAAAAAATATATAGTGTATTGGTCTTCCTTTGAATCAAAACATTAAAATTTAAAAAAAAAATACTAAAAAACTCACTTTTGGATGTAAAAACATACTTTTTTCTAAATATCTGAAAAACATTGATAAAAGGGTCATTCATCCAGTTTTAGAGAAGAAAATGTATTATCGTAAAATAAGGATAAAAACATAAAAATGGGTAGTTTGTGCAATTTTAGAGAAAAGAAATATTATCGCAAAAAAGAATGTATTTTTTTATTTTCTTCCATCAACAAATGAAAATAAGATAAAAACATTGAAAAAGTCACTTTTTAGGCAGAAATTTTGTCTTTATACAAATTGTATATATTATACCTTTAAAAGGAAGTTTTGTGTAAAATGCCGTTAATTCTCCTAAAAACGTTGAAAAACACCTCATTTATGAAATTTTTGAGAAAAAAATATTGTCGCAATTATTATTTTTTGTTTATTTTTTTTATGAAAACAATGAAATAAGCAGAAAATCATCGAAAAATATACTTTTTAAGTGAAAAGTAACTTTTTTCGTGAAATTGCAGATATTCCTTTCTTCTTAATTAAAAATAAAAAAAGGTGTTCTTTCATAGATGAGATGTTAGCTCTCGTAAAAATTCTGAAAAGGGCATAATTTAGGCAATTTTGAGAGAAAGAAAAATTGCAACAAAAAGTTAATATAATTTTTGCTTTTTCCTTCATTTTCAATCAAAACATGGAAATGTAAATAAAAAACACTGAAAAATCCTTTTTCTAAAAGAAATATATATATTTTTTTTTCATTAAAAAGGCTTGTATTACATTTTATGTAACATGAAAAAGAGAATATTTTAAAAAATGTTGTTAAAACCAATCAAAAAGTTTGAATAGGGTAGTTTCTGTAACTTTAAAGAGAAAAAAAATATATAGTCTTTTGGTCTTGTTTTTAATTAAAACATGAAAATTAAAAGAAAATTACTGAAAAACTCACTTTTAGATGTAAAAACATAGTTTTTTCTAAATCTCTAAAAAACATTGAAAAAGGGGTCATTCATGTTGTTTTAGAGAAAAAAATATATTATCGTAAAATTAGGATAAACACTTAAAAATGGGTAGTTTGTGCAATTTTAGAGAAAAGAAATTTTGTCGCAAAAATTAATGTATTTTTTGTTTCCTTCCACCAACAAATAAGAATAAGATGAAAACATTGAAAAAGTCACTTTTTAGGCAGAAATTTTGTTTGCATACAAATAGCATATATGAAAATTGTAAAAGGATGTTTTGTGTAAAATTCCGTTAATAGTCCTAAAAACGTTGAAAAAAACATTTATGAAATTTTTGAGAAAAAATATATTGTCGCAAGTCATTGTTTTTTGTTTATTTTTTTTATGAAAACAATGAAATATGCGGAAAATCATCGAAAAATCTGAGTTTGTGATGAAAAGGAACTTTTTTCGTGAAATGGCATATATTTCTCTCTTCTTAATTAAAAAAAAAGATGGTCTTTCTTAGATGAGATGTTAATTCTCCTAAAAACGCTAAAAAGGGATAATTTATGCAATTTTGAGAGAAAATAATGAAATGCAATAAAAAGTTGCTATATTTCTTGCTTTTTTTAATTTTCAATCAAAACATGAAAATATAAAGAAAAACACTGAAAAATCCTTTTTCTAAAAAAATATATATATATTTTTATTGAAATGGCTTGTACTACATTTTGTGTAACATGAAAAATGGATTTTCTTAATAATGTTAAAACCAATAAAAAGGTTCAAATAGGGAAGTTTATGTAGCTTTAAAGAGAAAAAATATATAGTCCTTTGGGTTTTGTTTTTAATTAAAACATGAAAATTAAAAGAAAATTACTGAAAAACTCACCTTTGGATGTAAAAACATACTTTTTTTCTAAATCTTTGAAAAACACTGAAAAAAGGGTCATTTATGCTTGTTTACAAAAAAAATATATTATCGTAAAACAAGAATAAAAACATAAAAATGAGTAGTTTTTGTAATTTTAGAGAAAAGAAATATTGTCGAAAAAATAATGTATTTTTTGGTTTTCTTCAACCAACAAATAAAAATAAGATAAAAACTTTGAAAAAGTCACTTTTTAAGCAGAAATTTTGTCTATACATACAAATTGCATATATTATACTTGTAAAAGGGGATTATGTGTAAAATACCGTTGATACTCCAAAAAAGGTTGAAAAACACGTCATTTATGAAATTTTCTAGAAAAAATATATTGTCGCAATATTCATTGCTTTTTGTTTATTGTTTATGAAAACAATGATATAAGCAGATCATCGAAAATTCTACTTTTTCGGTGAAAAGGAACTTTTTTTTGTGAAATGACGTACATTACTTTCTTCTTAACTAAAAAAAGATGGTCTTTCTTAGATGAGATGTTAATTCTCCTAAAAACGCTGAAAAGGGGATAATTTATGCAATTTTGAGAGAAAAAAAATGAATTGCAATAAAAATATACAACATTTCTTGCTTTTTCCTTCATTTTCATGTAAAACATGGAAATGTAAAGAAAAAAACACTGTAAAATCCTTTTTCTAAATATATATATATATTTTTTTTATTGAAATGGATTGTATTACATTTTATGTTACAAGAAAACAGGATTTTCTATAAAATGTTGTTACAACCAATAAAAAAATATATAGTGTATTGGTTTTGTTTTTAATTTAAACATGAAAATTAAAACCAAATTACTGAAAAGTTTTTGGTGAAAACATACTTTTTTTCTAAATCTCTGAAAAACATTGAAAAAAGGTTCATTTATGCAGTTTTAGAGAAAAAAAATAATATCATAAAGTAAGGATAAAAACATATAAATGAAAAGTTTGTGCAATTTTAAAGAGAAGAAATATTGTCGCAAAAAATAATGTATTTTTTTGTTTTCTTCCACCAACAAATTAAAATAAGATAAAAACATTGAAAAACACACTTTTTAGGCAGAAATTTTGTCTTTTATACAAAAAGCATATATTATACTCTTTTAAAAGGAAATTTTGTGTAAAATGCCGTTAATACTCCTAAAAACGTTGAAAAACACGTCATTAATGACATTTTTTAGAAAAAAGAGTATTGTCGCATTATTCATTGTTTTTTTGTTTATTTTTTAAGAAAACAAAGAAATAAGCAGAAAATAATCGAAAAATCTACTTTTTCGTTGAAAAGGAATTTTTTTCGTGAAAAACCTTATATTCCTTCTTCTTAACTAAAACATGATCGTCTTTCTTAGATGAGATGTTAATTCTGCTCAAAACGCTGAAAAAGGGATAGTTTATGCAATTTTAAGAGAAAAAAAATGAATTGCAATAAAAATTTAATATATTTCTTCCTTTTTCCTTCATTTCTAATCAAAACAAGGAAATGTAAAGAAAAACACTAAAAATTCCTTTTTGTAAAAGGAATATATATATATATATATATTTTTTTTTTATTGAAATGGCTTGTATTACATTTTATGTAATATGAAAAAGGTATTTTCTTCAAAATGTTGTTAAAACAAATAAAAAGGTTTAAATAAGGGAGTTTATGTAGTTTAGAGAGAAAAAAAATTATAGTCTATTGGTCTCGTTTTTAATTAAAACAAAAATTAAAGCAAAATTACTGAAAAACTCACTTTTGGATGTAAAAACATACTTTTTTCTAAATCTCTGAAAAACTTTGAAAAAGGGTCATTTATACAATTTTAGAGAAAAAAATATTAATGTAAAATAAGGATGAAAACATAAAAAAATGGGTAGTTTGTGCAATTTTAAAGAAAAGAAATATTGTCGCAAAAAAAAATATAGTTTTTTGGTTTTCCTCCACCAACATATGAAAATCAGATAAAAACATTAAAAATTCACTCTTTAAGCAGAAAATTTTGTCTTTATAAAAATTGTATATATTATACTTGTAAAAGGGTGTTTTGTGTAAAATACCGTCAATATTCGTAAAAACGTTGAAAACACGTCATTTATGAATTTTTTTAGAAAAAAGCATATTGTCGCAATATTCATTGTTTTTTGTTTATTTTTTTATGAAAACAATGGAATAGGCAGAAAATCATCAAAAAATCTACTTTTTCGGTGAAAAGGAACTTTTTTCGTGAAATAGCATATGTTCCTTTTTTCTTAACTAAAAAAAGATGGTCTTTCTTAGATACGATGTTAATTGTCCTTAAAACGCTGAAATTTATGCAGTTTTGTGACAAAAAAAATGAATTGCAATAAAAAGTCAATATATTTCTTGTTTTTAACTTCATTTTCAATCAAAACATGGAAATGTAAAGATAGAAAACTGAAAAATCCTTTTTCGAAAAGAAATATATATTTTTTTCATTAAAATAACTTGAAATACATTTTTTTAATATGAAAAACGGATTTTCTTCAATATGTTGTTAATTAAAACCAATAAAAAGGTATAAATAGGGTAGTTTTTTTAACTTTAAAGAGAAAAAAATATATAGTCTTGTTTTTAATTAAAACATGAAAATTAAAAGAAAATTACTAAAAAACTCACTTTTGGATGTAAAAACATACTTTTTTTCTAAATCTCTGAAAACATTGAAAAAAGGGTCATTTATGCAGTTTTAGAGAAAAAAATATAATATCGTTAGATAAGGATAAAAACATAAAAATGGGTAGTTTGTGCAATTTAGAGAAAAGAAATATTTTTGCAAAAAAAAAAAAAGTATTTTTTTGTTTTCTTCCACCAACAAATGAAAATAAGATAAAAACATTGAAAAAGTCACTTTTTAGGCAGAAATTTTGTCTTCATACAGAGTGCATATATTACATTTGTAAAACGGTGATTTGTGTAAAATGCAGTTAATAGTCCTAAAAACGTTGAAAAACACCTCATTTGTGAAATTTTTGAGAAAACAAATATTGTCACAAATATATTATATACAGTTTGTATAAAGAGAAAATTTTCTGCCTAAGAAGTGTCTTTTTCAATATTTTTATCTTAATTTCATTTGTTGGTGGAAGAAAACCAAACAATACATTCTTTTAAAGAAAATCCCTTTTTCATGTTACATAAAATGTAATACAGGCCATTTCAATGAAAAAAAAATATATTTCTTTTAGAAAAATGATTTTTCAGTGTTTTTTCTTTACATTTCCACGTTTTGATTGAAAATGAAGGAAAAGCATCAAATATATTAACTTTTTATTACAATCCATTTTTTTTTATCTCAAAATCGCATAAATTATCCCCTTTTCAGCGTTTTAATGAGAATCATATATATATATATATATATATATATATATATATATATATTGTATTTCACGAAAAAAAAAATCCTTTTCAACGGAAAAATGGAGTTTTCGATGGTTTTCTGCTTATTTTATTGTTTTCATAAAAATAATAAAAAAACAATGAATAATATACTTTTTTCTCAAAACTTTCATAAATGACGTGTTTTTCAACGTTTTAAGATGTATCAACGGTATTTTACACAAAACCACCTTTTATAAGTATATGTAATAATGTAACACAAGCCATTTCAATGATAAAAATATATATTTCCTTTAGAAAAAAGATTTTTCAGTGTTTTTTCTTTACATTTCCATGTTTTGATTGAAAATGCAAGAAAAAGCAAAAAACATTAACTTTTTATTGCAATTCATTTTTTTCTCGCAAAACTGCATCAATTATCCCCTTTTCAGCATTTTTAGGAGTATTAACATCTCATCTATAAAAGACCACCTTTTTTTAATTAAGAAGAAAGGAATACATGCCATTTCACGAAAAAAAGTTCCTTTTCACTGAAAAAAAAACCCTTTTACAAGTATAATATATGTAATTTGTATAGAGACAAAATTTCTGTTTAAAAAGATACTTTTTCAATGCTTTTATTTTATTTTTATTTGTTGGTTGAAGAAAATCAAAACATTCTTTTTTGCGACAATATTTTTTTTCCCTAAAATTTCACAAACTACCCATTTTTATGTTTTTATCCTTATTTTACAATAATATATTTTTTCTCTAAAACTGCATAGATGACCCTTTTTTCAAAGATTTTTAGAGCTTTAGAAAAAAAGCATGTTTTTTTTTATCCAAAAGTGAGTTTTTCAATAATTTGCTTTTAATTTTCATGTTTTAATTAAAAACAAAACCAACACACTATATATTTTTTGCTCTTTAAAGTTATATAAACTACCTTATTTAAACCTTTTTCTTGGTTTTAACAACATTTTGAAGAAAATATCTTTTTCATGTTACATAAAATGTAATACAAGCCATTTCAATGAAAAAAAATATATATTTCTTTTAGAAAAAGGATTTTTCAGTGTTTTTTCTTTACATTTCCATATTTTGATTGAAAATGATTCAAAAAGCAAGATATATATTGACGTTTTATTGGAATTCATTTTTTCTCTCTCAAAATTGCATAAATTATTCCCTCTTCAGCCTTTTTATGAGAATTGAAATCTTATCTTAGAAAGACCACTTTATTTTAGTTAAGAAGAAAGGAATATATGAACTTTCACGAAAAAAATTCCTTTACACCGAAAAAGTATATTTTTCGATTATTTTCTGCTTATTTCATTGTTTTCATAAAAAATAAAAAAAATAAAACAATGAATATTGCGAACATATTCTATAATTTCAAAAAATTCATAAATCCGGTGTTTTTCTGCGTTTTTAGGAGAATTAACGTCATTTTATATAAAACCCCCTTTTACAAGTATAATATAATAGTTTGTTTAAAGACAAAATTTCTCCCTAAAAAGTGACTTTTTGAATATTTTTCATTTTTTGGTGGAAGAAAACCAAAAAATACATTCTTTTTTGCGACAATATTTCTTTTTTCTAAAATTGCAAAAACTATCCATTTTTATGTTTTTAACCTTACTTTACGATAATTTTTTTTTCTCTAAAACTGCATAAATGACCCTTTTTTCAATGTTTTTCAGAGATTTAGAATAAAGTTTGTTTTTACATCCAAAAGTGAGTTTTTCAGTAATTTTTTTTTTAATTTTCATGTTTTAATTAAAAACAAGACCAAAAGACGATGTATTTTTTTCTCTTTAAAGTTACATAAACTACCCTATTCAAATGTTTGTATTGGTATTAACAACATTTTGAAGAAAATCCCTTTTTAACGGCATTTTACACAAAACCCCCTTTTACAAGTAAAATATATGCAATTTGTATAAAGACAAAATTTTTGCTTAAAAAGTGACTTTTTCAATGTTTTTATCTTATTTTCATTTGTTAATCAAAGAAAACCAAAAAATACAATCTTTTTTGCTAAAATATTTTTTTTCTTTTACAATTGCAAAAACTACCCATTTTTATGTTTTTATCCTTACATTACGATATTTGTTTTTCTCTAAAACTGAATAAATGACCATTTTTTCAATCTTTTTCAGAGATTTAGAAAAAAGTATGTTTTTATATCCAAAAGAGAGTTTTACAGTAATTTTCTTTTAATTTTCATGATATAATTAAAAACAAGATCAATACACTATAATTTTTTTTTTCTCTTTAAATTACATAAACTACCGTATTTTAACTTCTTTATTGGTTTTAACAACATTTTCAAGAAAATCCATTTTCCATGTTACACAAAATGTAATACAAGTTATTTCAATGAAAAAAATATATATTTCTTTTAGAAATAGGATTTTTCCGTGTTTAATCTTTACATTTCCATGTTTTGCTTGAAAATGAAAGAAAAAGCAAGAAATATATTAACTTTTTATTGCAATTCTTTTTTTCTCTCAAAATTGCATAAATTATCCCCTTTTCAGCGTTTTTAGGAGAATTAACATCTTATTTAAGAAAGACCATCTTTTTTTCAGTTAAGAAGAAATATGTGCCATTTCACGAAAAAAAAAGTTCCTTTTCACCGAAAAAATGGATTTTTTGATGATTTTCTGCTTATTTCATTGTTTTCGTAAAAATTAAACAAAAAACAATGAATATTGCGACAATTTTCCTTTTTCTCAAAAATTTCATAAATGACGTGTTTTTCAACGTTTTTAGGAGTATTAACGTCATTTTACACAAAACTTCCTTTTACAAATATAACATATACAGTTTGTATAAAGAGAAAATTTTCTGCCTAAAAAGTGACTTTTTCAATGTTTTTATCTTATTTTCATTTGGTGGTGGAAGAAAACCAAAAAATACATTTTTTTGCGACAATATTTCTTTTCTCTAAAATTGCACAAACATCCCATTTTTTAAGTTTTTATAATTATATTACGATAATATTTTTTTTCTCTAAAACTGCATAAATGACCCTTTTTTCAAGGTTTTTCAGAGATTTAGAAAAAAAGCATGTTTTTATATCCAAATTTGAATTTTTCAGTAATTTGCTTTTTTTTTTTTTTTTTAATAAAAAACAAGACCAATACACTATATATATATTTTTTCTCTTTAAAGTTAAAAGTTGAAAAACACGTCATTTATGAATTTTTTTTAGAAAAATTTATATTGTCGCAATATTCATTGTTTTTGTTTATTTTTTTATGAAAACAATGAAATAAGCAGAAAATCATCCAAAAGTCTACTTTTTCGGTGAAAATGAACTTTTTTCTCTCAATTGCATATATTCCTTTCTTCTTAACTAAAAAAAAATGGTTTTTCTTAGATGAGATGTTATTTCTCCTAAAAACGCTGAAAAGGGGATAATTTATGCAATTTTGAGTGAAAAAAATGAATTGCATTAAAACGTTGATATATTTTTTTATTTTTCCTTCATTTCCAATCAATACATGGAAATGTAAAGAAAAACACTGAAAAATCTAATTTTCTAAAAGAAATATATATATTTTTTTTCATTGAAATGGCTTGTATTACATTTTATGTAACAAAAAACGGCTTTTTTTCAAAATGTTTTTAAAAATCAATAAAAAGGTTTAAATAGGGTAGTTTATGTAACTTTAAAGAGAAAAAAATATAAAATGTATTGGTATTGTTTTTAATTAAAACATTAAAATTAAAAGAAAATTACTGAAATCTCCATTTTAGATGTAAAAACATATTTTTTTTCTAAATCTCTGAAAAACATTGAAAAAATGGTCATTTTTGCAGTTTTAGAGAAAAAAAATGTTATCGTAACATAAGGATAAAAACATAAAAATGGGTAGTTTGTGCAATTTTAGAGAAAAGAAATATTGTCGCAAAAAAGAATGTATATTTTGATTTTCTTCCACCAACGAATGAAAATAAGATAAAAACATTGAAAAACTCACTTTTTAGGCAGAAATTTTGTATTTAAACAAATTGCATATGAGGCGCACCGAGACAGAAGGGCTTATGCGACAAAATGCCCAAAATTGAGTTCTCCCTCTCACAGGCTAAAACAAGTCTTCCTCTACCTCTTGCATGGATTTACGTCCCTCTTCCTTACTTCTATAAGGCTCAATTTTCCATTCTTTACAAGTATATGATAAGATTTAGTGACGCGAGGCAGACAATGCCAGAGAAGCGCCTAGGCAGAAGGACATATCTCACTCCTGAAGCTCCCCTGCCGCTTCCTTCACACTTCGTCAAATGGGAGGCTGCATGACGCTCTCTGACGTCATAGCTTCTAGCGAATCAGAGCGCGGCATTCTGCTCTCTCTTACAAAAGCTGTCTCTCTCACCCTCAGTCAGCGGTGGGTTCTCTACACATTTTTTGGATGGCACATAATCCCAATTATTTATGATTTTGATCCATATATATAAGTTTTTTCCAACTTTGGTTTACATCATAGGTTTACATACGTGATAGGACTGTTCAAGGCCTTTCTTTTGATATGCTTATCATACCCATAGCAAAATTATAGAGCCGGGAAAACGCATTCAAATATTAGAAAACTTTGAACTCGTTTTCCGGTGTTTTATGTTTCTGGCACTTACGACTTTTTTAAGCGGCGCGTCTCATATATTATTCTTGTAAAAGAGGGATTTGTGTTAAATGCCGTTAATACTCCTAAAAACGTTGAAAAACAAGTCATTTATGAAATTTTTGAGAAAAAAGCATATTGTCGTAATATTCATTGTTTTTTGTTCATTTTTTTTAATGAAAACAATGAAATAAGCAGAAAATCATCGAAAAATATATTTTTTCGGTGAAAATGAACTTTTTTGGTGAAATGGCATATACTGCTTTCTTATTAACTAAAAAAACGGTTTTTCTTGGAATAGATGTTAATTCTCCTAAAAACGCAGAAAAGGCGATAATTTAGGCAATTTTGAGAGAAAAAAAATGAATTGCAATAAAAGTTCACATATTTCTTGCTTTTTCCTTCATTTTTAATCAAAACATGGAAATGTAAAGAAAAATCTATGAAAATCCTTTTTCTAAAAGAAATATATATTTTTTTCATTAAAATGGCTTTTATTACATTTAATATAACATGAAAAAGGGCTTTTCTTCAAAATGTTGTTAAAACCAATAAAAAGGTTTAAATCGGGTAGTTTATGTAACTTTAAAGAGAAAAAACATATAGTGTATTGGTCTTGTTTTTAATTAAAACATGAAAATTAAAAGAAAATTACTGAAAAACTCACTTATGGATGTTAAAACATACTTTTTCCAAATCTTTGATAAACATTGAAAAAAGGGTCATTTATTCAGTTTAAGAGGAAAAATTATATTATCGTAAAATAAGGATAAAAACATAAAAATGGTTTAGTTTGGGCAATTTTAGAGAAAAGAAATATTGTTGCAAAAAAAATGTATTTTTTGGTTTTCTTCCACCAACAAATGAAAATAAGATAAGATCATTGAAAAAGTCACTTTTTAGGCAGAAATTTTGTCGCTATAGAAATTGCATATATTATAATTTTATAAGGGGGGTTTTATGTAAAATGCGTGTAATGCTCTTAAAAATGTTGAAAAACACGTCATATATAAAATTTTTAAGAAAAAAGTATTCTGTAGCAATATTCATTCTTTTTTTTTTTTTTTTTTTTTTGTTTATTTTTTATGAAAACAATAAAATAAGCAGAAAATCATCAAAAAATCTACTTTTTCGATGAAAAAGAACTGTTTTCGTGAAATGGCATATATTCCTTTCTTCTTAACTAAAAAAAAATAGTCTTTTTTAGATGAGATGTTAGTTCTCCTAAGAACGCTGAAAAGGGGATAAATTATGGAATTTTGTGAGATAAAAATGAATCGCAATAAAAAGTAAATATAGTTCTAGCTTCTTCCTTAATTTCCAATAAAAACATGAAAATGTAAAGAAAAAACACTGAAAAATACTTTTTCTAAAATTAGTTTTTGTAACTTTAAAGAGAAAAAAATATATAGTGAATTGGTTTTGTTTTTAATTAAAAAATGAGAATTAAAAAAATTACTGAAAAACTCACTTTTGGATGTAAAAACATACTTTTTTTCTAAATCTCTGAAAAACATTGAAAAAGGGTCATTTAAGCAGTTTTAGAGAAAAAAAATATTATTGTAAAAAAAGGATAAAAACATAAAAAATGGGTATTTTGTGCAATTTTAGGAAAAAGATATATTGTCGCAAAAAATAATGTATTTTTTTGTTTGCTTCCACCAACAAATGAAAATAAGATAAAAACATTGAAAAAGTCAATTTTTAGGCAGAAAATTGTGTCATTATAAAAATTGTATATATTATACTTGTAAAAGGGTTTTTTTTTGTAAAATGCCGTTAATACTCCTAAAAACGTTGAAAAACACGTCATTTATGAAATTTTTGAGATAAAAGCATGTTGTCGCAATATTTATTGTTTTTTGTTCATTTTTTTATGAATACAATGAAAGAAGCAGAAAATACTCAAAATATCTTTTTTGGTGAAAATGAACTTTTTGTCGTGAAATGGCATATATTGCTTTCTTCTTAACTAAAAATAGCGGGTCTTTCTTAGTTAATATGTTAATTCTCCTAAAAACACTGAAAAGGGGATAATTTATGCAATTTTGAGAGAAAAAAATGAATTGCAATAAAAAGTTAATATATTTCCTGCTTTTTCCTTTACTTTTAATCAAAACATGGAAATGTAAAGAAAAAAAATGTAACATCCTTTTTTTAAAAGAAATATATATATTTTTAATTGAAATGGCTTGTATTACATTTTATGTAAAATTAAAAAAGGATTTTTTTCTAAATGTTGTTAAAATCAATAAAAAGGTTTAAATAGGGTAGGTTATGTAACTTTAAAGAGAAAAATATATAGAGTGTATTGGTCTTGTTTTTAATTAAAACATAAAAATTAAATGAAAATTACTGAAAAACTCACTTTTGGAATAAAAAATATCCTTTTTTTCTAAATCTCTGAAAAACATTGAAAAAAGGGTCATTTATGCAGTTCTAGAGAAAAAAATTTATTATCGTAAATTAAGGATAAAAAAAAATTGGGTAGTTTGTGGAATTTTGGAGAAAAGAAATATTGTCGCAAAAAGAATGTATTTTTTTGTTTTCTTCCACCAACAAATGAAAATAAGATAAAAACATTGAAAAACTCACTTTTTAGGCAGAAATTTTGTCTTTTATACAAAAAGCATATATTATACTTGTTAAAAGGGGTTTTGTGTAAAATGCCGTTAATACTCCTAAAAACGTTAAAAACACGTCATTAATTAAATTTTTCTGAAAAAAGTGTATTGTTGCAATTATCATTTTTTTTTAAGAAAACAATAAAAGAAGCAGAAAATCTTCGAAACATAATCAAGAAATCTACTTTTTCGGTGAAAATCATCTTTTTTCGAGAAATGGCATATATTCCTTTGTTCTTAACTAAAAAAAAAGGTAGTCTTTCTTAGATAACATGTTGATTCTCCTAAAAATGCTGAAAATAGGATAATTAATGCAATTTTGAGAGAAAAAAATGAATTGCAATAAAAATTTAATATATTTCTTGCTTTTTCCTTCATTTTCAAACAAAACAAAGAAATGTAAAGATAAAACACTGAAAAATCCTTCTTCTAAAACAATTTTTTTTTTTTTTCATTAAAATGGCTGGTATCACATTTTATGTAACAAAAAAAGGGATCTTCTTCAAAATGTTGTTAAAACCAAGAAAAATGTATAAATAGGGTGGTTTATGTAACTTTAAAGAGAAAAAAATACATTGTGTATTGGTCTTTTTTTAATTAAAACATGAAAATTAAAAGCAAATTACTGAAAAACTCACTTTTGGATGTAAAAAAAATTTTTTTTTTATAAATCTCTGAAAATAATTTTAAAAAAAGGTCATTTATGCAGTTTTAGAGAAAAAAAATAAATTATCGTAATATAAGGAAAAATATATAAAAATGGGTAGTTTGTGCAATTTTAGGGAAAAGAAATATTGTTGCAAAAAAATGTATTTTTTGGTTTTCCTCCACCAATAAATAAAAATTAGATAAAAACATTGAAAAAGTCACTTTTTAGGCAGAAATTTTGTCTTTATACAAATTGCATATATTATACTTGTAAAACAGGGTTTTATGTAAAATGTCGTTATTACTCCTAAAAACATTGAAAAAGACCCCATTATGAAATTTTTGAGAAAAAAGAATATTGACAAAATTTTAATTTTTTTTTTAAGAAAACAATGAAATAAGCAGAACATCGTCGAAAAATCTACTTTTTCGGTGAAAAGGAACTTTTTTCGTTAAATGGCATATAATACTTTCTTCTTAACTAAAAAAAAGGTGTTCTTTCTTAGATGAAATGTTAATTCTCCTTAAAATGCTGAAAAAGGGATAATTTATGCAATTTTGAGAGAAAAAAATGAATTGCAATAAAAATTTAATATATTTCTTTCTTTTTCTTTTATTTTCAATCAAAACATGGAAATGTACAGAAAAAACACTAAAAAATCCTTATTTTTTAAAGAAATATATATATTTTTTCATTAAATAGCTTGTATTATATTTTATGTAACATGAAAGAGATTTTCTTCAAAATATTGTTAAAACCAATAAAAAGTTTTAAATAGGGAACTTTATGTAACTTTAAAGAGATAAAAATATATAGTTTATTCGTCCTGTTTTTCATTAAAACATGAAAATTAAAAGCAAATTACTGAAAAACTCACTTTTGGATGTAAAAACATCCTTTTTTCCTAAATCTCTGAAAAAAACATTGAAAAAAGGTCATTTATGCAGTTTTAGAGAAAAAAATATATTATCGGAAAGTAAGGATAAAAACATAAAAATGGGTAGTTTGTGCAATTTTAGAGAAAATAAATATTGTCGCAAAAAAAAAAGTATTTTTTGGTTTTCTTCCACCAACAAATGAAAATGAAATAAAAACATTGAAAAAGTTGGTTTTAAGCAAAAATTTGGTCTTTATTCAAGTTGCATATATCATGCTTGTTAAGGTTGATTTTGTGTAAAATGCCATTAATACTCCTAAAAACGTTGAAAAACACGTCATTTATGAAATTTTTGAAAAAAATCTATATTGTCGCAATATTCATTGTGTTTTGTTTATTTTTTTTATGAAAACAATGAAAAAGCAGATAATCATCGAAAAATCTACTTTTACGGTGAAAAGGAACTTTTTTCGTGAAATGGCATATATTCCTTTCTTCCTAACTAAAAAAAGGTGTTCTTTCTTAGATGAGATATTAATTCTCCTAAAAACGCTGAAAAGGGGATAATTTACACAATTTTGAAGGGAAAAAAATGAATTGCAATAAAAAGTTAATATATTTTTTGTTTTTTTCCTTCATTTTCATGTAAAATATGGAAATGTAAAGAAAAAACACTGTAAAATCCTTTTTTCTAAAAAAATTAAATATTTTTTTTCATTGAAATGCCTTGTATTACATTTTATGTTACATGAAAAAGGGATTTTCTATAAAATATTGTTAAAACCAATAAAAAAAGTTTAAATAGGATAGTTTATGTAACTTTAAAGAGAAAAAAATATATAGTGTACTGGTCCTGTTTTTAATTAAAACATAAAAATTAAAAGAAAATTTCTGAAAAACTTTTCGATATGAAAACATTCTTTTTTTCTAAATCTCAGAAAAACATTGAAAAAAGGGTTATTTATGTATTTTTATAGAAAACAAATATTATCATAAAGTAAGGATTAAAACATATAAATGAAAAGTTTGTGCAATTTTAAAGAAAAGAAATATTGTCGCAAAAAAGAATATATTTTTTGGTTTTCTTCCACCAACAAATGAAAATAAGATAAAAACATTGAAAAAGTCACTTTTTAGGCACAAATTTTGTCTTTATAAAAATTGCATATATCATACTTGTAAAAGGAGGTTTTCTGTAAAATACCGTTAATACTCCCTAAAAATGTTGAAAAACACGTCATTTATGTAATTTTTGACAAAAAAGTATATTGTCGCAATATTCATTGTTTTTTTTATTTTTTATGAAAACAATGAAATAAGCAGGAAATCGTCGAAAAATCTACTTTTTCCTTGAAATGGATCTTTTTTCGTGAAAAGCCTTATATTCCTTTATTTTTAACTAAAAAAAAAAGTGGTCTTTCTTAAATGAGATGTTAATTCTCCTAAAAACGCTGAAAAAAGGATAATTTATGCTATTTTGAGAGAAATAAAAATGAATTGCAATTAAAAGTTAATATATTTCATGCTTTTTCCTTTATTTTGAATCAAAACATGAAAATAAAAAGAAAAACACTGAAAAAAACTTTTTCTAAAAGAAATATATATTTTTTTAATTGAAATGGCTTGTATTACATTTATGTAACATGAAAAAAGGATTTTCTTCACAATGTTGTTAAAACCAATAAAAAGGTTTAAATTGGGTAGTTTGTGTAACTTTAAAGAGAAAAATATATAGGTCTTGTTTTCTATTAAAACATGAAAATTAAAAGAAAATTATTGCAAAACTAACTTTTGGATGTAAAAACATACTTTTTTTTTAATCTCTGAAAAACATTGAAAAAAGGGTCATTTATGCAGTTTTAGATAACAAAATATATATATCGTAAAATAAGGATAAAAACATAAAAAATCTCTCTGTGCAATTTTAGATAAAACAAATATTGTCGCAAAAAAATGTATTTTTTGTTTTTTTTTACCAAGAAATAAAAGTAAGATAAAAATATTGAAAAAGTCATTTTTTAGGCAGAAGATTTTGTGTGCATAAAAATTGTATATGTTATACTTGCAAAAAGTGGTTTTGTGTAAAATGCCGTTAATACTCCTAAAAACGTTAAAAAATACGTTATTTATGAAATTAAAAAAAAAAAAAAGTATATTGTCGCGATAATTGTTGTATTTTGTTTATTTTTTTTATGAAAACAATGAAATAAGCAGAAAATCATCAAAAAACAATTTTTTCGGTGAAAAGGAACTTTTTTCTTGAAAAAGCATATATATATTTCTTCTTCTTAACTAAAGAAAGATAGTCTTTCTTAGATAAGATGTTAATTCTCCTAAAAACGCTGCAAAGGGGATATTTTATGCAATTTTGAGAGAAAAAAAATGAATTGGAATAAAAAGTTAATATATTTCTTGCTTTTTCCTTTATTTTTAATCAAAACATGGAAATGTAAAGAAAAAACACTGAAAAAAAGTTTTCTAAAAGAAATATATATTTTTTTCATTGAAATGGCTTGTTTTACATTTTATGTAACATGAAAAAGGGATTTTCTTCAAAATGTTGTTAAAACCAATAAAAAGGTTTAAATAGGGTAGTTTATGTAACTTTAAAGAGAAAAATAATATATAGGTCTTGTTTTTAATTAAAACATAAAAATTAAAAGAAAACTACTGAAAAACTCACTATTGGTTGTAAAAACATACTTTTTTCTAAATCTCTGAAAAACATGGAAAAAAGGGTCATTTATGCAGCTTAAGAGATAAAAATATTATCGTAACATAAGGATAAAAACATAAAAATGGGTAGTTTGTGCAATTTTAGAGAAAAGAAATATTGTCGCAAAAAACAATGTTTATTTTGGTTTTCTTCCACCAACAAAAGAAATTAAGATAAAAATAATGCAAAAATTACTTTTTAGGCAGAAATTTTGCATTTATGCAAAGTGCATATAATATACTTGTTAAGGGGGATTTTGTGTAAAATGCCATTAATACTCCTAAGAACGTTGAAAAACACGTCGTTTATGAAATTTTTGAGAAAAAATATATTGACACAATATTCATTGTTTTTTTTTTTTATGAAAACTATGAAATAAGACAATAATCATCGAAAAATCTACTTTTTCGGTGAAAAGGAACTTTTTTTTCGTGAAGTGGCATATATTCTTTTCTTCTTCACTAAAAAAGATGATATTTCTTTGATGAGATGTTAATTCTCTTAAAAACGCAGAAAAGAGATAATTTATGCAATTTTCAGAGAAAAAATGAATTGCAATAAATAGTTAATATATTTCTTTTCTTTTTTCTTAATTTTTAATCAAAACATGAAAATGTGAAGAAAATACATTGAAAAATCCTTTTTCTAAAAGAAATATTTTTTTTCTTTGAAATGGCTTGTATTACATTTTATGTAACATGAAAAAGGGATTTTTTTCAAAATGTTTTTAAAACCAATAAAAAGGTTTATGTATCTTTACAGAGATAAAAACATATATTATATTGGTCTTGTTCTTAATTAAAACATGAAAATTAAAAGAAAATTACTGAAAAACTCACTTTTGGATGTAAAAACATAGTTTTTTCTAAAGCTCTGAAAAACATTTAAAAAAGAGTCATTTATGCAGTTTATGGGAAAAAAAATATTATCGTAACATAAGGATGAAAACATAAAAATGGGTATTTTGTGCTATTTTAGAGAAAAGAAATATTGTCACAAAAAAGAATGTTTATTTTGGTTTTCTTCCACCAACAAATAAAAATAAGAGAAAAACATTAAAAAAGTCACTTTTTAGGCAGAAATTTTGTCCTTATAGAAATCGCATATATTATACTTGTAAAAGGTTGTTTTGTGTAAAAAGCCGTTAATACTCCTAAAAACGTTGAAAAACACGTCAATTACGAAATTTTTGAGAAAAAATTATATTCTCTTAATATTCATTGTTTTTTGTTTATTTTTTATAAAAACCATGAAACAAGCAGAAAATAATCGAAAAATCTACTTCTTCGATGAAAATGAACTTTTTTCGTTAAATGGTATATATTCCTTTCTTCTTAACTAAAAAAAAGATGGTCTTTCTTAGATGATATGTTAATTCTCCTAAAAACGCTGAAAGGGATATAATTTATGCAATTTTGAGAGAAAAAAAATATGAATTCTAATAAAAAAATTATATATTTCTTGCTTTTTCCTTCATTTTCACGCAATACACGGAAATGTAAAGAAAAACACTGAATAATCCTTTTTCTAAAGGAATATGTATTTTTTTCTTTGAAATGGCTTGTATCAGATTTTATGTAACATTAAAAAGGGCTTTTCCTCAAAATGTTTTTAAAACTAATAAAAAGCTTTAATTACGGTAGTTTACGTAACGTTAAAGAGAAAAAAATATACAGTGTATTGATCTTGTTTTTAATTAAACATGAAAATTAAAAGAAAATTACTGAAAAACTAACCTTTGGATGTAAAAACATACTTTTTTCTAAACCCCTGAAAAACATTGAAAAAAGGGTCATTTATGCAGTTTTATGGAAAATATATATTAGCGTAACATAAGGATAAAAACATAAAAATGGGTAGTTTGTGCAGTTTTAGAGAAAAGAAATATTTACGCAAAAAGGAATGTATATTTTGATTTTCTTTCACCATAAAATGAAAATAAGATAAAAACATTTAAAATATCTTTTTTAGACAGAAATTTATTATTTATACAAATTGCATATATCATACATGTAAAAGAGGGTTTTGTGTAAAATGCCGTGAATTCTCCTAAAAACGTTGAAAAACACGTCATTTACGAAATTTTTGAGAAAAAAAGCATATTGTAACAATATTCCATGTTTTTTGTTCATTTTTTACAAAAACAATGAAATAAGCAGAAAATCATCGAAAAATATAGTTTTTCGGTGAAAATGAACTTTTTTTCGTGAAATGGCATATATTGCTTTCTTCTAAACTAAAAAAAGATGTTTTTTTTTAGATGAGATGTTAATTCTCCTAAAAACGCAAAAAGTGGTTTAATTTATGCAATTTTGAGAGAAAAAAAATAAATTGCAATAAAAAGATAATAAATTTCTTGCTTTTTCCTTCATTTTTAACCAAAACATGAAAATGTATAGAAAAAACAATGAAAAATCCTTTTTCTAAAAGAAATATATATTTTTTTTATTGAAATGGCTTGTATTATATTTTACGTAACATGAAAAAGGGATTTTCTTCAAAATGTTGTTAAAACTAATAAAAAGGTTTAAATAGGGTAGTTTATTTAACTTTAAGGAGAAAAAATAATATATTGTATTGGTCTTGTTTTTAATTAAAACATGAAAATTAAAAGAAAATTACTGAAAAACTCACTTTTGGATGTAAAAATTTTTTTTTTTTTTCTAAATCTCTGAAAAACATGGAAAAAAGAGTCATTTATTCAGTTTTAGAGAAAAAAAATGTTATCGTAAAATAAGGATAAAAATATGAAAATGGGTAGTTTGTGCAATTAAAGAGAAAAGAAATAATGTCGCAAAAAAGAATGTATTTTTTGGTTTTCTTCCACCAACAAATTAAAATAAGATAAAAACATTGAAAAAGTCACTTTTTAGGCAGAAATTTTGTCTTTTATACAAAAAGCATATATTATACTTGTAAAAGGAAGTTGTGTGTAAAATGCCGTTAATACTCCTAAAAACGTTGAAAAACTCGTCATTAATTAAATTTTTGAGAAAAATATATATTGTTGCAACTTTCATTGTTTTTTGTTTATTTTTTTTAAGAAAACAATAAAATAAGCAGAAAATCATCGAAAAATCTACTTTTTCTTTGAAAAGGACCTTTTTTCGTGAATTATCATATAATTCTTTCTTTTTAACTAAAAAAAAAAAAGGTGGTCTTTCTTGTTAATTCTACTAAAAATGCTGAGAAGGGGATAATTTACGCAATTTTGAGAGGAAAAAAAGAATTTCAGTAAAATGTTAATATATTTCTTGCTTTTTCCTTTATTATCAAACAACACAAGGAATTGTAAAGAAAAAAAACACTGAAAAATCCTTTTTCTAAAAGAATGATATATTTTTTTCATTGAAATGGCTTGTATTACATTTTATGTAACATGAAAAAGGCCTTTTCTTCAAAATGTTGTTAAAACCAAAAAAAATTTAAATGGGGTAGTTTTTGTAAGTTTAAAGATAAAAAAAATATATAGTGTATTGGTTTTGTTTTTAATTAAAACATGAAAAGTAAAAGAAAAATAATAAAAAAATTACGTTTTGATATAAAAACATACTTTTTTTCTAAATCTCTGAAAAACATTGAAAAAGGGTCATTCATGCAGTTTTAGAGAAAACAATATTATCATAAAATAAGTATAAAAACATATAAATGAAAAGTTTGTGCAATTTTAGAGAAAAGAAATATTACCGCAAAAAAGAATGTTTATTATGGTTTTCCTATACCAACATATGAAAATAAGATATGTCTTTATACAAATTGCATATATTATACTTGTAAAAGGGGGTTTTGTGTAAAATACCGTGAATATTCCTAAAAACGTTGAAAAACACGTCATTTATTAAATTTTTGAGAAAAAAGTATATTGTTGCAATATTCATTGTTTTTTGTTTATTTTTTTTATAAAAACAAGAAATAAGGAGAAAATCATGGAAAAATCATCGTTTTCGGTGAAAAGGAACTTTTTTCGTAAAATTATATATATTCCTTTCTTCTCAACTAAAAAAAGATGGTCTTTCTTAGATGAGATATTAATTCTCCTAAAAACGCTGAAAAGAGAATAACTTATGCAATTTTGTCAGAAATAAATGAATTGCAATAAAAAATTAATATATTTCTAGCTTTTTCCTTCATTTTCAATCAAAACATGGAAATGTAAAGAAAAAACACTAAAAAATCCTTTTTCTAAAAGATATATATATATTTTTTTTCATTAAAATGGTTTGTATTAAATTTTATGTAACATGAAAAAGGGATTCTCTTCAAAATGTCTTTAAAACCAATAAAAAGGTTTAAATAGGGTTGTTTATGTAACTTTAAAGAGAACAAAATATATAGTCTCTTGGTCTTGTTTTTAATTCAAACATGAAAATTAAAAGAAAATTACTGAAAAGCTCACTTTTGGAAGTAAAAACATACTTTTTTCTAAATAACTGAAAAACACTGAAAAAAGGGTCATTTATGTAGTTTTAGAGAAAAAAATATTTTCGTAAAATAAGGATAAAAACATAAAAATGGATAGTTTGTACAATTTTAGAGAAAAGAAATATTGTCGCAAAAAAGAATTTATTTTTTGTTTGTTTTTTCCAGCAAAAAATGAAAATAAGATAAAAATATTGAAAAAGACACTTTTAAGACAGAAATTTTGTCTCTATACAAATTGCATATAATATATTTGTAAAACGGGGTTTTGTGTAAAATGCCGTTAATACTCCTAAAAACGTTTAAAAATACGTTATTTAAAAAAAAATTGAGAAAAAAGTATACTGTCGCAACATTCATTGTTTTTTGTTTATTTTTTAAGAAAATAATTTAATAAGCTGAAAATCATCGAAAAATCCAATTTTTCGGTGAAAAGGAACTTTTTTCGTGAAATAGCATATATTTCTTTTTTCTTAATCACAAAAAGGTGGTCTTTCTTAGATGAGATATTAATTCTCCTAAAAACGCTAAAAAAAAAAGAAAATTTATGCAATATTGAGAGAAAAAAATGAATTGCAATAAATCGTTAATATATTTCTTGCTTTTTCTTCATTTTGTATCAAAACATGGAAATGTAAAGAAAAAACACGGAAAAAGACTTTTTCTAAAAGAATTATATATATTTTTTCATTGAAATGGCTTGTATTACATTTTATGTAACATGAAAAAGGGATTTTCTTCTTAATATTGAAACCAATAAAGAGGTTTAAATAGGGTAGTTAATGTAATTTTAAAGAGAAAAAAAAAATATATAGTGTATTGGTCTTGTTTTAATTAAAATATGAAAATTAAAAGAAAATTACTGAAAAACTCACTTTTGGATGTAAAAACATACTTTTTTTCTATATATCTGAAAAACACTGAAAAAAAGGATCATTTATGCAGTTTTAGAGAAAAAAATATTATCGTAAAATAAAGATAAACATATAAAAAATGGTTAGTTTATAAAATTTTAGAGAAAAGAAATATTGTCGCAAAAGAGAATTTATTTTTTTTCCACCAACAAATGAAAATAAGATGAAAACATTGAAAAAGTAAATTTTTAGGCAGAAAACTTTGTCTTTATACAAATTGTATATATTATACTTGTAAAAGGGTGTTTTGTAAAAAATGTCGTTAATACTCCTAAAAACGTTAAAAAACACGTTATTTATGAAATTTTTGAGAAACAAGTATATTGTCGCAATATTCATTGTTATTTGTTTATTTTTTTATGAAAACAATGATATAAGTAGATCATCGAGAAACCTCCTTTTTCGGTGAAAATAAACTTTTTTCTTGAAATGGCATATACTCCTTTCTTCTTCACTTAAAAAAGATGGTCTTTCTTAGATAAGATGTTAATTCTCCTAAAAACGCTGAAAAATGGATAATTTATGCAATTTTGAGAGAAAAAAAAATGAATTGCAATAAAAACTTAATATATTTCTTGGTTTGTTCTTTCATTTTCAATCAAAACATGGAAATGTAAAAAAAAACACCGAAAAATCCTTTTTCTAAAAGAGATATATATTTTTTCGTTGAAATGGCTTGTATTACATTTTATGTTACATGAAAAAGGGATTTTCTTACAAATCTTATAAAACCAATAAAAAGGTTTAAATAAGGTAGTTTATGTAACTTTAAAGAAAAA
>CM035220.1:27872671-27884114 GCA_020233015.1 Callinectes sapidus | reverse complement strand
TCGCAAAAAAAAATGTATTTTTTGGTTTTCTTCCACAAAACAAATGAAAATAAGAAAACATTGAGAAAATAACTTTTTAGGAAGAAATTTTGTCTTTATAGAAATTGCGTATATTATACAAGTAAAACGGGGTTTTGTGTAAAATGCCGTTAATACTCCTAAAAACGTTGAAAAGCACGTCATTTATGAAATATTTTAGAAAAAAGTATATTGTCGCAATATTCATTGTTTTTTGTTTATTTTTTTATAAAAACAATAAATTAAGCAGAAAATCATCGAAAAATCTACTTTTTCAAAGAGAAGGAACTTTTTTCATAAAATGGCATATATTCCTTTCTTCTTAACTAAAAAAAGATGGTTTTTCTTTGATGAGATGTTAATTCTCCTAAAAACGCTGAAAAAAGGATAATTTATGCAATTTTGAAAGAGAAAAAATGACTTGCAATAAAAATTTAATATATTAATTGTTTTTTCCTTTATGTTCAATCAAAAGAAGGAAATGTAAAGAGAAAACACTGTACGATCCTTTTTCTAAAACAAATATATATATTTTTCATTGAAATAGCTTGTATTACATTTTATATAACATGAAAAAGGAATTTTCTTCAAAATGTTGTTAAAACCAATAAAAAGGTTTAGATAGGATAGTTTATGTAACTTTAAAGGGACAAATATATATAGTGTATTGGTCATGTTTTTAATTAAAACTTGAAAATTAGAAGAAAATTACTGAAAAACTCACTTTTGGATGTAAAATCATACTTTTTTGCTAAATCTCTGAAAAACATTGAAAAAAGAGTCATTTATGCAGTTTTAAAGATAAAAACATATTATCGTAAAATAAAGAAAAAAACATAAAAATGGGTAGTTTGTGCAATTTTAAAGAAAAGAAATAGTCGCAAAAAAAATGTATTTTTTGGTTTTCTTACACCAACAAATTAAAATAAGATAAAAAAAATTTAAAAAGTCACTTTTTAGGCAGAAATTTTGTCTTAATACAAATAGCATATAATTATAATACATGTAAAAGGGGGATTTGTGTAAAATGCCGTTAATACTCCTTAAAACGTTAAAAAACACGTCATTTATGAAATTTTTTGAGAAAAAAATATACTATCACAATATTCATTGTTTTTCGCTTATTTTTTATGAAAACAATAATATAAGCAAAAAATCAAGAAAATCTACTTTTTCGGTGAAGAGGAACTTTTTTCGTGAAATGGCATATTTTTCTTTCTTCTTAACTAAAAAAAGACTATCTTTCTTAGATGAGATGTTAATTCTCCTGAAAACGCTGAAAAAGGGATAATTTATGCAATTTTAAGGGAAAAAAAATATATATTTTAATAAAAATTTAATATATTTCTTGCTTTTTCTTTCATTTTCAATCAAAACATGCTAACGTAAAGAAAAAACACGGAAAAGTCCTTTTCCCATAAAAAATATTATTTTTTTTCATTGAAATGGCTTGTATTACACTTTATGTAACATGAAAAAAGGATTTTCTTGAAAATATTGTTAAACCAATAAAAAGTTTAAAATAGGGTAGTTTACGTAACTTTAAAAAAATATATATATGTATATATATATATATATATATATATATCATATATATTATAATATATATATATCTATATATATATATATATATATATATATATATAGTATCTATATATATATATATATATATATATATATATATATATATATTGTGTTGGTCTTGTTTTTAATTAAATTATGAAAATTTACAACACATAACAGACAACTCACTTTTTGATGTAAAAACATACTTTTTTTCTAAATCTCTGAAAAACATTGAAAAAAGGGTTATTTATGCAGTTTTAGAGAAAAAAATATATTATCATAAAATAAGGATAAAAACAAAAAAATAGTAGTTTGTGCAATTTTTGAGAAAAGAAATATTGTCGCAAAAAAAATGTAGTTTTATGTTTTCTTCCACCAACAAAAGAAAATAAGATAAAAATATTGAAAAAGTAACTTTTTTGGCAGAAATTTTTTCTTTATACAAATTGCATATATCATGCTTGAAAAAGGGGGTTTTGTGTAAAATGCCGTTAATACTCCTAAAAACGTTAAAAAACACGTCATTTATAAAATTTTTCAGAAAAAAGTATATTGTCGCAATATTCATTGTTTTTTTTAATTAAAACAATGAAATAAGCAGAAAATATTGAAAAATCTACTTTTTCGGTGAAAAGGAACTTTTTTCGTGAAATGGCATATATTCCTTTCTACTTAACTATAGAAAGATGGTCCTTCTTAGATGAGATGTTAATTCACTTAAAAACGCCGGAAAGGGGATAATTTATGCAATTTTGAGAGGAAAAAAATGAATTGCAATAAAAATTTAATATATTTCTTGCTTTTTCCTTCCTTTTCAATGAAAACAAGGATATGTAAAGAAAAATCCTTTTTCTAAAAGAAATATATAGTTTTTTCAAAATGTTGTTAAAACCAATAAAAAGATTTAAATAGGGTAGTTTATGTAACTTTAAAAAGAAAAAAAATATATAGTCTATTGGTCTTGTTTTTTTTTTAATTAAAACATGTAAATTAAAAGAAAATTACTGAAAAACTAACATTTGAATGTAAAAGCATACTTTTTTTCTAAATCTCTGAAAAACATTGAAAAAAGTGTCATTTATGCAGATTTAGAGAAAAAAAATATTATCGTTAAGTAAGGATAAAAACATAAAAATGGGTAGTTTGTGCATTTTTAAAGAAAAGAAATATTGTCGCAAAAAAAAATGTTTTTATTTTTTATTTTCTTCCACACAAAAATGAAAATAAGATAAAAATATTGAAAAAGTTTTTTTTTAGGCAGAAATTTTGTCTATATACAAATTGCATATATTATACTCGTTAAGTGGGGTTTTGTGTAAAATGCCATTAATAATCCTAAAAATGTTTGAAATTTTTTAGAAAAAAAATATTGACACAAGATTCATTCTTTATTTTATTTTTTTTTATGAAAACAATGAAATAAGCAAAAAATCATCGAAAAATCTACTTTTTCGGTGAAAAGAAACTTTTTTTTCGTGAAATGCCATATATTGCTTTCTTCTTAACTAAAAAAAGAGGGTCTTTCTTTAACGAGATGTTAATTCTCTTAAAAACGCTGAAAAGGGGATAATTTATGCAATTTTGAGGGAAAAAAAATGAATTGCAATAAATAGTTAATTTATTTATTTCTTTTTACTGGAAATGTAAAGAAAAAATGGAAAATGTAAATGGAAATGGAAAGAAAAAACACTGAAAAATCCTTTTTCTAAAAGAAATATATATTTTTTTCATTGAAATAGCTTGTATTACATTTTATGTAGCATGAAAAAGGGATTTTCTTCAAAATGTTGTTAAAATCAATAAAAAGGTTTAAATAGGGTAGTTTATGTAACTTTAAAGAGAAAAAATATTTAGTATATTGGCCTTGTCTTTAATTAAAATATGAAAATTAAAAGAAAATTACTTAAAAACTCACTTTTGGATGGAAAAACATACTCTTTTTCTAAATCTCTGAAAAACATTGAAAAAAGGGTCATTTATGCAGTTTTAGAGAAAAAAATATATTATAGTAAAACAAAGAAGAAAACATAAAAATAGGTAGTTTCTTCAATTTTAGAGAAAAGAAATATTGTCGCAAAAAAGACTCTACTTTTTTGTTTTCTTCTACCAACAAATGAAAATAAGTTAAAAACATTGAAAAAGTCACTTTTTAGTCAGAAATTTTTCTTTATACAAATTGCATATATTATACGTACTTGGAAAAGTTATTTTTGAGTAAAATGCCGTTAATACTCCTAAAAACGATGAAAAACGCGTCATTTATGAAATCTTTTAAAAAAAGTATATTGTCTCAATATTTATTGTTTTTTTTATGAACACAATGAAATAAGTAGAAAATAATGGAAAAATCCATTCTTTTCCGTGAAAAAGACCTTTTTTTCGTGAAATGGCATATATTCCTTTCTTCTTAACTCAAAAAAATTATCTTTCTTAGATGAGATGTTAATTCTCCTAAAAACGCTGAAAAGGGTATAATTTATGCAATTTTGAGAGAAAAAAAATAAACTGGAATAAAAATTAAATATATATCTTGCTTTTTCCTTCATTTTCAATCAAAACATGGAAATGTAAAGAAAAAACACTAAAAAATCCTTTTTATAAAGAAATTTATATTTTTTTCATTGAAATCGCTTATATTACACTTTATATAACATGAAAAAGGGATTTTCTTCAAATTGTTTTTAAAACCAATAAAAAAGTTTAAATAGGGTAGTTTATGCAACTTTAAAGAGAAAAAATATATAGTCTATTGGTCTTGTTTTTAATAAAAACATGAAAATTACAAGAACATTACTAAAAAACTCACTTTTGGATATAAAAACATACTTTTGTTGTAAATTTCTGAAAAACATTGAAAAAACGGTCATTTATGCAGTTTTAGAGAAAAAAAACTATCGTAAAATAAGGACAAAAACTTAAAAATGGGTAGTTTCTGCAATTTTAGAGAAAAGAAATATTGTTGCAAAAAGAATGTATTTTTTGGTTTTCTTCCACTAACAAATGAAAATAAGATAAAAACATTTAGAAAGTCACCTTTAAGGCAGAAAATTTGTCTTTATACAAATTGAATATAATACTTGTAAAAAGGGGTTTTGTGTAAAATGCCGTTAATACTCTTTAAAAAGTTGAAAACACGTCATTTATGAAATTTTTGAGAAAAAAATATATTGTCGCAATATTCATTGTTTTTTTGTTTATTTTTTTATGAAATCAATGATATAACCAGAAAATCATCGAAAAATCTACTTTTTCGGTGAAAAGATATTTTTTTCGTGATATGTATTATTCCTTTCTTCTTAAAAAAAAAAAAAATGGTCTTTCTTAGAAAATTTGTTATTTCTCCTAAAAACGCTAAAAAGGGGATAATTTATGCGATCTTGGTAGGAAAAAATGAATTGCAACAAAAAGTTAATATATTTTTTTCTTTTTCTTTCATTTCTAATCAAAACATGTATATGTGAAAAAAAAAAACTTAAAAAGCCATTTCTAAAAGAAATATATATATATTTTTTCATTGAAATGGCTTGTATTACATTTTATGTAACATGAAAAAGGGATTTTCTTCAAAATGTTGTTAAAACCAATAAAAAGATTTAAATAGGGGAGTTTATGAAACTTTTAAGACAATAAAATATATAGTGTACTGGTCTTGTTTTAAATTAAAACATTAAAATTAGAAGAAAATTACTGAAAAACTCACTTTTCGATGTAAAAACATACTTTTCTTCTAAATCTCTGAAAAACATTTAAAAAAGGGTCATTTATGCAGTTTTAGACAAAAAAAATTATCGTAAAATAAAGATAAAAACTTAAAAATGGGTAGTTTGTGCAATTTTAGAAAAAGAAATATTTTAGCAAAAGATAATGTATTTTTTGGTTTTTTTACACCAACAAATAAAAATAAGATGAAAATATTGAAAAAGTCACTTATTATGCAGAAATTTTATCTTTATACAAATTACATATATTATACTTGTAAAATAGGGTTTTATGTAAAATGCCGTTAATTCTCCTAACAACATTGAAAAATAGGTCATTTATGAGATTTTTGAGAAAAAAGTATATTTTCGCAAAATTCATTGTTTTTTATTTATTTTTTATGAAAACAATGAAATAAGCTGAAAATCATCGAAAAATCTACATTTTCGGTGAAATGGCATATATTCCCATCTTCTTAACAAAATAAAGATGGTCTTTCTTAGATGAGATGTTAATTCTCCTAAAAACGCTGAAAAAGGGATAATTTATGCAAGTTTGATAAGAAAAAAAATAAATTGCTATAAAATGTCAATATATTTCTTGCTTTTTCCTTCATTTTAAATCAAAAAATGGAAATGTAAAGAAGAAAAAGAAAAATCCTTTTTCTAAAAGAAATATATATTTTTTTTTTATTGAAATGGCTTGTATTACATTTTATGTAACATGAGAAAGGGATATTCTTCAAAATGTTGTTAAAATCAATAAAAAAGTTTAAATAGATGAAAATTAAAAGAAAATTACTGAAAAACTCATTTTTAGAAATAAAAACATACTTTTTTCTAAATCTTTGAAAAACATTGAAAAAAGAATCATTTATGCAGTAAAAAAATCGTAAACTAAGGATAAAAACATAAAAATGGGTAGTTTGTGCACTTTTAGTGAAAAGAAATGTTGTCGCAAAAAAGAATGTATTTTTTGGTTTTCTTCCAGCAACAAATGAAAATAAGATAAAAATATTGAAAAAGTCACTTTTTAGCCAGAAATTTTGTCTTTATACAAAGTGCATATATTATACTTGTAAAAGACGGTTTAATGCAAAATGCCGTTAATACTCCTAAAAACGTTCAAAAAAACTTCATTTATAAAATTTTTGAGAAAAAAAATATTGTCGCAATATTCATTGTTTTTTGTGTATTTTTCTTTATAAAAAACAATGAAATAAGAAGAAAATCATCGAAATATCTACTTTTTCGGTGAAAAGGATTTTTTTTCGTGAAATGGCATATATTCCTTTCTTCGTAACTAAGAAAAGATGGCCTTTCTTAGATGAGATGTTAATTCTCTTAAAAACGCTGAAAAGGGGATAATTTTATCAATTTTGAGAGAAAAAAAAATGAATTGCAATAAAAAGTTAATATAGTTCTTGCTTTTTCCTACATTTTCAATCAAAACATGGAAATGTAAAGAAAAAACACTTAAATATCCTTTTTCTAAAAGAAACATATATTTTTTACATTGAAATGGCTTGTATTACATTTTACGTAACATCAAAAAGGAATATTTTTCAAAATGTTGTTAAAATCAATAAAAAAGTTTAAATAGGGTAGTTTATTTAACTTTAAAGAGAAAAAATTATAGTGTATTGGTCTTCTTTTTAATTAATTCATGAAAATTAAATGAAAACTACTGAAAATCTCACATTTTGATATAAAAACACACATTTTTTTTAAATCTCTGAAAAACGTTGAAAAATGGTCATTTATGCAGTTTTAGAGAAATAAAAATATCGAAAAATAAGGATGAAAACATTAAAATGGGTAGTTTGTGCAATTTTAGAGAAAAGACATATTGTCGCAAAAAAGAATGTATTTTTTGGGTTTCTTCCACCAATAAATGAATATAAGATAAAATCATTGAAAAAGTCACTTTTTAGGCAGAAATTTTGTCTATATACAAATTGTATATATTATACATGTAAACGGAGGTTTTGTGTAAAATGCCGTTAATACACCAAAAACGTTCAAAAGCACGTCATTTATGAAATTCTTGAGAAAAAGTATATTGTCGCAATATTCATTGTTTTTTTCTTTATTTCTTATGAAAACAATGAAATAAGCTCAAAATCATCGAAAAATCTACTTTTTCGGTGAAAAGGAACTTTTTTCGTGAAATGGCATATATTCCTTTCTTCTTAATTAAAAAAAAGAGGGTCTTTTTTTGATGAGACGTTAATTCTCCTAAAAACGCTGTAAAGAGGATAATTTTTGCAATTTTTAGAAAAAAAAATGAATTGCAATAAATGTATTTCATTCTTTTTCCTTTATTTTCAATCAAAATATAGAAATGTAAGGAAAAAACTGAAAAATCCTTTTTTTAAAAGAAATATCTTTTTTTCATTCAAATGGCTTGTGTTACATTTTATGTAACATGAAAAAGAGATTTTCTTCAAAATATTGTTAAAACCAATAAAAAAGGTTTAAATAGAGTAGTTTATGTAACTTTAAAGAGAAAAAAATAATGTATTGGTCTTGTTTTTAATCAAAACATGAAATTTAAAAGAAAATTACTGAAAAACTCACTTTTGGATGTAAAAACATATTTTATATCTGAATCTCTGAAAAACATTGAAAAACGGGTCATTTATGCACTTTTAGAGAAAAAATATATTATCGTAAAATAAGGATAATAACATAAAAATGGGTAGTTTGTGCAATTTTAGAGAAAAAAATATATTGTCGCAAAAAATGTATTTTTTTGTTTTCTTCCACCAACAAATGAAAATAAGATAAAAACATTGAAAAAGTCACTTTTTAGGCTGGATTTTTGTCTTTATAGAAATTGCATACATTATACTCCTAAAAGGAGCTTTTGTGTAAAATGCCGTTAATACTCTTAAAAACGTTGAAAAACACGTCATTTATGAAATTTTTCAGAAAAAAGTATATTGTCCCAATATTCATTGTTTTTTGTTTATTTTTTTATGAAAACAATGAAATAAGCAGAAAATCATCGAAAACTCTACTTTTTCGGTGAAAAGGAACTTGTTTCGTGAAATGGCATATATTCCTTTCTACTTAACTAAAAATAAGATGGTCATTCTTAGATGAGATGTTAATTCTCCTAAAAACGCTGAAAGGAGATAATTTATGCAATTTTGAGAGAAAAAAAATAAATTGCAATAAAAAGTTAATATATTTGTTGCTTTTTACTTCATTTTCAATCAAAACATGCAAATGTTAAGAAAAAAAACTGAAAAATTCTTTTTTTTTAAGAAATATATATATTATTTTACATTTTATGTAACATGAAAAAGGGATTTCTTTCAAAATGTTGTTAAAACCAATAGAAAGGTTTGAATAGGGTAGTTTATGTAATTTTAAAGAGAAAAAAATAAATAGTGTATTGGTCTTCTTTTGAATTAAAACATGAAAAACAAAATACTGAAAAACTCATTTTTGGATGTAAAAACATACTTTTTTATCTAAATCTCTGAAAAACATTGAAAAAAGGGTCATTTATGCAGTTTTAGAGAAAAAAATATATTATCGTAAAATAAGGATATAAACATAAAAATGGGTAGTTTGTTTAAATTTAGAGAAAAGAAATATTGTCGTAAAAAAGAATGTAATTTTTTTTTCTCACAAACAAATGAATTTAAGATTAAAACATTGAAAAAGTCGCTTTTTAGGAAGAAATTTATCTTTTTACAAATTGCATATATTATACTTGTAAAATGCCGTTAATACTTCTAAAAACGTTTAAAAACACGTCATTTGTTAATTTTTTTAGAAAAAAGTATAATGTCACGGTGTTCATTGTTTGTTTGTTTGTTTTTTGTGAAAACAATAAAATAAGCAGAAAATTATCGAAAAATCTACTTTTACGGTGAAAAGGATCTTTTTTCGTGGAATGGCATATATTTCTTTCTTCTTAACTAAAAGAAGATTTTCTTTGTTAGATGAGATGGCAGTTCTCCTAAAAACGCTGAAAAGGGGATAATTTATGCAATTTTGAGAGAAAAAATAGAATTGCAATAAAAAGTCAATGTATTTCTTGCTTTTTCCTTCATTTTCAATCAAAACATGGAAATGTAAAGAAAAAACACTGAAAAATCCTTTTTCTAAAAGAAATATATTTTTTTTCATTGAAATGGCTTGTATTACATTTTATGTAACATGAAAAAGGGATTTTCTTTAAAATGTTCTTAAAACAAATAAAAAGGTTTAAATAGGGTAGGTTATGTAACTTTAAAGAAAAAAATATATATATTGCATTGATTTTGATTTTAATTAAGCATGAATATTAAAAGAAAATTACTGAAAAGCTCATTTTTGGATGTAAAAACATTCTTTTTTCTAAATCTCTGAAAAACATTGAAAAAATGGTCAATTATGCAGTTTTAGAGAAAAAAATGTATTATCGTAAAATAAGGACAAAAACATAAAAATGGGTAGTGTGTGCAATTTTAGAGTAAAAGAAATATTGCCGCAAAAAAAGAATGTATTTTTGTGGTTTCTTCCACCAACCAATGAAAATAAGATAAAAACATTAAAGTCACTTTTTTGGCAGAAATTTTCTCTTTATACAAATTGCATATATTATACTCTTAAAAGGGTGTTTTGTGTAAAATGCCGTTAATACTTCTAAAAACGTTGAAAAACACGTTATTTATGAAATTTTTGAGAAATTGTATATTGTCGCAATATTCATTGTTTTTTGTTTATTTTTTTATGAAAACAATGAAATAAGCAGAAAATCATCGAAAAATCAACTTTTTCGGTGAAAAGGAACTTTTTTCGTGAAATGGCATACATTTTTTTCTTCTTCTTAACTAAAAAAAGATGGTGTTTCTTAGATGATATGTTATTTCTCCTAAAAACGCTAAAAGGAGATAATTTATGCAATTTTGAGAGAAAAAAAATTAACTGCAATAAAAAGTTAATATATTTGTTGCTTTTTCCTTCATTTTCAATCAAAACATGGAAATGTTAAGGAGAAACACTGAAAAATCCTTTTTCTTAAAGAAATATATATTTTTTTAATTTTATGTAACATGAAAAAGGCATTTTCTTAAAAATGTTGTTAAAACCAATAAAAAGGTTTAAATAGGGTAGTTTATGTAATTTTAAAGAGAAAAAATTACATAGTGTATTGGTCTTGTTTTTAATTAAAACATGAAAATTAAATGAAAATTACTGAATAACTCACTTTTGGATGTAAATACATACTTTTTTTTAAATATCTGAAAAACCTTGAAAAAAGGGTCATTTATGCAGTTTAGAGAAAAAAAATATTATCGTAAAATAAGGATAAAAACATGAAAATGAGCATTTTGTGCAATTTTAGGGAAAATAAATATTGTCGCGAAAAAGAATGTATTTTTTGGGGTTTTTTGCCACCAACAAATGAAAATAAGATAAAAACATTGAAAAAGTCACTTTTTAGGCATAAATTTACCTTTATACAAATTGCATTTATTATACTTGCAAAAAGGGGTTTTGTGTAAAATGCCGTTAATACTCCTAAAAACGTTGAAAAACACGTCATTTATTAAATTTTTGAGAAAAAAAATATATTGTTGCAATATTCTTTTTTTTTTTGTTTATTTTTTTATGAAAACAATGAAATAAGCAGAAAATCATCGAGAAATCAACTTTTTCGGTGGAAAGGAAGTTTTTTCGTGAAATGGCATATATTCCTTTCTTTTTAACTTAAAAAAGATGGTCTTTCTTAGATGAGATGTTAATTCTCCTAAAAGCTATGAAAAGGGGTTAATTTCTGGAATTTTGAGAGAAAAAAAAATTGCAATAAAAAGTTAATATATTTCATGCTTTTACCATCATTTACTATCAAAAATGGAAATGGAAAGAAAAATACTGAAAAATCCTTTATCTAAAACAAATATTTTTTTTTCCTTGAAATGGCTTGTATTACAATTTATGTAACATAAAAAAGAAATTTTCCTTTAAAATGTTGTTGAAACCAATAAAAAGGTCTAAATAGGGTTGTTTATATAACTATAAAGAGAAAAATAACATATAGTATATTGCTCTTGTTTTTAATTAAAACCATATGGTATTAAAAGAAAATTACTGAAGAATCACTTTTGGAGGTAAAAACATACTTTATTTCTAAGGGAAGATGGATTTGCCATAAAAAT
>CM035220.1:27848437-27867630 GCA_020233015.1 Callinectes sapidus | reverse complement strand
TTCTCACTTTATCCCTCCCTGCCACCCCAAGCATCCACCTCAACATTCTCATCTCAGCAACCTCCAACTTACTCTCTTGTGCTCTCTTTATTGGCCACGTTTCTACACCATACAACATTGCTGGTCTTACAACTGATTTAAACACTTTCCCCTTTACTCTTGCACTAATTTTTCGGTCACATAACACTCCAGTTGTTCTTTTCCAATTCTTCCAACCCGATTGGATACGGTGACTAATCTCTCCATCCAAGCTGCCATCCGCTGCTATGTGAGAGCCTAAGTATCTAAACTCCTTGGCCCCCTTTAACTTTACATCTTGCATCCATACCTCAGTCTCCTGCCGACCATTAAAATTCAGATACTCCGTCTTCTCCCTGCTAGTTCTCAAACCTCTCTCTTCCAATGCTCTTCTCCATCTCGCCAACTTTCTCTCAACACCATCTCTACTTTCATCCACCAAAACTATGTCATCCGCGAACAACATGGTCCACGGTGCCTCCTCCTTTATATTTTGGACACTCATCCATGAGTAGGTTGAACAGGTATGAGCTCAGAGAAGATCCTTGGTGCAGACCCACTCTCACGCCGAACTCTTCCGTTGTTCCCACACTGCTCCTTACCCTCGTCCTTGAGCCTTTGTACATGTCCTGGATCACCCTCACATATTTCTCAGACGCTCCTTTCCTTCTCATACTAGCCCAATCTTCTTGGCGTGGCACTCTATCATACGCTTTTTTTCAAATCAATGAAGATAAGGTGTAACTCTCTTTGTTTTTCTCCATACTTCTCCAACAGTTGCCTTTGCGCAAACATTGCATTGGTAGTACTTCTCCCCGGCATACATCCAAATTGTTCGACTCCCACCAGTGTTTCTCCTCTTACTCTTTTCTCAATTATTCTTTCGTACAGTTTCATTGTATGCGAAATTAATTTAATCCCTCTCTAATTCTTACAGTCTTGTATGTCTCCTTTCTCTTTGTATATTTGAACCACATCGGTGCATCTCCATGCATCTGGGATTTTCTCCTTCTCATAGATCTTATTTAGTAACCAGCATAACTACCCAATCCCTTCTTCTTCTAAACTCTTCCACACCTCTACAGGTATGTTATCCGGCCCTGTTGCCTTGCCGTCGTTCATCCTTCTTAATGCTTGTTTAACTTCCTCCCTTGAAATTGTTGTTGTTCTCCTGTCATTTGGTTCCCCTTCGTCCATCCTTGCTCTTGAGTTTTTCTCATTCAAAAGTGTCTTGAAATATTCCTTCCATCGCTCTTTTATTTCATTGTCATCAACAAGAACTCTCCCTTCCTTACTTTTAACCTGTTTGATATGCGTAAAATCCTTTGTTGACTTCTCCCTCTCTCTTGCTAGTGCAAATATCCTTTTCTCTCCTTCCCTTTTTTTCTAATTTATCGTACATATCTTCCCTTGCTCTACCTTTCGCTTGTGCTACTGCCCTCTTCGCTTCTTAATTGCTTCTCTGTAGGCTCTTTCTGTTTCTTCATTTCCCAATCTGTCATATGTTTTCTTTGCCTCCTTCTTTTCCTTAACTTTTTCTCTCACCTCATTATTCCACCACAAGTTTCCTTATCTTGTGGGGGTTCCTTTCCTGATGTTTTCCCAAATACTTCTTCTCCTATCCCAATTATGTGCTTGCTGTTTGTTGTCCACCATGTGTTTGGATCCTCAGTTTCTTCCATCTTGTCCAGCACTTTATTTTTAAACTCCGCTTTCAATTGTTCATCCTTTAACCTCCACCATTTAATTTTTTATGCCCGTTTTTGTCTGCCCTTTCTTTCTTCTTTCATCTCATAGTCTATCACTATCAGCCTGTGTTGGGGTGTGACACTCTCGCCATTGATAACCTTAAAATTCTTTATTTCCTTCAGGTTATTTCTCCTACACATTAAGAAATCGATCTGACTTTTCCTTCCTCCACTGCAATATGTCCAAATCTTATTTTCTTGTTTCTTATAAAAAAGTATTCAAGATTGCCATGTCGTAAGCCACTGCAAAATCCACCACCTTTCCACCTTCTTCATTCCTCTCTCCCACACCCCATCCACCATGTATTCTCTCAATAACATTTCTATTTCTTCCCACATGGCCATTCAGATCACCCCCAAGGAAGATTCTCTCTTCATCTCCCATCCCCGCAATTTGCTCATCCATCTGTTCCCAAAAATCCTCTTTCTCCACAATACTAAAGCCGACTTGTGGTGCGTAAGCACTGATGATGTTAAGTTTATCTTTTCCATACATTAGCTTAGTATTCATTACTCTGTCACTGCACCTGTTTACCTTCACAATATGCTTCTTCCACTCAGCATCCAATACCACTCCCACACCTCCTATTCCTTCCTTGTTTGCTCCACTGTAGAAGAGCTTGTAACCTTCTCCCTGATCTCTGGCCTTGTTTCCACGCCATCTAGTCTCCTGGACACAAAGGATGTTAATTTTTCTCCTCTTCATCACATCCGCTACTTCTCTACTCCTTCCCGTCATGCTCCCCACATTTAAGGAACCAACTCTTTGGGCTATCTTCTTTAGCCGTGCCCGCCCCGGACACGGTAGCCTTCTCTCACTTATCGCAGCAGCTAGGCAAGGCTCCTGCGCGTCGCATACAGGGGACGCCCTAGCTGTATTCTCATACTCTTGACTTTGCTCCATGGTTTTGGCAAAAGTTTTTATAGCTGGATGCCCTTCCTACTGCTAACCCTCCCCATTTATCCGGGCTTGGGACCGGCACTGAGTTGAGCTGGCTTGCTCCCCCACTGGCTGCGTTCCCGTAAAATAAGGATAAAAACATAAAAATGGGTAATTTGTGCAATTTTAGAGAAAAAAAATATTGTCAAAAAATATATATATTTTTTTTTAGTTTTCTTCCACCAACAAATGAAAATAAGGTAAAAACATTGAAAAAGTCACTTTTTAGGCAGAATTTTTGTCTTTATTCAAATTGCATATTTTATACTTGTAAAAAGAGGTTTTGTGTAAAATGCCGTTAATACTCCTAAAAACGTTAAAAAACACGTCATTTATAAAATTTTTGATAAAAAAGTATATTGCCGCAATATTCATTGTTTTTTGTTTATTTTTTTATGAAAACAATGAAATAAGCAGAAAATCATCGAAAAATTCACTTTTTCGGTGAAAATGAACTTTTTTCATGAAATGGCTTATATTCCTAATTTCTTAACTAAAAAAGATGGTCTTTCTTAGAAAAGATATTAATTTTACTAAAAACACTAAAAAGGGGATAATTTATGCAATTTTGGGAGAAAAAATTTAATTACAATAAAAAGTTAATATATTTCATGCTTTTTCCTTCATTTTCAATCAAAACATAGAAATGTAAAGAAAAAACACTGAAAAATCCTTTTTCTAAAAGAAATATATATTTTTTTTTCATTGAAATGGCTTGTATTACATTTTATGTAACATGAAAAAGGGATTTTCTTCAAAATGTTGTTAAAACTAATATAAAGGTTTAAATAGGGAAGTTTATGTAACTTTAAGGAGAAAGAAATATATAGTGTATTGGTCTTGTTTTTAATTAAAATATGAAAATTAAAAGAAAATTACTGAAAAACTCACTTTTGGATGTAAAAACATACTTTTTTTCTAAATCTCTGAAAAACATTGAAAAAAAAGGACATATATGCAGTTTTAGAGAAAAAAAATATCGTAAATTAAGGGTACAAACATAAAAATGGGTAGTTTGTGCAATTTTAGAGAAAAGAAATATTGTCGCAAAAAAGAATGTATTTCTTGGTTTTCTTCCATCAACAAATGAAAATAAGATAAAAACATTGAAAAGTCACTTTTTAGGCAGAAATTTTGTCTTTATACAGATTGCACATATTTTACTTGTAAAAGGGGGTTTTGTGTAAAATGCCGTTAATACTCCTGAAAACGTTGAAAAACACGTCATTTATGAAATTTTTGAGAAAAAAGTATATTCTCGCAATATTTATTGCTTTTTGTTTATTTCTTTTATGAAAACAATGAAATAAGCAGAAAATCACCGAAAAATCCACTTTTTCGGTGAAAAGGAACTTTTTTCGTTAAATGGAATATATTCCTTTCTTCTTAACTAAAAAAAAGACGGTCTTTCTTTAATGAAATGTTAATTCTCCTAAAACGCTGAAAAGGGGATAATTTATGCAATTTTGAGAGAAAAAAATAAATTGCAATAAAAAGTTAATATATTTCTTGCTTTTACCTCCATTTACAATCAAAACATGGAAATGAAAAGAAAAACACTGAAAAATCTGTTATCTAAAAAAAAATGAAATGACTTGAATTACAATTTATGTAACATGAAAAAGGGATTTTCTTCAAAATGTTGTTAAAACCAATGAAAAGGTTTAAATAGGGTTGTTTATGTAACTTTAAAGAAAAAAAGAATATAATAGTGTATTGGTATTGTTTTTAATTAAAACCATATGGTATTAAAAAAAATTATTGAAAAATCACTTTTGGAGGTAAAAACATACTTTATTTCTAAGGGAAGATGGATTTATCATAAAAATATTGTAAAACCCTTAAAATGTTGAAAAATGGATGATTTAAGCTATTTTAGAGAAAATTTATGTCATATATATATATATATATATATATATATATATATATATATATATATATATATATATATATATATATATATATATATATATATATATAATATAACATTTTAAAAACTAAAACAGAGTGTTTTTCTTTGAATTGTTGTAAACACTCTTAAACACGGTGAAAAAGAGGAAATTTATGCAATTTGGAGGAAAAAAAAAGTACTGTCTTGAAAATTAAATGTTTTTTTCCTTCATTTTAATCAAAACATGGATAGAAAAAGAGAAACAAAGAAAATTTTATAAATAAATTTGTTTGTTTTTTTCTTTGAAATGACGTACTTTTTAAAATGGAAAATATTTCTCCTCAAAATATTGTTAAAAATCCTAAAAAGATTAACCTAGGTTAGAAAATAAACTTTTTTTGGTTAAATTACATATATTGCAATTATATTTACGTGAAAAAGAGAGTTTTCTTTAAAATGTTGTAAATACTCCGAAAAATGTTGAAACACGGGTAATTCAGGGAATTTTAAGGAAAGAAAATGTACTGCCACAAAAACTAAATGGATTTATTGATTTTTCCTCCCTTTTGAATCAAAACATAGAAATTAAAATAGAATCATTTAAATTATCCCTTTTTTTAAAGAAATATTTTCTTTCTTGAACGGCATATTTTTTGTAACATAAAAAAGGTTTTTTCTTCAAAATGTTAAAACATCCAAAAAGGTAAACATTGAAATAAATAGAAAATTATGGAAAATCACTTTTGGAGTAAAATCATTCTTTTTTTCTAAAAGAGAGCGGCTTCCTTGAAAAGTTTTATATCTCCCAAAACCGTTGTAAAAAGGGTGATTTATGCAGTTTTAGAGACAAAAATATATTCTCGTAATAAAAGGATAAAAACAAAAAATGAGAAATTTGTGCAATTTTAGAGAAAATAATATTATCGTAAGAACCAATAATTTTTTTTGTTTTTCTGCTATCAACCAATGAAAATAACATGGTAAACATAAAAATAAGGTCACATTTCATGCAGAATTTTTTCTTAATTCAAAATGCATATGTTATACTTGTAAAAGAGGGTTTTGGGGAAATTGCCGTTAATACTCTTAAAATAGTAGAAAAAAACCTAATTTATGAAATTATAGATAAAAAAAAGTATAGAGTAACATGAAAAAGTTATCTACAAAATGTTTTTTAATGTTAAAAATGAGTACTTTGTAGTTTTTATGAAAACAATGAAATAAGCAGAAAATAATCGAAAAATTAACTTTTTCGGTGAAAATGAACTTTTTTCATGAAATGGCATACATTCCTTATTTCTTAACTAAAAAAAAAGAGGGTGTTTTTAGATAAAATGTTAATTTTCCTAAAAACGCTGAAAAGGGGATAATTTAATTAATTTTGAAACAAAAAAATGAATTGCAATAAAAAGTTAATATATTTCTTGCTTTTTCCTTCATTTTCAATCAAAACATGAAAATATAAAGAAAAAACACTGAAATATCCTTTTTCTAAAAGAAATATATATTTTTTTTCATTGAAATTGCTTGTATTACCGTTTATGTAACATGAAAAAATTATTTTCTTCAAAATGTTGTTAAAACCAATAAAAAGGTTTAAATAGGGTAGTTTACGTAACTTTAAAGAGAAAAAAATAATTAGTGTATTGGTCTTGTTTTTAATTAAAACATGAAAATTAAAAGAAAATTACTGAAAAACTCAATTTTTGGATGTAAACATATACTTTTTTTCCAAATCTCTGAAAAACATTGAAAAAAGGGTCATTTATACAGATTTAGAGGAAAAATATATTTTCGTAAAATAGGATAAAAGCGTAAAAATAGGTCATTTGTGGAATTTTAGAGAAAAAAAATATTGTAGAGAAAAAAAATGTATTTTGGGGGGTTTCTTCCACCAACGAATGAAAATAAGAAAAAAACATTGAAAAAGTCACTCCTTAGGCAGAATTTTCTTCTTTATTCATATTGCATATATTTTACTTGTAAAAGAGGGTATTGTTTAAAATGCCGTTAATACTCCTAACAACGTTGAACAACACGTCATTTGTGATTTTTTTCAGAAAAAAGTATATTGTCGCAATATTCAGTGTTTGTTTGTTTTTTTTATGAAAACGATGAAATAAGCAGAAAATCGTGGCAAAATTTACTTTTTCGGTGAAAATGTACTTTTTTCGTGAAATGGCATATATTCCTTTTTTCTGAACAAAAAAAAAGATGGTTTTTCTAAGATAAGATGTTAATTCTCCTAAAAACGCTGGAAAGAGGATAATTTATGCAATTTTGAGACAAAAAAAACAATTGCAATAAAAAGTCAATATATTTCTTGCTTTTTCCTTTATTTTCAGTCAAAACATGGTAAAGAAAAAAGAAAAACACTGAAAAATTATTTTTCTAAAAGAAATATATATTTTTTCCTTGAAATGGCTTGTATTACATTTTATGTAACATGAAAAAGAGATTTTCTTCAAAATACTGTTAAAACCAATAAAAGGGTTTAAATAGGGAAGTTTATGTAACTTTGTAGAGAAAAACAATACGCTATAGCGTATTGTTCATGTTTTTAATTAAAACATGGAAATTCAAAGAAAGTTACTGGAAAACTAAATTTTGGAGGTAAAAGCATACTTTTTTTTCTAAGGGAAGATGGATTAGTCATAAAAATATTGTAAAAACTTTAAAAACATTGAAAAATGGATAATTAAAATCGCGTATGTTATATTTGTTAAAGGGGGTTTTATGTAAAATGCCGTTAATTCTCCTAAAAACTGAAAAAAAACGTAATTTATAAAATTTTAGAGAGAAAAAGTATATTCTAACTTGAAAAAGGTTTAATACAAATTGTGTTTAAACGACCAAAAAGGTTAAAATATGTACTTTGTACAGTTTCAGAGAAAGAAAATGTATAAAGTGTTTATTTTCTTCTTTTTAATCAAAACATTCAGATCAATAGAAAATTATTAAAAAGTAACGCTTGTGTAAAATCGTATTTTTTTTCGTAAAAGAGATGGTTTTCCTTTAAAAGTTGTAAATCTCCGAAAAAAATTGAAAAAAGGGTCATTTATGTAGTTTTAGACAAAAAAATAAGGATAAAAGCATAAAAATAGGTAATTTGTGCAATTTTAGAGAAAAAAATATTGTCGAGAAAAAGAATGTATTTTTTAGGTTTTCTTCCAACAACAAATGAAAATAAAAAAAATCATTGAAAAAGTCACTATTTAGGTAGAATTTTCTTTTTTATTCAAATTGCATATATTATACTTGTAAAAGAGGGTTTTGTTTAAATTGCCGTTAATACTTCTAAAAACGTTGAAAAACACGTCATTTATGATTAAAAAAAAAAAAAAAAAGTATATTGTCTCAATATTAAGTGTTTTTTTTTTTTTTTAAAGAAAACAATGAAATAAGCAGAAAATAACGAAAAATTATCTTTTCCGGTGATAAGGAACTTTTTTCGTGAAATGGCATATATATTTCTTATTCCTGAACTAAAAAAAAAAAATGTCTTTCTTAAATAAGATGTTAATTTCCCTAAAAACGCTTAAAAGGGGATAATTTATGCAATTTTGAGAGAAAAAAATGAGTTGCAATAAAAAAGTAATATATTATTTGCTTTATCCTTCATTTTCATTCAAAAGTGGAAATGAAAAGAAAAAACCCTGAAAAATCCTTTTTCTGAACGAAATATATATATTTTTTCCTTAAATAGCTTGTATTACATTTTATGTACCATGAAAAAGGAGATTTTCTTCAATGTAAATTCCCCTAAAACCTCTGGAAAGGGGATAATTTATGGAATTTTGAGAAAAAAATGAAAAACAATAAAAAGGCAATATATTTCTTGTTTTTTCTTTCATTTTCATTCAAAACAAGGAAATGAAAAGAAAAAACAATGAAAAATCCTTTTTCTAAAAGTAATGAATTTTTTTCCTTGAAATGGCTTGTATTACATTTTATGTAACATGAAAAAGGGATTTTCTTCAAAATGTTGACAACAAAAATTTACTTTTTCGGTGAAAAGGAACATTTTTCGTGAAATGGCACATATTCCTTTTTTCTGAAATAAAAAAAAGATGGTCTCTCTTAGATAAGATGTTAATTCTCATTAAACGCTGGAAAAGGGATAATTTATGCAATTTTGAGAGTAAAAATGAATTGCAATAAAAAGTTAGTGTATTTCTTACTTTTTCCTTTATTTTCAATCAAAAGATGGAAACGAAAAGAAAAAAAACACTGAAAATCCTTTTTCTAAAAAAACTTTTTTTTTTTTCCTTGAAAAGTCTTGTATTACATTTTATGTAACATGAAAAAGGGATTTTCTTCAAAATGTTGTTAAAACCAATAAAAAAGTTTAAATAGGGTATTTTATGTAACTTTATAGAGAAAAAAAATACGCTATAGCGTATTGTTCATGTTTTTAATTATAACATGGAAATTCAAAGAAAATTACTGAAAATGGCACTTTTGGAGGAGAAAACATACTATTTTCTAAGGGAAGATGGATTTGTCATAAAAATATTGTAAAACCCTTAAAAATGTTGAAAAATTGATAATTCAAATCGCATATGTTGTACTTGTAAAATAAGGTTTTGTGTAAAATGCGGTTAATACTCTTAAAAACTGAAAAGAAACGTAATTAATGAAATTTTATATAAAAAAAAGTATAATATAACATGAAAAAGTTGTTTTCTACAAAATGTATTTTAACGTCGAAAAAGGTTAAAATGGGTACTTTGTACAATTTCAGAGAAAGGAAATGTATATAGTGTTTATTTTCTTGTTTTTAGTCAAAACATTGAAATCAATAGAAAATTACTAAAAATATACTTTTGGTGTAAAATCATATTTTTTTTCTTAAAAGAGATGGTTTTCCTTTAAAAGTTTTAAATCTCCGAAAAACATTGAAAAAATTTATGCAGGTTTAGAGAAAAAAATATATTATCGTAAAATAAGGATAAAAGCATAAAAATAGGTAATTTGTGCAATTTCAGAGAAATAAAATATTGTTGAGAAAAAGGATGTATTTTTTTGGTTTTCTTTCACCAACAAATGAAAATAAGAAAAAAAACATTGAAAAGTCACTTTTTAGACCGAATTTTTTTCTTATTTCAAACTGCATATATTATACTTGTAAAAGAGGGTTTTGTTTAAAATGCCGTTAATACTCCTAAAAACGTTGAAAAACACGTCATTTATTATTTATTTCAGAAAAACGTATATATTCGCAATATTCAGTTTTTTTGTTTATTTTTTTATGAAAACATTGAAATAAGCAGAAAATCATCAAAAAATCCACTTTTTCGGTGAAAAGCAACTTTTTTCGTGAAATGGCATATTTTCCTATTTTCTGAAGTAAAAAAAAAAAAAAAAGATGGTCTTTCTAAGATAAGATGTTAATTTTCCTAAAAACGATGGAAAGGGGATAATTCCTGCAATTTTGAGAGAAAATTTAATTGCAATAAAAAGTAAATATATTTCTTGCTTTTTCCTTCATTTTCATTCAAAACATGGAAATGAAAAGAAAAAACACTGAAAAATCTTTTTTCTAAAATAATTTTTTTTTCCTTGAAATGACTTGTATTACATTTTATGTAACATGAAAAAGAGATTTTCTTCAAAATGTTGTTAAAACCAATAAAAAGGTTTAAATAGTGTAGTTTATGTAACTTTATAGAGAAAACAATACGCTATACTGTATTGTTCATGTTTTTAATTAAAACATGGAAATTCAAAGAAAATTACTGAAAAACTTACTTTTGGAGGTAAATACATACTTTTTTTTTCTAAGGGAAGATGAATTTTCATAAAAATATTGTAAAACCCTTAAAAATGTTGAAAAATGAATAATTCAAATCGCATAAGTTATTCTTGATAAAAAGGGATTTATGTAAAATGCCGTTAAAACTCTTAAAAACTGAAGAAAAAAAAACGAAATTTATGAAAATTAGGTAGAAAAAATATATTGTAACATGAAAAAGTTGTTTGCTTCAAAATGCGTTTAAAAGTCCAAAAAGTTTACAAATGAGTGCTTTCTACAGTTTCAGAGAAAGAAAATGTATATTGTGTTTATTTTCTTGTTTTTAATCAAAACATTGAAATCAATAGAATATTATTAAAAAGTTACTTTTGGTGTAAAATCATATTTTTTTTTCGTAAAATAGATGATTTTTCTTTAAAAATTGTAAATCTCCGAAAAACATTGAAAAAAGGGTCATTTATGCAGTTTTAGAGAAAAAAAAAAATATATATATATATATATATATATATATATATATATATATATATATATATATATATATATATATATATATATATATATATATATATATAATCGTAAAATAAGGATAAAAGTATAAAAATACGTCATTTGTGCAATTTTAGAGAAAAAAATATTGACGAGAAAAAGAATGTATTTTTTTGGTTTTCTTCCACCAACAATTGAAAATAAGAAAAAAGCATTGAAAAAGTAACTTTTTAGGAAAAATGATGGAAGATGGATTTGTCATAAAAATATTGTGAAACCCTTAAAAACTTTGAAAAATGGATAATTCAAATCGTATATGTTATACTTGAAAAAGGGGGTTTTATGTAAAATGCCGTTAATACTCTTAAAAACTGAAAAAAACGTAATTTTTGAAATTTTAGAAAAAGTATATTGTAACATGAAAAAGTTGTTTTCTAAAAAATGTGTTTAAATGTCCAAAAAGGTTAAAAATGGGTAATTTGTACAGTTTCAGAGAAAGAAAATGTATGTAGTGTTTATTTTCTTGTTTTTCATCAAAACATTGAAATCAATAGAAAATTATTAAAAAGTGACTTTTGATGTAAAATCGTATTTTTTGTCGTAAAAGATATGGTTTTCCTTTAAAAGTTTTAAATCTCCGAAAAAAACATTGAAAAAAGGGTCATTTACGGAGTTCTAGAGGAAAAAACATATACTAACGTAAAATAAGGATAAAAGCATAAAAATAGGTAATTTGTGCAATTTTAGAGAAAAAAAATATTGTCGAGAAAAAGAATATTTTTTTAGTTTTCATCCACCAACAAATGTAAATAAGAAAAAAACATTGAAAAAGTCTTTTTTTAGGCAGAATTTTCATCCTAATTCAAAGTGCATATATTTTACTTGTAAAAGAGGGTTTTGTTTAAAATGCCGTTAATAATTCTAAAAACGTTGAAAAACACGTCATTTATGATTTTTTTCAGAAAAAAGTATACTGTGGCAAAATTCTGTTTTTTTTTTTTTTTTTAATGAAAACAATGAAATTGTAGCAGCACACTACTTCAGTCTGCCCTTAAATATACTGTAGCAGCACACTACTTCAGTCTGCCCTTAAATATACTGTAGCAGCACACTACTTCAGTCTGCCCTTAAATATACCATTCTCACATTCTCTGAGCGCAGACTATTTCATATGTAAAATATATCATTCTTTTATAATATATCATTCACCCGTTCTACATACACATCACACACAAACCAACATACACATTAAGAACGCACATAAATATTCCTTTCAACCATCATCCATTCTTAACACTCCACTCATCCTACACACATCTCACACCATAATCATATTTAAATAATGTATATTACTAATGAAAATCTAACCATATACCAAAGATGTAAAATGAATAAATAAGAGAGAGTGACAAGAGTGGATTTCCTTCACCTTCACTGAAATAAGCATTAGCGGACTCAATACGGCCAATATCACACATCGGTTTTGCTTATTCTACTCTCACATCCAGAAGGCATTAGCGGACTCAATACGGCTGAGATCACATCTCGGTATTGCCTTCACAACAATTGGGGACTCCTGGAGTGACCTGTATTTCGGAGACAGAACCGAACGACGGCTACAGGACGTCTTCTCCTGTCCCTCCCCCGCCGCCGTTCGCCACCCCCTTCCCTTCTCTCTGTACAGCGGTGCACCACCACCTCAAGCCACCATGTCAAATGAAGAGCCTCCACAGGCCGCCCCTCTCCGCTCCATCTGGTTCACCATCCTTGAGGTGAATTTCAAAGCCCACAACATTGTAAGCAGTCTTGCGCAGTTCAGCCACGCCTGCACCCTCCTGCCGTCAGATGTGGTTTCCCAAGTTTCTGACGCGATCGCCAGCGCCTCCACCTCCAACACGCCCTACGAAGACCTCAAGAAGGCGGTCCTTGCCCGTCTTGAGTCCGTCTCTGCACGTCTTCATGCGCAGCTCGCAGACGACCACATGGCACCCACTCCGGCTGAGCATCCTCCATCTGTCGCCACCGTCTCCTCTACCTCTGGGGCCGTATCCACGAAGCTGCTAAGACCGACGGCGTCGGCCTTAACAAACAATGATGGCCGCCGTCGGCCCTAACTTGCCTCCCGTCGGTCTTACGTCGGCCTTACGTCGTCCATAGCGCTAAAAGTGGGTGTACCTTGTTTTAGCCGCGCTGGGACCGACGGAGCTGAATGTAAACAATCATCATGGCTGCGCCACAAGAGCATCCCCCACACCAACCAAGAAGAAATCACCGTAGAAGGGATGTGTTAAATGAGCTGAGTGATGCTGAGCTCATAAAGAGGTGCAGATTTGACCGGGAAGGTATCATATATGTTACCGATCTTGTGAGGGAAGCCCTGTGCAGTGAGACTAGTCGGTCAAACCCCCTCACCCCAGAGATGAAGGTTATCATAACATTGCGCTATCTTGCCACTGGGAAAATGCAACAGTGTAGCAGTGATGACCTTGGCCCCTCCCAGTCCAGCATCAGCAGAACCATCACACAAACCATAGATGCCCTCGCAGATCCCGATGTCCTCAAAAGATTTGTATACTTTCCTGTCACTACAGACGCAGCTGAGAGAAATAAAGAAGACTTCTTGGCCATTGCCAATTTCCCTAACATCGTAGGTGTCATTGATGGAACTCATATAAGAATTGTGGCACCGAAGGAGCAGGAAGAAGTGTATGTGAATCGCAAGGGATTTCACAGCATTAATGTGCAAATAGTATTCGATGCCAGTTATCGAATTTTGGAAATCCTTGCAAAGTGGCCAGGGTCAGTGCATGATGCACGTATTCTAAACAGCAGTGGATTGTCAAGATTGTTTGAGGAAGGATATGTGCCAGCAGAAAGTCACTTACTTGGAGACAGTGGGTATCCTCCAAGACTTGGCTTCTCACACCATATCTGCGTCCACTACCTGGCCCTCAGTCACGATATAATAGGTAAGTACAATGTTGTTATTATTATTAGTAATATTATTTAGTTTCTAGTTTATTTTCTGTTGTGGGTTTTTCATTGTGACATTTAGTTTGGTTAGCTTTGGTTGAGTTTGGGTAGGTTAGGTTAATATTTGGTTCAGTAAGGTAAGTATCCATCTTATGATTAGATGTGCACATGAGTTAACTTTGGTTAGGTTAGGTCAGGTTAGATTGGGCTCAATAAGATAAGTATCTTATTATATATTGTGCTCATAAATTTTAATAAGTTATGTTTAGCTTACTAATGAGTTAGACATTTTTTATCTGTCAAGTATAGCAACTTTTGACAATTTCAAATCCTGTCAATATATGGAGCTATTTATAAAAGAAGCCTGTCAGTAAGTTTCTAAAGTATATTTCCTTTTGTGCTTTTCAATGTGACTTAATGTAATGTTAGGTGTAATAGTTAGGTTAGGTTTGATTTAGTTTGGGTTGGTTAGGTTAGTATTCAGTTATGATTATGATTATGAAGTATAGACCAAAAAACTAAAGCAGATGACCACTAGCACACCAAGACAGAAGAGTTAATACATTATTCAATTATTATTTTTCAGGGCTCACAAGAGGACACGCAGTGTTGTCGAACGAGGAATAGGGCAACTCAAATGGCGATTTCACATTCTGCATGGCGAAGTTCGAGTGAGTCCACCTCTCAAGGTCTGCAAGATTGTACAAGTATGTGGAATGCTTCACAACATTTGCAAAGAGCGGGATATTCCTCTTCTGGATGAAGACCAACCCATGGGTGCAGTGGCTGAAGCTGCGGTGCCATTGCAACAAAATGATGCCGCACAAGAGCCTGCCAACGCAGCCGGTGGTCACCGGAATGAGGGTCGTGCATGTCGGGATGCATTCTGCAACTTGCATTTCAAGTAAGTTGAATCTCAGCAGGAGACATGTTATACATTACAATTTTAAAGAACTAATTTTATGACATGAAAACAAAAAAGCCCACTATTATTGCCAGTCCCGTAAGAGAATAAAAGAGTTAGCCAGAAGTCCGGGACAAATATCTTGAAACCTCCCTATTAAATAGAGTTAAGTCATAGGAAGTTGAAATACAGAGACAGGCAGGGAGTTTAGAGAAAGGAATGTATGACTGGGAGAACTGGTTAACTCTTGCATTAAAAAGTTGGTCAGAATAGGGATGAGAGGAAGAAGAAAGTCTTGTGCGGCGAGGCCGCTTGAGGGTGGGAGACATGCATGAGGTTACTATTTCCGTTATATATCTCTCTGATGTTATTATTTTTCATTTATATATTTCTGATGTTATTATTATTTAAAATCAGGACATAGTAAAAAACAAAAGTCTAATTACATTAAAACTATTTGAAATTAGTGAGAAACCATGTAAGAAAAATCAGTAAAATAGCCATAAAAAGGTCATTGCTTATGGGAAATAGCTTATAATGGAAATGATAGATGTGTTTACTTGTCTGCTGATTTATTCTCCAATAACCTCTGGTAATATTGCATCTGCAGGTACATAGTCTCAAAGGCCCAAGCAACACATTCCTGTGCTCGATATGCTGCCGCACGTGCCTGCTGCTCAATGTCCTGCACAGGCTCAGCAGGATGGCTGTCAGCAACAGGGTCTTCACAGATGAAGGAAGAAGTCCCTTCTACCCCCGATGATGCACCAACACTAGTAATGATCGGTGCATTTTCAGCTGGTGAGATGCGTCACTGCAAGCAATGGACCAAATCATTACATTGGTGCATAAATTTGGAGGAGGCAGTTTATCTTCAGCCTTTGCTAGCTCCTCCTTTTAGAAAGAATTGCCATTAATGATTGTTAAACAGCTGACATACTTAAATTTTTCTTTCCTTTCACTGAATGGTGCCTTAATGACAAAGAGCAGTATTATCAATACAGAAATAATATTTTGCATTTTACCCCATATGTTATCTTTATAAAACTTTTATTGACCTCAATAAAGTAATCATAGGTTAGAATCTATGTCATAAAAATATTGGGAATTTGGGGAGGAAGGTAGTTGCCTTTGGCTGGCACCTTGTGTGGAAAAATTTCCAATTAATGAATGTTAACTTACAGACTGCTATTTTTCTTTCCTTTCACTGAATGTAGCCTTTATAACAATAAGCAGTATTATTGATGGAGGAATAATATTTTAACCATATTTGCTATTTCTATAAAACTTGTTTGGACTAACTTGTATGGACTTAAATAAAGTAAGCATTAGTAAGAACTTTTAAGAAAATAGGAAGTGAGAGAAAAACTAGGGAGGAAGGGAAAGTGAGAAAGGTTTTGAAAGCAAGGAAGTGTAGTAATGAGAAAGTTCAAGGGTTGCAGGAGAGTTTGAGTAGAGAGGAGGGAGGTGATGTTGAGGTGATATGTCGAGCTTGTTTGTTTAAAGATACGAATATACTATTTTCTCACCATGAATTAAAGTGTGGTTTTATGAATGGAACTAAGTTTTTGTTTATTTCTTTCCACCACCTTTTCAATAAGCAGCAAAATTTACCATCACCGTCGACATTATGTATGGATGATAAATTACCATCTATAAATACTAAGCTACAAGTTAAAACCAAACCTATGTTAACACCTAACCTACTTAAACCTATTAAGGACTCACTGATGCAGTTTTATCGTGTTTTTTTTAAGTCTGTTGACCTCAGGAGAGACGCCTAAGGTAAAACTTTAAATTATTATAAATACTAAATGAGTAAAGAAAGTGCATACAATAATGCATACTTCCCATTGGTTTACTCCTTTTTAATGTGTATTAAACTAACAGCTTTTTCCACCAATACCAGATAAAGTACTAATAAGCAATGTTTGTTGATACCTTGAAGCCTTACCTGGTATAGTTGGGGAGGAAAGGTGATGGATGTGCTTGCTGTGTTGAGAGTAGCGCTGCTGCTGGGAGAGGAGGAGTGTTTGCTCGTTGCCAACAGGAATACATTTCTTATTTTTTCTTAAGTGTTTTCGTCTGCTTAATGTTACTTAAGCAGCAGTTGTATTGTGAATTTATACAAATAAAAAACAAAGAAAATGTTAGTATAATAATGTTTCGTTTAATATAATTCATGTCGACATTTGGTAAGCGATGCGTTCCAGCGCGCTCAGGTTGGTCCTGAGCGCGCTCGCTGAGCTGCACTAAGCACGACGGCTGCCGTCGGCCCTAAATCGTCGTCCATAAGCTAAGTGCGATTTTGTACTTAGCCAGCGTCGGCCTCAGACAGTTTTCGTGGATACGGGCCCTGACACACAGCAGTTGGTACACCTCATAACACAACTGACGCTGAAGGTGAACTCCTTGGAGGAACGACTCAGCGACACTCAGCGTTACCACCCCCCGCCACATCGGTCTCGCTCTCCACGACCCTATCGTCGCTCACGGTCTGGGTCCAGAGGTAGTCGCTCCCGCACGCCAGGTGTATGCTACTACCACAACCGTTTCGGGAACGACGCAATAAAGTGCACCAAACCCTGCTCCTTCAACGCTCCACCGTTAAACCAGACCGGCGGATGCTGATGGCGCACAACATCCGCCAAATCACCTCGAAACTGCTCCACGTCCACGACCGTCTCACTGGTTTCAACTTCCTTGTCGATACTGGCGCAGAAGTTAGTGTCTTACCCGCCACACAGACCCAGAAGTTGCTAACCCCTACCACTCACCTCTACGCAGCCAACAACTCCAGGATCCCTGTCTTTCAGCGGCAGACGTTGACACTGGAACTCTCCCTCCGTCGGTCGTTCACCTGGACATTCTACGTGGCAGCAGTTTCCCAACCCATCCTCGGCGCCAATTTCTTGAAACACTTCAACCTCCTGGTTGACCTTGGAAGTCGCAAGCTCCTGGATCCTCTCACTTCACTTTAGACGCGAGGCAAGACTACACCCGGCGTTAGTACTGGATTCTCCACCATAAGTCGGGACAACCAGTTTGCGTCGCTGCTCTCGAGTTACCCGGCTCTCACGCAGCCGTACTCAGCCACTACGCCCATCAAGCATCACGTGACTCATTGCATCGACACATCTGGTCCGCCTGTCTTCGCTAAGGCCCGCCGCCTTGCACCTGAACGCTACAGACAGGTAAAAAAAGAATTTGAATCCCTTATGCAACAAGGCATTATTCGCCCCAGCTCCAGCAACTGGTCTTGCTCTCCACGTCGTCTCCAAGAAGAATGGCGACATCAGACAATGTGGAGACTACAGAGCCCTGAACTCAACTTGACCGCTATCCTGTGCCCAACATCCAGGAGTTCTCTTCACAACTTCATGGATCCACCATCTTCACGAGGATCGACCTTGTCAAGGCTTTTCACCAAATTCCCATCGAGCCTGCAGACATCCCGAAGACGGCCATCATCACACCCTTTGGCCTCTACGAATACACCAGAATGCCCTTCGGTCTGAAGAACTCTGCACAGACCTTCCAACGGTATTGCGCGGTCTCCAGTTCTGCTTCATATATGTCGACGACATCCTCATCGCCAGTTCTGATGCTGACACACACCGGGCCCACCTCGAACAAGTCTTCACTCGCCTTCAGGACTACGGCATCCAAATTAACGCCGACAAGTCACAGTTCGGCGTGTCCACAGTCGACTTTCTTGGCCACACAGTATCTACTTCTGGCATCACCCCCACCTCATCTCGCTGTAAAGCCATCCAGGAGTTCCCGAAGCCTACCACACAGCGCCAACTGAAGCAGTTTCTGGGGATGCTCAACTATTATAATCGCTTCATTCCCCGCTGCGCACAGCTCCTCCAGCCTCTCTACTCCATGTTGAAGCCTGCCAAGAAAGGCCAGTCCATCACCCTGGACTGGACCTCCGAAGCTGTCGACGCCTTTCTCGCTGCAAGGACCGCACTCGCCGACGCCTCTTCCCTTGACTTCCCCACCCCAGACGCCTCCATCTCTATCGCCACCGACGCTTCTGACACCGGCATTGGGGCAGTCTTGCAACAGCACGTTTAAGGCGCGTGGAAGCCACTCGCTTTCTTTTCAAAGAAACTCAAGAGTGCCGAGACTAGGTACAGCACTTATGACAGAGAACTCCTCGCCATCTACAAGGCAGTCACACACTTCCGGTACTTCGTCGAAGGTCGCCCATTCAACATCTACACTGACCATAAACCACTAACCACCATCTTCAACAACAACAAGACATCCTATTCCCCAAGGCAACTACGTCACATTGACTACATCTCCCAGTTCACCACGGACCTCCGCTTCATCAAAGGCGACGACAACGCTCCCGCCGACGTCCTTTCCCGTAAGATCTGCGCGACCTCCACCTCTCTCATCGACTACGCGGCAATTGCTGCTGACCAGGCCTCTGATCCTGAGTTGCAGCAGCTAAAGGAAAATGC
>CM035220.1:27823208-27843858 GCA_020233015.1 Callinectes sapidus | reverse complement strand
TTGAAAAAGCCACTTTTTAGGCAGAATTTTCTTCTTTATTCAAATTGCATATATTATACTTGTTCAAAGGGGGTTTTGTTTAAAATGCCGTTAATACTCCTAAAAACGTTGAAAAACACGTCATGTATGATTTTTTTCAGAAAAAAGTGTATTGTGGCAATATTCAGTGTTTTTCTTAATTTTTATATGAAAATAATGAAATAAGCAGAAAATCATCGAAAAATTCACTTTTTCGGTGTAAAGAAATTTTTTTCGTGAAATGGCATATATTCCTTTTTATGAACGAAAAAAAGGTGGTCTTCTTTAGATAAGATATTAATTCTCCTAAAGACGCTGGAAATGAGATAATTTATTCAATTTTGAAAGAAAAAAATGAATTGCCATGAAAAGTTAATATATTTCTTGCTTTTTTCTTCATTTTCATTCAAAACATGGAAATGAAAAAAAAAAAACACTGAAAAATCCTTTTTCTTAAAGAAATATATATATTTGTCATGTAAATAGGTTGTATTACATTTTGTGTAACATGGAAAAGGGATTTTCTTTAAATTGTTGTTAAAACCAATAAAAACGTTTAAATGGGGTAGTTTTTTGTCACTTTAAAGAAAAAAAACAATACGCTATAGCGTATTCATGTTTTTAATTAAAACATGGAAATTCAAAGAAAATTGCTGAAAAACTCACTTTTGTAGGTAAAGATATACTTTTTTTTCAAAGGAAAGATGGATTTGTCATAAAAATATTGTAAAACCTTTAAAAACGTTGAAAAATGGATAATTCAAATCGCATATGTTTTACTTGTCAAAATGTTTTTTTTGTAAAATGCCGTTAATGCTCTTAAAAACTGAAAGAAACGTAATTTATGAAATTTTAAATAGAAAAAGTATATGGTAACATGAAAAAGATGTTGTCTACAAAATGTGTTTAAACGTCCAAAAAGGTTAAAAATGGGTACTTTGTACAGTTTCATTCCACCAACAAATTAAAATATGAAAAAAACCTTGAAAAAGTCACTTTTTAGGCAGGTACTTCTTTTTTATTCAAATTGCATAAAATATACTTGTAAAAGGGGGTTTTGTTTAAAATGCTGTTAATACTCCTAAAAACGTTGAAAAAAACGTCATTTATATTTTTTTTCAAAAAAAAGTATATTGTGGATATATTTAGTGTTTTTTATCTATTTTTTGATGAAAACAATGAAATAAGCAGAAAATCATCGAAAAATTCACTTTTTCGATGAAAAATTTTTTTTTCGTGAAATGGCATATATTCCTTTTTTCTGAACTAAAAAAAAAGATGGTCTTTCTTAGATAAGATGTTACTTCTCCTAAAAACGCTTGAAAGGAGATAATTTATGCAATTTTGAGAAAAAAAAAATGAATTGCAATGAAAAGTTAATAGATTTCATGCTTTTTCCTTCATTTTCATTCGAAACATGGAAATGAAAAGAAAAAAACATTGAAACATCCTTTTTCTTAAAGAAATATATATTTTTTCCTTGAAATGGCTTGTATTATATTTTATGTAACATGAAAAAGGGATTTTCTTTAAAATGTTGTTAAAACCAATAAAAAGGTTTAAATAGTTTATGTAACTTTGAAGAGAAAAACAATACGCTATAGCGTATTGTTCAAGTTTTTATTAAAACCTGGAAATTCAAAGAAAATTACTGAAAAACTAACCTTTGGAGTTAAATACATACTTTTTTTTTCTAAGGAAAGATGGATTTGTCATAAAAATATTGTAAAACTTTGAAAAATGGATAATTCAAATCGCATATGTTATACTTGTAAAATGGGGTTTTATGTAAAATGCCGTTGATACTCTTTAAAACTGAAAAAAAAAAAAAACGCAATTAATGAAATTTTAGAAAAAGTATATTGTAACATAAAAAAGTTGTTTTCTACAAAATGTGTTTAAACGTCCAAAAAGGTTAAAAGTGGGTACTTTGTACCGTTTCATAGAAAAAGAATGTATATAGTGTTTATTTTCTTGTTTTTAATCAAATTTATTAAAAAGTGGCTTTTGGTGTAAAATCAATTTTTTTTCGTAAAGAAGATGGTTTTCCTTTAAAAAGTAGTAAATCTCCGAAAAACATTGAAAAAAGGGTCATTTATACAGTTTTTGAAAAAAATATATACTATCGTAAAATAAGGATAAAAGCATAAAAATAAGTAATTTGTGCAATTTTAGAGAAAAAAATATTGTCGAGAAAAAGAATGTATTTTTTTGATTTTCTTCAACCAACAAATAAAAATATGAAAAAACCCTTAAAAAGTCACTTTTTGTGCAGAATTTTTTTCTTTATTCAAATTGTATTATTGATACTAAAGTCTTGTAAAAGAGGGTTTTGTTTAAAATGCCGTTAATACTCTTAAAAACGTTGAAAAATACGTCATATATGATTTTTTTCAGAAAAAAGTATATTGTGGCATTATTAGGTGTTTTTTTTTTTTGGATGAAAACAATGAAATAAGCAGAAAATCTTCAAAAATTATATTTTTCGATGAAAAGAAACTTTTTTTTTCATGAAATTGCATATATTCCTTTTTTCTGAACTGAAAAAAGATGGTCTTTCTTAAATAAGATGTTAAATGTCCTAAAAACGCTGGAAAGGGGATAATTTATGCAACTTTTAGAGAAAAAAATGAATCGCCATGAAAAGTTAATACATTTCTTGCTTTTTCCTTCATTTTCATTCAAAACATGGAAATGAAAAGAAAAAACACTGAAAGATCCTTTTTCTTAAAGCAATATTTATTTTTTCCTTGAATTGGCTTGTATTACATTTTATGTAACATGAAAAAAGGATTTTCTTCAAAATGTTGTTAAATACAAGAAAAAGGTTTGAATAGGGTAGTTTATGTAAATTTAAAGAGAAAAACAATACGTTATAACGTATTGTTCATGTTTTAATTAAAACATGGATATTTAAAAAAAATTGCAGAAAAACTCAATTTTGGAGGTAAAAACATACTTTTTTTCTAAGGGAAGATGGATTTGTCATAAAAATATTATAAAACCCTTAAAAACGTTGAAGAATGGATAATTCAAATCGCATATGTTATACTTGTAAAAGGGGTTTTATGTAAAATGCCGTTAATACTCTTTAAAACTAAAAAAAAAAAAAAAAAAGGTAATTTATAAAATTTTAGATAAATAAAAGTATATTGTAACAAGAAAATGTTGTTTTCTACAAAATGTGTTTCAACGTCGTAAAAGGTTAAAAATGGGTACTTTGTACAGTTTCAGGGAAAGAAAATGTATATGGTGTTTATTTCCTTGTTTTAAATCAAAACATTGAAATCAATAGAAAATTATTAGAAAGTGACTTTTGGTGTAAAATCATATTTTTTTTTCGTAAAAGAGATGGTTTTCCTTTAAAAACAGTAAATCTCCGAAAAACATTGAAAAAAGGGTAATTTATAGAGTTTTAGAGAAAAAAAATATATTTTCGTAAAATAAGGATAAAAGCATAAAAATATGTAATTTGTGCAATTTTAGAGAAAAAAAATATTGTCGAGAAAAACAATGTATTTTTTTTAGTTTTCTTACACAAACAAATGAAAATATGAAAAAACCCTTGAAAAAGTAACTTTTTAGGCAGAAATATCTTCTTTATTCAAATTGTATATTTTATACTTGTAAAAGAAGGTTTTGTTGAAAATGCCATTAATACCCTTAAAAACGTTGAAAACACGTCATTTATGATTTGTTACAGAAAAAAATATGTTGTGGCAATATCCAGTGTTTTATGTTTATTTTTTAATGAAAACAATGAAATAAACAGAAAATCATCAAAAAATTTACTTTTTCGGTGAAAAGAAACTTTTTTCGTGAAATGGCATATAATCTTTTTTTCTGAACTAAAAGAAAGATGGTCTTTCTTAGATAAGATGTTAATTCTCCTAAAAACGCTGGAAAGGGGATAATTTATGCAATTTTGAGAGAAAAAAATGAATTGCCTGGAAAAGTTAATATATTTCTTGGTTTTTCCTTCATTTTCATTAAAAACATGAAAATAAAAACAAAAAACAGTGAAAAATGCTTTTTCTTAAATTTTTTTTTTCCTTGAAATGGCTTGTATTTCATTTTATGTAACATGAAAAAAGGGTTTTCTTCAAAATGTTAAAACCAATAAAAGGGTTTAAATAGGGTAGTTTATGTAACTTTAATTAACATCTCATCTAAGAAAGACCATCTTTTTTTTAGTTAAGAAGAAAGGAATATATGTCATTTCACGAAAAAAGTTTCTTTTCACCGGAAAAGTAGATTTTTCGATGATTTTCTGCTTATTAAATTGTTTTATTAAAAAAAAACAATGAATATTGCGACAATACACTTTTTAAATTTTCTTTTAATTTTCATATTTTAATTAAAAACAAGACCAATACACTATATATTTTTTTTCTCTTTACATTTACATAAACTATCCTATTTAAATCTTTTCATTGGTTTTAACAACATTTTGAAGAAAATCTGTTTTTCATGTTTCATAAAATGTAATACAAGCCATTTCAATGAAAAAAAAAAAAATCTTTTAGAAAAAGGATTTTTAAGTTTTTTTTTTCTTTACATTTCCATATTTTGATTTAAAATGAAGGAAAAAGCAAGAAATATATGAACTTTTTATTGCAATTCTTTTTTTTTTCTCTCAACATTGCATAAATTATCCCCTTTGCATCCTTTTTATGAGAATTAACATCTCATCTAAGAGATAACACCTTTTTTTATGTAAGAAGATTATATGCCATTTCACGAAATATTTTTTTTTCACCTAAAAAGTAGATTATTCGATGATTTTCTGATTATTTCATTGTTTTCATAAAAAAATAAACAAAAAACAACATCTCATCTGAGAAAGAACATCCCCTTTTAGGTAAGAAGAAAGGATTATATCCCATTTCACGAAAAATATTTTTTTTCACTTAAGAAGTAGATTCTTCGATGATTTTCCGATTATTTCATTGTTTTCATAAAAAAATAAACAAAAAACAATAAATATTGCGACAATATACTTTTTTCTCAATACGTGTTTTTCAACGTTTTTAGGAGTATTAACGGCATTTTACACAAAACCCCGTTTTACAAGTGTAATATAGGCAATTTGAATAAAGAAAAAAATTCTGCCTAAAAAGTGACTTTTTCAGGGTTTTTATCTTATTTTAATCTGTTGGTGGAAGAAAAGCAAAAAATACATTCTTTTGTTCGACAATATTTTTTTTTTGTCTAAAATTGCACAAATTATCCATTTTTATGTTTTTATCCTTATTTTACGACAATAATTTTTTTCTTTCTAAAACTGTCTCAATGACCCTTTTTTCAATGTTTTACGGAGATTTACAACTTTTTAAGGAAACCCCTCTCTTTTACGAAAAAAAAAAAATGATTATACACGAAAAGTCATTTTTTAATAATTTTCTATTGATTTCAATGTTTTGATTAAAAACAAGAAAATAAACACTATATACATTTTCTTTCTCTGAAACTTTATAAAGTACCCATTTTTGAACGTTTAAAAAGACGTAGAAAAAAACTTTTTCAATTTACAATATCCTTTTTTATCCAATATTTAAAAAATTACGTGTTTTTTTAAACATTTTTTAGGAGTATTAACTGCATTAAACACGAAACCCTTTTTTACAAGTATTACATAGGCAATTTGAATTAAGAAAAACAATTCTTCCTAAAAAGTGACCATTTTTAATATTTTCCATGTTATTTTCATTGGTTGATAGAAGAAAAGCAAAAAATTATTTGTTTTTTACAACAATAATTTTTTCTCTAAAACTGCATAAATTATCCTTTTTCCAACGTTTTTTTTAAAGATGAAAAAATTTTCAAGGAAGACGCTCTCCTTTAGAAAAATAGGATGATTTAACTCGAAATCAATGATTTTGTATTGATTTCAATATTATGATTAAAAACAAGAGAAAAAACACTTAATACATTTTCTTTCTCTGAAAATATATAAACGCTCAAAATGTAACCGTTTTGAACGTTTTAACAACATTTTGAAGAAAAAACCTTTTTCTTGTTATAAAAAAGGGATAATTTAAATGTTTCTTTTTTAATAGTAATGTTTTGATTGAAAAGGAAAGAAAAATCAAGAAATCCATGTAGATTTTTTTTGCAGTATATTTTCTTTCCTTAAAATTCCATAAGTTATCCGTGTTTCAACGTTTTTCAGAATATTAACAACATTTTAAAGAAAACCCTCTTTTTCACAGAAATATAATTGTAATATATGCAATTTTACCAAAACAAGTGTATTTTCTACCCTATTTTAACCTTTTGAGGAGTTTTAACAATATTTTGAGGAAAAATCTTTTTAATTTAAATAAAAATATGCCATTTCAAAGAAAAAAGTATTTATGTCAAAATTTTCTATGCTTCTCTTTTTCTATCCATGTTTTCATTGAAAGTGAAGGAAAAAAAATTTTTGTTTATCAAAATTGCATAAATTACCTTTTTTTCATCGTTTTTAAGAGTATTAACAACATTTCAGAGAAAAACACTCTGTTTTAGTTAAAAGAAATATGTTATATATACTATTTTATGAAAAACTTCACTACAAAAGTGAATTTTTCTAAATTTTTTTTTTTTACTTATTTCCATATTTCATGGAAAACAAGTAAAAAAAAAAAAAAAAAGGAAAAATAATGAATGTTACGATAAAATAGTTCTTTCTGTAAAATTTCATAAATACGCCTTTTCGCTGCTTTTACGAGTATCAACAGCATTTTTTACAAAACCCCCTTTTCAAGAATAATATATACAATTTAAAAAAGGAAAAAAAATGAGCCTAAAAAGTTATTTTTCATTGTTTTTCAGCTTAAATTCATTCCTGATGAAAAAAAAGCAAAACATTTTTTTACGACAATAAATCGTCCATTTTCAACGTTTTTAGAGGTTTTACAATATTTTAAGGACAATTCCCTCTTCTTTTAGAAAAAAAAAGAATGTTTTTACCTCAAAAATTGAGTTTTTTCAGTAATTATCTTTCAATTTCAATGTTTTAATTGAAAACAAGAAAAATACACTATATATATTTTTTTCTCTTTAAAGTTACATAAACTACCCTATTTTAACCTTTTCACTGGTTTTAACAACATTTTGAAGAAAATCCCTTTTTCTTGTTACATAAAATGTAATACAAGCCCTTTCATGGAATACAAATATATTTCTTTTAGAAAAAGTATTTTTCAGTGTTTTTCTTTTCAAGAGCCGCTCTTTTTTTACAAAAAAAAAAAAAACGATGATTTCACTCCAAATGAATGATTTTCTATTTATTTTAATATTTTGATTTAAAACAAGAGAAAAAAAACTTAATACATTTTCTTTATCTGAAAGTATATAATATATCAAATTTTAACCGTTTTGGACGTTTTAACAACATTTTGAAGAAAAATCCTTTTTCATGTTACAAAAAAGGGATAATTTAAATGTTTCGATTTCAATTTCCATGTTTTGATTGAAAAGTAATGAAAAATCAAGAAATCCATGTAGTTTTTATTGCAGTACATTTTCTTTCCCTAAAATTCCATAAATTACCAGTGTTTCAACGTTTTTCAGAGTATTAACAACATTTTAAAGAAAACCCTCTTTTTCACATAAATATAATAGTAATATATGCAATTTAACCAAAACAAGTGTATTTTCTACCCTATTTTAACCTTTTTAGGAGTCTTAAAAATGTTTTGAAGAAAAATCTTTTTAATTTAAATAAAAAGTATGCCATTTCAAGGAAAAAAAAAAATTATGTCAAAATTTTGTTTCTCTTTTTCTATCAATGTTTTAATTGAAAGTGAAGGAAAAAGACACTTAAATTTTATGGCAGTACATTTTTTTTCATCAAAATTGCATAAATTACCTATTTTTATCGTTTTTAAGAGTATTAACAACATTTCATAGAAAAATACTCTGTTTTAATTGAAAGAAATTTGTTATATATACCATTCTATGAAAAACTTAATTTCAAAAGTGAATTTTTCTACAATTTTTTTTTACTTATTTCCATGTTTTCATGGAAAACAAGTCAAAAAAAGGAAAAATAATGAATGTTAGGATAATATAGTTTTTCTGTAAAATTTCATAAATACAACATTTTCGCTACTTTTAGGAGTATCAACAGCATTTTAGACAAAACCCTGTCTTTTCAAGAATAATATATGTAATTTAAAAAAGAAAATAAATCAGCCAAAAAAGATATTTTTTCCGTGGTTTTCAGCTTCAATTCACCCCTGATGTAAAAAGAGCAAAAAAACATTTTTTACGACAATAGATATTTTTTTTCTGTAAAATTGCACAAAATTACCCTTTAAAATTTTTAAACCTTCTTATGCAACGACACATACTTACTATAAGAGTGAATAAATCATCCATTTTCAATGGTTTTAGAGGTTTTACTATATTTTAATGACAAAACCCTCTTCTTTTAGAAGAAAAAAGTATGTTTTTACCTCCAAAACTGAGTTTTTTCAGTAATTATCTTTCAATTTCAATGTTTTAAATAAAAACAAGAACAATAGACTATATATATATATTTTTTTCTTTTTCTCTTTAAAGGTATATAAACTACCCTCTTTTAACCTTTTCACTGGTTTTAACAACATTTTGAAGAAAATCCCTTTCTCTTGTTACATAATATGTAATACAAGCCTTTTCAAGGAAAACAAATATGTTTCTTTTAGAAAAATGATTTTTTAGTGTTTTTCTTTTCATTTCCATGTTTTGATTGAAAATAAGGGAAAAAGCAAGAAATATATTAACTTTTTATTGCAATTCATTTCAGCATTCTTAGGAAAACTGACATCTTATCTAATATAGACCATCCTTTTAAGTGAAGAAAAAGGAATATATGCAATTTCACGAAAAAGTTCCTTTTTACCGAAAAAGTGAATTTTTCGATTAAGTTCTGCTTATTTCTTTGTTTTCATAAAAAAATAAACAAACAACAATGAATATTGCGACAATATACTTCTTTCTCAAAAAATTCATAAATGACTTGTTTTTTTAAAGTTTTTAGGAGTATTAACGGCATTTTACACAAAATCCCTTTTACAAGTGTAATATAGGCAATTTGAATAAAGAAAAAAATTCTGCCTAAAAAGTGACTTTTTCAGTGTTTTTATCTTATTTTCATCTGTTGGTGGAAGAAAATAAAATAATATATTCTTTCGTTCGACAATAAATTTTTTTCTCTTAAATTGCACAAATTACCCATTTTTATGTTTTTGTCCTTATTTTACGACAATAATTTTTTTCTCTCTAAAACTTCATCAATGACTCTTTTTTAAATGTTTTACGGAGATTTACAACTTTTTAAGGAAAACCCTCTCTTTTACGAAAAAAATATGATTATACACGAAAAGTCATTTTTTAATAATTTTCTATTGATTTCAATGTTTTGATTTAAAACAAGAAAATAAACACTATATACATTTTCTTTCTCTAAAACTGTATAAAGTACCCATTTTTGAACGTTTAAAAAGACGTAGAAAAAAACTTTTTCAATTTACAATATCGTTTTTTATCTAATATTTAAAAAATTACGTGTTTTTTAAACGTTTTTAGGAGTATTAACTGGATTTTACACGAAACCCCCTTTTACAAGTATTACATAGGCAATTTGAATTAAGAAAAATAATTGTTCCTAAAAAGTGATTTTTTAAATGTTTTCCAAGCTATTTTCATTGGTTGATAGAAGAAAAGCAAAAAATGATTTGTTTTTTACAACAATATATTTTTTTCTATAACTGCATAAATTATCCTTTTTCCAACGTTTTTTTTTAGAGATTAAAAACTTTTCAAGGAAGCCGCTCTCTTTTACAAAAAAAGGATGATTTAACTCGAAATCAATGATTTTGTATTGATTTTAATAATTTGATTAAAAACAAGAGAAAAAACACTTAATACATTTTCTTTCTCTGAAAGTACATAAACGCTCAAATTTTAACCGTTTCGAACGTTTTAACAACATTTTGAAGAAAAAACCTTTTTCTTGTTACAAAAAGGGATAATTTAAATGTTTCTATTTTAATATCCATGTTTTGATTGAAAAGGAAAGAAAAATCAAGAAATCCATGTAGTTTTTATTGCAGTACATTTTCTTTCCTTAAAATTCCATAAATTATCCGTGTTGCAACGTTTTTCAGAATATTAACAACATTTTAAAGAAAACCCTCTTTTTCACAGAAATACAATTGTAATATATGCAATTTTACCAAAACAAGTGTATTTTCTACCCTATTTTAACCTTTTGACGAGTTTTAACAATATTTTGAGGAAAAATCTTTCTAATTTAAATAAAAATGCGCCATTTCAAAGAAAAAAAAATTATGTCAAAATTTTCTATGCTTCTCTTTTTCTATCCATGTTTTCATTGAAAGTGAAGGAAAAAGACACTTAAATTTTATGGCAGTACATTTTTTTTTCATCAAAATTGCATAAATTACCTCTTTTTCATCGTTTTTAAGAGAATTAACAACATTTCAGAGAAAAACACTCTATTTTAGTTAAAAGAAATATGTTATATATATTATTTTATAAAAAACTTCACTACAAAAGTGAATTTTTCTTCAATTTTTTTTACTTATTTCCATATTTCATGGAAAACAAGTAAAAAAAAGGAAAAATAATGAATTTTACGATAATAAAGTTTTTTCTGTAAAATTTCATAAATAAACCTTTTTTGCTGCTTTTAGGAGTATCAACAGCTTTTTTTACAAATCCCCCTTTTCCAGAATAATATATGGAATTTAAAAAAGGAAAAAAATGAGCCTAAAAAGTGATTTTTCAGTGTTTTTCAGCTTAAATTCATTCCTGATGTAAAAAAAGCAAAAAAAATTTTTTCGACAATAAATCATCCATTTCCAACGTTTTTATAGGTTTTACAATATTGTAAGGACAATTGCCTCTTCTTTTAGAAAAAAAATGTTTTTACCTCAAAAATTGAGTTTTTTTCAGTAGTTATCTTTCAATTTCAATGTTTTAATTAAAAACAAGAAAAATACACTATATATATTTTTTTCTCTTGAAAGTTACATAAACTACCCTATTTTAACCTTTTCACCGGTTTTAACAACATTTTGAAGAAAATCCATTTTTCTTGTTACATAAAATGTAATACAAGCCCTTACATGGAATACAAATATATTTCTTTTAGAATAAGGATTTTTTAGTGTTTTTCTTTTCATTTCCATGTTTTGATTGAAAATGAGGAAAAAGCAAGGAATATATTGACTGTTTATTTCAATTTTTTTTGTCTCAAAATTGCATAGATTATCCTCTTTTGAACGTTTTTAGGAGAATGGACATATTATCTAAGAAAGACCATAATTTTTAGTGAAGAAAAAAGGAATATGCCATTTCACGAAAAAGTTCCTTTTCACCAAAAAAGTGAATTTTTCGATGAATTTCTTCTTATTTCATTAATTTCATAAAAATAAATAAAAAAACAATGAATATTGCAACAATATACTTTTTTCTCAAAAATTTCATAAAAAACGTGTTTTTCAACGTTTTTAGGAGTATTAACGGCATTTTACACAAAACCCCCTTTTACATGTGTAATATAGGCAATTTGAATAAAGAAAAAAAATTTTGCCTAAAAAGTGACTTTTTCAGTGTTTTTAATTTATTTTCATCTGTTCGTGGAAGAAAAGCAAAAAATACATACTTTTGTTCGACAATATATTTTTTTCTCAAAAATTTCACAAACTACCCATTTTTTTTGTTTTTATCCTTATTTTACGATAAAATTTTTTTCTCTCTAAAACTGCATAAATGACCCTTTTTTCAATGTTTTACGGATATTTACAACTTTTCAAGGAAAACCCTCTCTTTTACGAAAGAAATATGATTTTACACGAAAGGTTATTTTTAATAATTTTCTATTGATTTCAATGTTTTCATTAAAAACAAGAAAATAAACACTATTCACATTTTCTTTCTCTGAAACTATACAAAGTATCCATTTTTGAACGTTTAAAAACATGTAGAAAAAAACTTATTCATGTTACAATATCCTTTTTTATCTAAAAGGTAAAAAATTGTGTTTTTTAAACGTTTTTAGGAGTATTAACTGCATTTTACACGAAACCCCCTTTTACAAATAGTACATAGGCAATTTGAGTTAAGAAAAACAATTCTGCCTTAAAAGTGACTTTTTTTTTATTGTTTTACCATGTCATTTTCATTGGTTGATAGAAGAAAATGAGAAAATTAATTGTTTTTTACGACAATAATTTTTCCTCTAAAACTGCATAAATTATTCTTTTTGCAACGTTTTTTTTGGAGATTAAAAACTTTTCAAGGAAGCCGCTCTCTTTTAGAAAAAAGGATTTTTTACTCGAAATCAATGATTTTGTATCGATTTCAATATTTTGATTAAAAATAAGAGAAAAAGCACTTAATACATTTTCTTTCTCTGAAAGTATATAAACTATCAAATTTTAACCGTTTTGGACGTTTTACAACATTTTGAAGAAAAAACCTTTTTCATGTTACAAAAAAGGGATAATTTAAATCTTTCTATTTTAATATCCATATTTTGATTGAAAAGGAAGAAAAAATCAAGAAATCCATGTAGTTTTTATTGCAATACATTTTCTTTCCTTAAAATACCATAAATTACCCGTGTTTCAACGTTTTTCAGAATATTAACAACATTTTAAGGAAAACCCTCTTTTTCACATAAATATAATTGTTATATATGCAATTTAACCAAAACAAGTGTATTTTCTACCCTATTTTAACTTTTTGAGGAGTTTTAGCAATATTTTGAGAAAAAATCTTTTTAATTGAAATAAAAAGTATGCCATTTCAAAGAAAAAAAATTTATGTCAAAATTTTCTATGCTTCTCTTTTTCTATCCGTTTTCAATGAAAGTGAAGGAAAAAGACACTTAATTAAATTGTATGGCAGTACATTTTTTTTTCATCAAAATTGCATAAATTACCTCTTTTTCATCGTTTTTAAGAGTATTAAAAACATTTCAAAGAAATACACACTGTTTTAGTAAAAAGAAATATGTTATATATACCATTTTATGAATAACTTCACTTCAAAAGTGAATTTTTCTTAATTTTTTTTTTAACTTATTTCCATGCTTTCATGGAAAAGAAGTAAAAAAGGAAAATAATGAATGTCAGGATAATATAGTTTTTTCTGTAAAATTTCATATATAAGCCTTTTTCGCTGCTTTTCAAGAATAATATATGCAATTGAAAAAAAGGGAAAAAATGAGCCTAAAAAGCGATTTTTTAGTGTTTTTCAGCTTAAATTCATTCCTGATGTAAAAAAGCAAAAAATCATTTTTTATGACAATAAATATATTTTTTCTTTTAAAGTTACATGAACTACCCTATTTTTAACCTTTTCACTGGTTTTAACAACATTTTGAAGAAAATCCCTTTTTCTTGTTACATAAAATGTAATACAAGCCTTTTAAAGGAAAACAAATATATTTCTTTTAGAAAAAGGATTTTTCAGTGTTTTTCTTTTCATTTCCATATTTTGATTGAAAATGAGAGAAAAAGCAAGAAATATATTGACTTTTTATTGCAATTCATTTTTTCTTCTCAAAATTGCATAAATGATCCCCTTTTCAACGTTTTTAGGAGAATTGACATCTTATCTAAGAAAGACCATCTTTTTTAGTGAAGAGAAAAGGAATATATGCCATTTCATGAAAAAAGTTCCTTTTCATAGAAAAAGTGAATTTTTCGATGATTTTCTGCTTATTTCATTGTTTTCATAAAAAATAATAAAAAAACAATGAATATTGCGAGAATATACTTTTTCTCAAAAATTTCATAAATTACGTGTTTTTCAACGTTTTTAGGAGTATTAACGGCATTTTACACAAAACCCCCTTTTACAAGTGTAATATAGGCAATTTGAATACGGAAAATTTTTTTGTCTAAAAAGTGACTTTTTCAGTGTTTTTATCTTATTTTCATCTGTTGATGGAAGAAAAGCAAAAAATAAATGCTTTTGTTTGTCAATATTTTTCTCTAAAATTGCACAAAGTACCCATTGTTATGTTTTTATCCTTATTTTACGACAATACTTTTTTCTCTCTAAAACTGCATAAATGACCCTTTTTTCAATGTTTTACTGAGATTTACAACTTTTCAAGAAAAACCCTCTCTTCTACGAAAAGAATATTATTTTACACGAAAGGTAATTTTTGAATAATTTTCTATTGATTTCAATGTTTTGATTAAAAACAAGAAAATAAATACTATGTACATTTTCTTTCTCTGAAACTGTACAAACTATCCATTTTTGAACGTTTAAAAACATGTAGAAAAAAACTTTTTCATGTTACAATATCCTTTTTTATCTAAAATATCAAAAATTACGTGTTTTTTAAACGTTTTTAGGAGCATGAACTGCATTTTACACGAAACCCCCTTTTACAAGTAGTACATAGGCAATTTGAATGAAGAAAAATAATTCTTCCTGAAAAGTGACTTTTTAAAAAATATTTTCCTTGTTATTTTCATTGGTTGATAGAAGAAATGCAGAGAATTAATTGTTTTTTACGACAATATTTTTTTTCTCTAAAACTGCATAAATCATCCTTTTTCCAACGTTTTTTTGGAGGTTAAAATCTTTTCAAGGAAACCGCTCTTTTTTACATGTAAAAAAGGATGATTCACTCCAAATCAATGATTTTCTATTGATTTTAATATCTTGATTAAAAACAAGATAAATGACACTTAATACATTTTTTTTTCTGAAAGTATATAAACTATCAAATTTTAACTGTTTTGGACGTTTTAACAACATTTTGAAGAAAAAACCTTTTTCATGTTACAAAAAAGGGATAATTTAAATGTTTATATTTCAATTTCCATGTTTTGATTGAAAAGTAAGGAAAAATCAAGAAATCCATGGAGTTTTTATTGCAGTACATTTTTTTTCCTTAAAATTCCATATATTACCAGTGTTTCAACGTATTAACAACATTTTAAAGAAAACCCTCTTTTTCACATAAATATAATAGTAATATATGCAATTTAACCAAAACAAGTGTATTTTCTACCCTATTTTAACATTTTTAGTAGTCTTAACAATGTTTTGAGGAAAAATCTTTTTAATTTAAATAAAAAGTATGCCATTTCAAGGAAAAAAACAAATTTATGTCAAAATTTTCTGTTTCTCTTTTTCTATCCATGTTTTCATTGAAAGTAAAGGAAAAAGACACTTAAATTTTATGGCAGTACATTTTTTTTCATCAAAATTGCATAAATTACCTATTTTTATCATTTTTAAGAGTATTAACAACATTTTAAAGAAAAACACTCTGTTTTAGTTAAAAGAAATTTGTTATAAATATCATTTTATGAAAAACTTAACTTCAAAAGTTAATTTTTCTACAATTTTTTTTACTTATTTTCATGTTTTCATGGAAAACAAGTCAAAAAAAGGAAAAATAATGAATGTTACGATATTATAGTTTTTTTCTGTAAAATTTCATAATTACGACTTTTTCGCTACTTTTAGGAGTATCAACAGCATTTTAGACAAAACCCTGCCTTTTGAAGAATAATATATGTAATTTAAAAAAGAAAATAAATCAGCCAAAAAAAGTTATTTTTTCCGTGGTTTCAGCTTCAATTCACCCCTGATGTAAAAAGAGCAAAAAACATTTTTTACGACAATAGATATTTCTGTAAAATTGCACAAAATTACCCTTTAAAATTTTTAAACCTTTTGAAAAAGGAAATAAATTAGCCAAAAAAGTTATTTTTTCCGTGGTTTTCAGCTTAAATTCATCCCTGATGTAAAAAAAGCAAAAAAAGCATTTTTTACGACAATAGATATATTTTTTCTTTAAATTACCCTTTAAATTTTTTAAACCTTCTTATGCAACGATATATACTTACTCTAAGAGTGCATAAATCATCCATTTTCAACGGTTTTAGAGGTTTTACTATATTTTAATGACAAAACCCTCTTCTTTTAGAAGAAAAAAGTATGTTTTTGCCTCCAAAGCTGAGATTTTTCAGCAATTATCTTTCAATTTTAATGTTTTTAAATAAAAACAAGAACAATAGACTATATATATATTATTTTTTTCTCTTTAAAGTTACATAAACTACCCGCTTTTAACCTTTTCACTGGTTTTAACAACATTTTGAAGAAAATCCCTTTTTCTTGTTACATAAAATATAATACAAGATTTTTCAAGGAAAACAAATATGTTTCTTTTAGAAAGAGGATTTTTCAGTGTTTTTCTTTTCATTTACATGTTTTGATTGAAAATAAGGGAAAAAGCAAGAAATATATTGACTTTTTTTTGCAATTCATTTCAGCGTACTTAGGAGAATTGACATCTTATCTAATGAAGACCATCCTTTTAAGTTAAGAAAAAAGGAATATATGCAATTTCACGAAAAAAGTTCCTTTTTACCGAAAAAGTTTAATTTTTCGATTTAGTTCTGCTTATTTCATTGTTTTCATAAAAAATAAAGAAAAAAACTTAATGTTGCGACAATATACTTCTTTCTCAAAAAATTCATAAATGACGTGTTTCTTAAAAGTTTTTAGGAGTATTAACGGCATTTTACACAAAACCCCCTTTTACAAGTGTAATATTGGCAATTTGAATAAAGAAAAAAATTCTGCCTAAAAAGTGACTTTTTCAGTCTTTTTATCTTATTTTCATCTATTGGTGGAAGAAAAGCAAAAAATATATTCTTTTGTTCAATAATATATTTTTTTCTCTAAAATTGTACAAATTACCCATTTTTATTTTTTTTTTCCTTTTTTTACGACAATACTTTTTTTTCTCTCGAAAACTGCATAAATGACCCTTTTTTCAATGTTTTACGGAGATTTACAACTTTTCAAGGAAAACCCTCTCTTAAAAAAAAAAAAAAAGATTTTAACGAAGTCATTTTTTAATAATTTTCTACTGATTTCAATGTTTTGATTAAAAACAAGAAAATAAACACTGTATACATTTTCTTTCTCTGAAACTGTACAAAGTACCCATTTTTCAACGTTTAAAATTATGTAGGAAAAACTTTTTCATGTTACAATATCCTTTTTTATCCAAAAATTCAAAAATTAATTGTTTTTAAAACGTTTTTAGGAATATTAGCTGCATTTTTCACGAAACCCTTTTTTACAGGTATTATATAGGCAATTTGAATTAAAAAAAACAATTCTGCCTGAAAAGTGTTTTTTTTATGTTTTCCATGTTATTTTCATTGGTTGATAGAAAAAGGGCAAAAAGTTAATTGTTTTTTACGACAATAGTTTTCTGCTCTAAAACTGCATAAATCATCCTTTTTCCAACGTTTTTTTGGAGATTAAAAAATTTTCAAGGAAGCCGCTCTCTTTTAGAAAAAAAAAGGATGATTATACTGCAAATCAATGATTTTCTATTGATTTCAATATTTTGATTAAAAACAAGTGAAAAAACACTTTATACATTTTCTTTCTCTAAAGGTATATAAACTATCAAATTTTAACCGATTTGGACGTTTTAACAACATTTTGAAGAAAAAACCTTTTTCATGTTACAAAAAAGTGATTATTTAAATGCTTTTATTTTAATTTCCATGTTTTGATTGAAAATGAAGAAAAAATCAGGAAATCCATGTAGTTTTTATTGCAGTTCATTTTCTTTCCTTAAAATTCCATAAATTACCCGTGTTTCAACGTTTTTCAGTGTATTAACAACATTTTAAAGAAAACCCTTTTTTTCACATAAAAATAATTGTAATATATATGCAATTTAACCAAAACAAGTGTATTTTCTACCCTATTTTAACCTTTTTAGAAGTGTTAACAATAATTTGAGGAAAATCTTTTCAATTTAATCTAAAGTATGCCATTTCAAAGAAAAAAACAAATTTGTCAAAATTTTCTGTTTTTCTTTTTCTATCCATGTTTTCATTGAAAGTAAAGGAAAAAGACACTTAAATTTTATGGCAGTATACTTTTTTTCCATCAAAATTGCATAAAAAAAGTCTTTTTCTTCGTTTTTAAGAGTATTAACATGGAAATTCAAAGAAACTTACTGAAAAACTCACTTTTGTAGGTAAAAACATACTTTTTTCTCTAAGGGAATATGGATATGGCATAAAAATATTGTAAAACCCTGAAAAACGTTGAAAAATTTATAATTCAAATCGCATATGTTATACTTGTAGAAAAGGGTTTTGTGTTAAATGTCTCTTAAAAATTGAAAAAAACTAATTTTACGAAATTTTAGATAAAAAAAGTGTATTCTAACATGAAAAAGTTGTTTTCTACAAAATATTTTCTAATGTCCAAAAAGGTTAAAAATGGGTACTTTGTACAGTTTCAGAGAAAGAAAATGTATACAGTGTTTTTTTTCTTGTTTTTAATCAAAACATTGAAATCAATAGAAAATGATTAAAAAATGACTTTTGGTGTAAAATCATATTTTTTTCGTAAAAGTTTTCCTTGAGAAGTTGTAAATCTCCAAAAAACATTGAAAAAAGGGTCATTTATGCAGTTTTTGAAAAAAAATATATAAGTATATATATATAAATATATAAAAATATATATATTATCGTAAAATAAGGATAAAAGCATAAAAATAGGTAATTTGTGCAATTTTAGAGAAAAAAAATATTGAGTAAAAGAAAGTTGAGTAGAAGAATGTATTTTTTTGGGTTTTGTTCCACCAACATATGAAAATAAGAAAAAACATTGAAAAAGTCACTTTTTATGCATTATTTTCTTCTTTATTTAAATTGCATATATTATACTTGTAAAGATTGTTTTGTTTAAAATGCCGTTAATACTCCTAAAAACGTTGAAAATCACGTCATTTATGGTTTTTTTTCAGTAAATAGTATATTGTCGCACTATTCAGTGTTTTTTGTTTATTTTTTGATGAAAACAATGAAATAATCAGAAAATCATCGAAAAATTTACTTTTTCGGTTAAAAGGAACTTTTTTTCGTGAAATGGCATATTTTCTTTTTTTCTTAACTTTAAAAAAGATGGTCTTTCTTCGATCAGATGTTAATTCTCCTAAAATCGCTGGAAAGGGGATAATTTATGCATTTTAGAGAGAAAAAATGAATTCCAATAAAAAGTTAATATATTTCTTTCTTTTTCCTTCAATTTCATTCAAAACAAGCAAATGAAAGGAAAAAAACACTGAAAAATCCTTTTTTTTTAAGAAATATATATATTTTTTCCTTGAATTGGCTTGTATTACATTTTATGTAATATGAAAAAATGATTTTCTTCAAAATGTTGTTAAAACCAATAAAAAAGTTAAAATACACGTCATTTATGATTTTTTTTCAGTAAAAAGTATGTTGTCCCAATATTCAGTGTTTTTTATTTTTTTTATGAAAACAAAGAAATATAAAAAAAATCATCGAAAAATTAACTTTTTCAGTTAAAAGTAACTTTTTTTCGTGAAAACGCATATATTCCCTTTTTCTGTACTAAAAAAAAGATGGTCTTTCTTAGATAAGTGTTAGTTCTCCTAAAAACGCAGGAAAGTGAGTTATTTATGCAGTTTTTTGAGAGAAAAAAATGAATTCCAATAAAAAGTTAATATATTTCTTGCTTCTTCCTTTATTTTCATTCAAAACGATCAAATGAAAAGAAAAAACACTGAAAATCCTTTTTCTAAAATAAATATATATTTTCTTTCCTTGAAATAGCTTGTATTACATTTTATGTAACATGAAAAAGAATTTTTTTTTGTTAAAACCAATAAAAAGGTTTAAATAGTGTAGTTTATATATCTTCTAAAGAGAAAAAAAAAATACTCTATAGAGAAAATGAACCGTTTTTTAATGTTTTTCAGAGATTTAGAAAAAAAGTATGTTTTTACATCCAAAATGAGTTTTTCAGTAATTTTCTTTTAATTTTCATGTTTTAATTAAAAACAAGACCAATACACTTTATATTTTTTTCTCTTTAAAGTTACATAAAGTACCCTATTTAAACCTTTTTATTGGTTTTAAGAACATTTTGAAGAAAATCCCTTTTTCATATTACATGAAAATTAATGTAATACAAGCAATTTCAATAAAAAAAATATATATTTCTTTTAGAAAAAGGATTTTTCAGTGTTTTTTTCTTTACATTTTCATGTTTTGATTGAAAATGAAAAAAAGAGCAAGAAATATGTCAACGTTTTAGTGCAATTCATTTTTTTCTCTCAAAATTGCATAAATTATACCCTTTTAATCGTTTTTAGGAAAATTAACGTCTCATCTACGAAAGACCACGTATTTCTAGTTAAGAGGAAAGGAATATATGCCACTACACGAAAAAAGTTCCTTTTCACCGAAAAGATAGATTTTTCGATGATTTTCTGCTTATTTCATTGTTTTCACAAAAAAACAATGAATATTGGGACAATATACTTTTTTCTAAAAAAATTCATAAATGACGTGTTTTTTAACGTTTTTAGGACTATTAACGGGATTTTACACAAAACCCCTTTTTACATGTATAATATATGCAATTTGTGTAAAGACAAAATTTCCGCCTAAAAAGTGACTTTTTCAATGTTTTTATTTAGAAAAAAAGTACGTTTTTACATCCAAAAGCTAGTTTTTCAGTAATTTTCTTTTAATTTTCATGTTTTAATTGAAAACAAGACCAATAGACTCTCTCTCTCTCTCTC
>CM035220.1:27773619-27823108 GCA_020233015.1 Callinectes sapidus | reverse complement strand
ACTACCCTAGTTAAACCGTTTATTGGTTTTAACAACATTTTGAAGAAAATCCCTTTTTCATGTTACATAAAATGTAATACAAGCCAATTCAATGAAAAAAAATATATATTTATTTAAGAATAAGGATTTTTCAGTGTTTTTTCTTTACATTTCCATGTTTTGATTGAAAATTAAGGAAAAAGCAAGAAACATATTAACTTTTTATTGCAATTCATTTTTTTTCTGTCAAAATTGCATAAATTAATCTCTTTTTAGCGTATTTAGGATAAATAATATCTCATCTAAGAAATACCTTCTTTTTTTCAGTTAAGAAGAAAGGAATATATGCCATTTCACGAAAAGACTTCCTTTTTACCGGAAATGTAGATTTACCGATGATTTTCTGCTTATTATATTGTTTTCATAAAAAAATAAACAAAAAACACTTAATATTGCGACAATATAATTTTTTCTAGAAAATTTCATAAATGACGCGGTTTTCAACGTTTCTAGGAGTATTAACGGCTTTTTTACACAAAACCCCCTTTTACAAGTATAATATATGCAATTTATATAAAACAAAATTTCTGCCTAAAAAGTGACTTTTCCAATGTTTTTATCTAATTTTCGCTTGTTGGTGGAAGAAAACCAAAAAATACATTGTTTTTTGCGACAATATTTCTTTTCTCTAAAATTGCACAAACTACCCATTTTTATGTTTTTATCCTTATTTTACAATAATATATTTTTCTCTCTAAAACTGCATAAATGACCCTTTTTTCAATGTTTTTCAGAGATTTAGAAAAAAAGTATGATTTATTTCCAAAAGTGTGTTTTTCAGTAATTTTCTTTTAATTTTCATGTTTTAATTAAGAACAAGACCAATAAACTATATCTTTTTTTTCTTTTTAAAGTTACATAAACTACCCTATTTATACCTTTTTATTGGTTTTAACAATATTTTGAAGAAAATCCCTTTTTCATGCTACATAAAATGTAATACAAGCCATTTCAATGAAAAAAATATATATTTCTTTTAGAAAAATGATTTTTCAGCGCAGTTTCTTTACATTTCCATGTTTTGATTGAAAATAGAGGAAAAAGCAAGAAATATATCAAGTTTTTAGTGCAATTCATTTTTTTCTCAAAATTGAACAAATTATCCTTTTTTTTCAGCGTTTTTAGGAGAATTAACATCTCATCTAAGAAAGACCATCTTTTTTTAAGTTAAGAAGAAAGGAATACATGCCATTTCACGAAAAAAGTTTCTTTTCACCGGAAAAGTAGATTTTTCGATGATTTTCTGCTTAATACATTGTTTTATTAAAAAAAAAAAACAATGAATATTGCGACAATACATTTTTTTTATTTTCTTTTAATTTTCATGTTTTAATTAAAAACAAGACCAATACACTATATATTTTTTTCTCTTTAAAGATACATAAACTACCCTCTTAAAACCTTTTCATTGGTTTTAACAACATTTTGAAGAAAATCTGTTTTTCATGTATCATAAAATGTTATACAATACATTTCAATGAAAAAACTATATATTTCTTTTAGAAAAAGGATTTTTAATTTTTTTTTCTTTACATTTCCATATTTTGATTGAAAATTAAGGAAAAAGCAAGAAATATATTAACTTTTTATTGCAATTCCATTTTTTTCTCTCAAAATTCCATAAATTATCCCCTTTTCAGCCTTTTTATGAGAATTAACATCTCATCTAAGAAAAAACATATTTTTTAGGTAAGAAGAAAGGATTATATGCCATTTCACGATAAATATTTTTTTTCACCTAAAAAGTAGATTTTTCGATGATTTTCTGATTATTTCATTGTTTTCATAAAAAAAATAAACAAAAAATAACATCTCATCCTAGAAAGAACATGTTTTTTTTAGGTAAGAAGAAAGGATTATATGGCATTTCAAAAAAAAAAAAAAAAAAAAAAAAAAATTACCTAAAAAGTAGATTCATCGATGATTTTCTGATTATTTCCTTGTTTTCATATAAAATAAACAAAAAACAATGAATATTGCGACAATATACTTTTTTCTCAAAAATTTCATAAATTACGTGTTTTACAACTTTTTTAGGAGTATTAACGGCATTTTACACAAAACCCCCTTTTACAAATGTAATATATGCAATTTGAATAAAGAAAAAAACTATGCCTAAAAAGTGACTTTTTCAGTGTTTTTATCTTATTTTCATCTCTTGGTGGAAGAAAAGCAAAAAATACATTCTTTTGTTCGACAATATATTTTTTTCTCTAAAATTGCACAAATTACCCATTGTTATTTTTTTATCCTTATTTTACGACAATATTTTTTTTCTTTCTAAAACTGCATCAATGACCCTTTTTCAATGTTTTACGGAGATTTACAAGTTTTTAAGGAAAACCCTCCCTTTTACGAAAAAAAATATGATTATACACGAAAAGTCATTTTTTAATAATTTTCTATATATTTCAATGTTTTGATTAAAAACAAGAAAATAAACACTATATACATTTTCTTTCTCTGAAATTGTATAAAGTACCCATTTTTGAACTTTTAAAAAGACGTAGAAAAAACTTTTTCAATTTACAATATCCTTTTTTATCTAATATTTCAAGAAGTACGTGTGTTTTAAACGTTTTTAGGAGTATTAACTGCATTTTACACGAAACCCTCTTTTACAAGTATTACATAGGCAATTTGAATTAAGAAAAACAATTCTTCCTAAAAAGTGACTTTTTTAATGTTTTCCATGTTATTTTCATTGGTTGATAGAAGAAAAGCAAAAAATTATAAGTTTTTTACAACAATATTTTTTTTCTCTAAAACTGCATAAATTATCCTTTTTCCAACTTTTTTTTTTTTAGAGATTAAAAACTTTTCAAGGAAGCCGCTCTCTTTTACAAAAAAAAAGGATGATTTAACTCGAAATCAGTGATTTTTTATTGATTTCAATATTTTGATTAAAAACAAGAGAAAAAAAACACTTAATATATTTTCTTTCTCTGAAAGTATATAAACGCTCAAATTTCAACCGGTTTGAACGTTTTAACAACATTTTGAAGAAAAATCATTTTTCTTGTTACAAATAAGGGATAATTTAAATGTTTCTATTTTAATATTCATGTTTTGATTGAAAAGGAAAGAAAAATCAAGAAATCCATGTAGTTTTTATTGCAGTACATTTTCTTTCCTTAAATTTCCATAAATTATCCGTGTTTCAACGTTTTTCAGAATATTAACAACATTTTAAAGAAAACCCTCTTTTTTACAGATATACAATTGTAATATATGCAATTTTACCAAAACAAGTGTATTTTCTACCCTATTTTAACCTTTTGAGGAGTTTTAACAATATTTTGAGGAAAAATCTCTTTAATTTAAATAAAAATATGCCATTTCAAAGAAAAGAAATATTTATGTCAAAATTTTCTATGCTTCTCTTTTTCTATCCATGTTTTCATTGAAAGTGAAGGAAAAAGACACTTAAATTTTATGGCAGTACATCAAAATTGCATAAATTACCTCTTTTTCATCGTTTTTAAGAGTATTAACAACATTTCAGAGAAAAACACTCTGTTTTAGTTCAAAGAAATAGGTTATATATACTATTTTATAAAAAACTTCACTACAAAAGAGAATTTTTTCTACAATTGTTTTTTACTTATTTCCATATTTCATTGAAAACAAGTACAAAAAAAGGAAAAATAAAGAATGTTACGATAATATAGTTTTTTCTATAAAATTTCATAAATACGCCTTTTTCGCTGCTTTTAGGAGTATCAACAGCATTTTTTACAACCCCCCCCCCCTTTTCAAGAATAATATATGCAATTTAAAAAAGGAAAAAAATGACCCTAAAAAGTTATTTTTCATTGTTTTTCAGCTTAAACTCATTCCTGATGTAAAAAAAGCAAAAAAATTTTTTTTACGACAATAAATATTTTTTTTTTCTAAAATTGCATATAATTACCCTTTTAAGATTTTTAACCCTTTCAATTATTCAATTATTATAGTGACAAAACCCTCTTCTTTTAGAAAAAAAAGGATGTTTTTACCTCCAAAATTGAGTTTTTTCAGTAATTATCTTTCAAATTCAATGTTTTAATTAAAAACAAGGATAATACAATATATATATTTATTTTTTCTCTTTAAAATTACCTAAACTACCCTATTTTAATCTTTTCACTGGTTTTAACAACATTTTTAAGAAGATCCCTTTTTCTTGTTACATAAAATGTAATACAAGCAATTTCAAGGAAAACAAATATATTTCTTTTAGAAAAAGGATTTTTCAGTGTTTTTCTTTTCATTTCCATGTTTTGATTGAAAATGAGGGAAAAAGCAAGAAATATATTGACTTTTTATTGCAATTCATTTTTATGTCTCAAAATTGCATAAATTTTCCCCTTTTAAGCGTTTTTAGGAGAATTGACATCTTATTTAAGAAAGACCATCTTTTTTAGTGAAGAAAAAAGGAATATATGCCATTTCACGAACAAAGTTCCTTTTCACCGAAAAAGTGAATTTTTTGATGATTTTCTGCTTATTTCATTGTTTTCATAAAAAATAAACAAAAAAAATGAATATTGCGACAATATACTTTTTTCTCAAAATTTTCATAAATAACGTGTTTTTCAACGTTTTTAGAAGTGTTAACCGCATTTTGCACAAAACCCCCTTTTTACAAGTGTAATAGAGGCAATTTTAATAAAGAAAAATAATTTTGCCAAAAAAGTGACTTTTTCTGTGTTTTTATCTTTTTTTCATCTGTTAGTGGAAGAAAAGCAAAAAATACATTCTTTTCCTCGACAATATATTTTTTTCACTAAAATTGCACAAAGTACCCATTTTTATGTTTTTATCCTTATTTTACGACTATACTTTTTTTCTCCCTAAAATGCATAAATGACCCTCTTTTCAATGTTTTAGGGAGATTTACAACGTTTCAAGGAAAACCCTCTCTTTTACGAAAAAAATATGATTTTACACGAAAGGTCATTTTTTAATAATTTTCTATTGATTTCAATGTTTTCATTAAAAACAAGATAATAAACACTGTATACATTTTCTTTCTCTGAAACTGTAAAAAGTATCCATTTTTTAACGTTTAGAAACATGTAGAAAATTTTTTTTTCATGTTACAATATCTTTTTTATCTAAAATGTAAAAAATAACGTTTTTTTTAAACGTTTTTAGGAGTATTAACTGCATTTTACTTGAAACCCCCTTTCACAAGTAGTATATTAGCAATTTGAATTAAAAAAAACAATTCTGTCTGAGAAGTGATTTTTTTTAATGTTTTATCATGTTATTTTCATTGGTTGATAGAAGAAAAGCAGAAAATTCATTGTTTTTTACGACAATATTTTTTCTCTCTAAAACTGCATAAATCATCCTTTTTCCAACGTTTTTTGGAGATTAAAAACTTTTCAAGGAAGCCGCTCTTTTTTTAGAATAAAAAAAAGATTTTTGCTCCAAATCAATGTTTTTCTATTGATTTCAATATTTTGATTAAAAACAAGAGAAAAAACATTGAATACATTTTCTTTCTCTGAAAGTATATAAAATATCAAATTTTAACCGTTTTGGACGTTTAAACAACATTTTGAAGAAAAAACCTTTTTTCATTTTACAAAAAAGGGATAGTTTAATTGTTTCAATTTTAATTTCCATGTTTTGATTGGAAAGGAAAGAAAAATCAAGAAATCCTTGTAGTTTTTATTGCAGTACACTGTCTTTCCCTAAAATATCATAAATTACCCGTGTTTCAACGTTTTTAAGAGTATTAACAACATTTTAAAGAAAACCCTCTTTTTCACATAAATATAATTGTAATATATGCAATTTTACCAAAACAAGTGTATTTTCTAGCCTATTTTAACCTTTTTAGGAGTTTTAGCAATATTTTGATGAAAAACTTTTTTAATTTAAATAAAAAGTATGCTATTGAAAAGAAAAAAAAGAAATTTATGTCAAAGTTTTCTATGTTTTTGTTTTTCTATCCATGTTTTCATTGAAAGTGAAGAAAAAAGACACAAATTTTATTGCAATACATTTTTTTTTCGTCAAAATTGCATAAATTACCTCTTTTTCATCGTTTTTAAGAGTATTAACAACATGTCAAAGAAAAACACTCTGTTTTAGTAAAAAGAAATATGTTATATATATACCATTTTATGAAAAACTTCACTTTAAAAGTGAATTTTCCTGCAATTGTTTTTAATTTATTTACATTTTTCATGGAAAAACAAGTTTAAAAAAAAGGAAAAATAATGAATGTTTCGATAAAATAGTTTTTTCTGTAAAATTTCGTAAATACGGGTTTTTCGCTGCTTTTAGGAGTATCAACAGCATTGTAGACAAAACCACCCTTTTTCAAGAATAATATATGCAATTAAAAAAAAAAGGGAAAAAACGAGCCTAAAAAGTTATTTTTTCAGTGTTTTTCAGCTTAAATTCATTCCTGATGTAAAAAAAGCATAAAAACGTTTTTTACAGCAATAGATATATTTTTCTCTAAAATTGCATAAAATTACCCTTTTAAGATTTTTAACCCTTCATTTTTACTCTTACAGTGCATAAATCATCCATTTTCAACGTTTTTAGAGGTTTTACAATATTTTAAGGACAAAACAATCTTTTTTTTTTAGAAAAAAAAGAATGTTTTTACCTCAAAAATTGAGTTTTTTCAGTAATTATCTTTCAATTTCAATGTTTTAATTAAAAACAAGAAAAATACACTAAATATATATTTTTTTCTCTTTAAAGTTACATAAACTACCCTATTTTAACCTTTTCACTGGTTTTAACAACATTTTGAAGAAAATCCCTTTCTCTTGTTACATAAAATGTAATACGAGCCCTTTCATGGAATACAAATATATTTCTTTTAGAAAAAGGATTTTTCAGTGTTTTTCTTTTCATTTCCATGTTTTGATTGAAAATGAGAAAAAAAGCAAGAAATATATTGACTGTTTTTTGCAATTCTTTTTTTTTTGTCTCAAAATATCATAGATTATCCTCTTTTCAACGTTTTTAGGAGAATTGGCATATTTTCTAAGAAAACCATCTTTTTTAGTGAAGAAAAAAGGAATATATGCCATTTCACGAAAAAAGTTTCTTTTCACCAAAAAAGTGAATTTTTCGATGAATTTCGGCTTATTTCATTGTTTTCATAAAAACAAATAAAAAACAATGAATATTGCAACAATATACTTTTTTCTCAAAAATTTCATAAGTAACGTGTTTTTCAACGTTTTTAGGAGTATTAACGGCATTTTACACAAAACCCCCTTTTACATGTGTAATATAGGCAATTTGAATAAAGAAAACAATTTTGCATAAAAAGTTACTTTTTTAGTGTTTTATCTTATTTTCATCTGTTCGTGGAAGAAAATAAAAAAATACATGCTTTTGTTCAACAATATATTTTTTTCTCTAAAATTGCACAAAGTACCCATTTTTATGTTTTTAGCCTTATTTTACGACAAAACATTTTTTTTTCTCTAAAACTGCATAAATGACCTTTTTTTCAATGTTTTACGGAGATTTATATCTTTTCAAGTAAAACCCTCTCTTTTACAAAAAAAAAATATGATTTTACACGCAAGGTCATTTTTTGATAATTTTCTATTGATTTCAATGTTTTGATTAAAAACAAGAAAATAAACACTATATACATTTTCTTTCTCTGAAACTGTACAAAGTATCCATTTTTTAACGTTTAAAAACATGTAGAAAAAAACTTTTTCATGTTATAATATCCTTTTTTATCTAAAATGTCAAAAATTACGTGTTTTTTAAACGTTTTCAGGAGTATTAACTGCATTTTACACGAAACCCCATTTTACAAGTAGTACATAGGCAATTTGAGTTAAGAAAAATCATTCTTCCTGAAAAGTGACTTTTTTTAATGTTTTCCATGTTATTTTCATTGGTTGATAGAAGAAATGCAAAAAATTAATTGTTTTATACAATAATATTTTTTCTCTCTAAAACTGCATAAATCATCCTTTTTCCAACGTTTTTTTGGAGGTAAAATCTTTTCATGGAAGCCGCTCTTTTTTACAAAGAAAGGATGATTTCACTCCAAATCAATGATTTTCTATTGATTTTAATATTTTGATTAAAAACAAGAGAAAAAATACTTAATACATTTTCTTTCTCTGAAAATATATAAACTATCAAATTTTAACCGTTTTAGACGTTTTAACAACATTTTGAAGAAAAAAACTTTTTCATGTTACAAAAAAGAGATAATTTAAATGTTTCTATTTCAATTTCCATGTTTTGATTGAAAAATAAGGAAAAATCAAGAAATCCATGTAGTTTTTATTGCAGTACATTTTCTTTCCTTATTTCATTGTTTTCATAAAAAAATAAACAAAAAACAATGAATTTTGCGTCAATATAATTTTTTCTCAAAAATTTCATAAATGACGTGTTTTTCAACGTTTTTAGGAGTATTAACGGCATTTTACACAAAACTCCCTTTTACAAGTATAATATATGCAATTTGTATAAAGACTAAATTTCTGCCTAAAAAGTTACTTTTTCAATGTTTTTATCTTATTTTCATTTGTTGGTGGCAGAAAACTAAAAAATACATTCTTTTTTCCGACAATATTTCTTTTCTCTAAAACTGCACAAACTACCCATTTTCATGTTTTTTCCTTATTTTACGATAATATTTTTTTTCCTCTAAAACTTCATAAATGACCCTTTTTTAAAAGTTTTTCACAAATTTAGAAAAAAAGGTTTTTACATTCAAACGTGACTTTTTCATTAATTTTCTTTTAATTTTCATGTTTTAATAAAAAACAAGACCAATACACTATATATTTTTTTCTCTTTAAAGTTACATAAACTACCGTATTTAAACCTTTTTATTGGTTTTAACAACATTTTGAAGAAAATCCCTTTTTCATGTTACATAAAATGTAATACAAGCTATTTCAATAAAAAGCATATATATTTCTTTTACAAAAAGGATTTTTCAGTGTTTTTCTTTACATTTGATTTTTTATGTTTTGATTGAAAATTCATTTTTTTCTCTCAAAATTGCATAAATTATCCTCTTTTCACCGTTTTTTAGAAGAATTAACATCTCTTATAAGAAAGACCATATTTTTTTAAAGTTAAGAAGAAAAGAATATATGCCATTTCACGAAGAAAGTTCCTTTTCACCGCAAAAGTAGATTTTTCAATGACTCTTTGCTTATTTCATTATTTTCATAAAAATAAACAAAAAACGTTATACTTTTTCTGAAAAATTTCATAAATGAGGTGTTTTTCAACGTTTTTAGGAGTATTAACGGCATTTTACACAAAACCCTTTTTACAAGTATAATACATGTAAAAGTAAAGTGGGGGGCTTACGCTGTATCAGCGCGTGGTTGCGGGCGCTTATCTCCCGTCTCCTTGGCCTTTGAGCCTGTGGTGGAATAGTCCCTTACCCCGGGACATGGGGCCAGCATGAAATCTGGGTTTCCACAGTTTACCTTCCCTAGGTTGCCCTAGGTACCCATTTATCGACCAGTGAAGGATGAAAACCTGGGTGAGGTCCGCGCCGTCCTCGTCCGGGATCGAACTCGGGCCCACGGATTCGTAGCCAGACGCGCTAGCCACTGCACCGTGGCGGTTTGTATAAAGACAATATTTCTGCCTAAAAAGTGACTTTTTCAATGTTTTTATCTTATTTTCATTTTTTGGTGGAAGAAAACCAAAAAATACATTCTTTTTTGCGACAATACTTTTTTTCCCTAAATTTGCAAAAACTACCCATTTTTTTTGTTTTTATCCTTATTTTACGATAATATTTTTTTCAAACTAAAACTGCATAAATGACCCTTTTTTAAATGTTTTTCAGAGATTTAGAATAAAAGTATGTTTTTACATCCAGAAGTGAGTTTTTCAGTAATTTTCATTTAATTTTCATGTTTTAATATAAAACAACACCAAAACACTATATATTTTTTTCTCTTTAAAGTTACATAATCTAAACTATTTAAACCTTTTTATTGGTTTTAACAACATTTTGAAAAAAATCCCATTTTCATGTTTCATAAAATGAAATACAAGCCACTTCAATAAAAAAAATATATATCTCTTTTAGAAAAAGAATTTTTCAGTGTTTTTTCTTTACATTTCCATGTTTTGATTGAAAATGAAGGAAAAAGCAAGAAATAAATTAACTTTTTATTGATATTCATTTTTTTCTTTCAAAATTGTTTTAATTATCCCCTTTTCAACGTTTTTAGGAGAATAACCATCTCATCTTAAAAGACCACCTTTTTTTTTTTTACCTAAGAAGAAAGGAATATATACCATTTCACGAAAAAAGTTCCTTTTCACCGAAAAATTAGATTTTTCGATGATTTTCTGCTTATTTCATTTTCATAAAAAAATAAACAAAAAAAAAAAAATAAAAATTGCGGCAATATACTTTTTCTCAAAAATTTCAAAAATGACATCTTTTTCAACTCTTTTAGGAGTATTAACGGAATTTTACACAAAACCCCACTTTTACAAGTACAATATTAAAATTTGTATAAAGACAAAATTTCTGCCTAAAAAGTGACTTTTTAAATGTTTTTATCTGATTTTCATTTGTTGGTGTAATAAAACCAAAAAATACACTCTTTTTTGCGACAATATTTCTTTTCTCTAAAATTGCACAAACTACCAATTTTTATGTTTTTATCCTTATTTTACGATAATATTTTTTTTCTTTAAAATTGCATAAATGTCCCTTTTTTTAATGTTTTTCAGATATTTATATGAAAAAAAGTATATTGTAACATGAAAAAGTTGTTTTCTACAAAATGTGTTTAAACGTCCAAAAAGGTTAAAAATGGGTACTTTGTACATTTTCAGAGAAAGAAAATGTATATAGTGTTTATTTCCTTGTTTTAAATCAAAACATTGAAATCAATAGAAAATGATTAAAAAGTTATTTTTGGTGTAAAATCATATTTTTTTTTTTTCGTAAAAGAGATGGTTTTCCTTTAAAAGCAGTAAATCTCCAAAAAAACATTGAAAAGAGGGTCATTGATAGAGTTTTAGAGAAAAAAATATATATTTTCGTAAAATAAGGATAAAAGCATAAAAATATGTAATTTGTGCCATTTTAGAAAAAAAATATATTATCGAGAAAAACAATGTATTTTTTTGGTTTTCTTCCACCAACAAATGAATATATGAAAAAACCCTTGAAAAAGTCACTTTTTAGGCAGAATTATCTTCTTTATTCAAATTGTATATTTTATACTTGTAAAAGGAGGTTTAGTTTAAAATGCCATTAATACTCTTAAAAATGTTGAAAAACATGTCATTTATGATTTGTTACAGAAAAAAGTATATTGTGGCAATATTTAGTGTTTTTTGTTTATTTTTTGATGAAAACAATGAAATAAGCAGAAAATCATCGAAAAATTTACTTTTTCGGTGAAAAGAAAATTTTTTCGTGAAATGGCATATATTCTTTTTATCTGAACTAAAAAAAAGATGCTCTTTCTTAGAAAAGATGTTAATTCTCCTAAAAACCCTAGAAAGAGGATAATTTATGCAATTTTGAGAGAAAAAAATTAATTGTCATGAAAAGCTAATATATTTCTTGGTTTTTCCTTTATTTTAATTCAAAACATGGAAATGAAAAGAAAAACCACTGAAAAATCCTTTTACTTAAAGAAATATATATATATATATATTTTTTTTTTTAAATGGCTTGTATTACATTTTATATAACATGAAAAAGGGATTTTCTTCATATTGTTAGTAAAACCAATAAAAAGTTTTAAAAAGGGTAGTGTATGTAACTTTAAAGAGAAAAACAATACGCTTTAGCTTATTGTTCATGTTTTTAATTAAAACATGGAAATTCAAAGAAAATTACAGAGAAACTCACTTTTGGATTTAAAACAAGACTTTTTTTCTAAAAAAAGATTGATTTGTCATGAAAATATTGTAAAATTTTTAAAAACGTTGAAAAATGGTTAATTTAAATCGCATATGTTATACTTTTAAAAGAGGGTTTTATGTAAAATGCCGGTAATACTCTTAAAAACTTTAAAAAATCGTAATTTTTGAAATTTTAGACAGAAAAATATATTGTAACATGAAAAAGTTGCTTTCTACAAAATGAGTTTAAACGTCAAAAAAAAGTTAAAAATTCGTACTTTCTACACTTTTAGAGAAAAAAAATGTATATAGAGTTTATTTTCTTATTTTTAATTAAAAACATTGAAATCAATAGAAAATTGTTAAAATGTGACTTTTGGTGTAAAATCAAATTTGTTTTCGTAAAAGAGATGGTTTTCCTTTGAAAGTTGTAAATCTCCGAAAAACACTGAAAAAGTGTCATTTATACAGTTTAAAGAGAAAAAAAGTATATTATCTTAAAATAAGGATAAAAGTATAAAAATAGGTAATTTGTGCAATTTTAGAGAAAGAAAATATTGTCGAGAAAAAGAATGTTTTTTTTGTGGTCTTCTTTCACCAACAAAGGAAAATATGAAAAAAATCTTGAAAAAGTCACTTTTTAGGCAGAATTTTCTTCTTTATTCAAATTGCATATATTTTACTTGTAAAAAAGGGTTTTGTTTAAAATGCCGTTAATACTCCTAAAAACGTTGAAAAACACGTCATGTATGATTTTTTTCAGAAAAAAGTGAATTGTGGCAATATTCAGTTTTTTTTCTTAATTTTAATATGAAAACAATGAAATAAACAGAAAATCATCGAAAAATTCACTTTTTTGGTGGAAAGAATTTTTTTTCGTGAAATGGCATATATTCCTTTTCTTTGAACGAAAAAAAAGATGGTCTTTTTTAGATAAGAAATTAATTATTCTAAAAACTCTGGAAATGAGATAATTTATTCAATTTTGAAAGAAAAAAATGAATTGTCATGAAAAGTTAATATATTTCTTGCTTTTTCCTTCATTTTGATTCAAAACATGGAAATGAAAAAAAAAACACGGAAAAATCTTTTTTCTTAAAAAAATATATATTTTTTAGTTGAAATGGCTTGTATTACATTTTATGTAACATGGAAAAGGGATTTTCTTCAAATTGTTGTTAAAACTAATAAAAAGATTTAAATAGGGTAGTTTTTTTGTAACTTTAAAGAAAAAAACAACACGCTATAGCGTATTCATGTGTTTAACTAAAACATGGAAATGCAAAGAAAATTGCTGAAAAATTCACTTTTGGAGGTAAAAACAGTTTTTTTTCAAAGGGAAGATGGATTTGTCATAAAAATATTGTAAAACCTTTCAAAACGTTGAAAAATGGATAATTTAAATCGCATATGTTATAATTGTCAAATGGTGTTTTATGTAAAATGCAGTTAATACTCTTCAAAACTGAAAAAAAAAAACGTAATTAATGAAATTTTAGATAGAAAAAGTATATTGTAACATGAAAAAGTTGTTTTCTACAAAATGTGTTTAAACGTCCAAAAAGGTTAAAAATGAGTACTTTGTACAGTTTCAGAGTAAGAAAATGTATATAGTGTTTATTTTGTTGTTTTTAATCAAAACATTGATATCAATAGAAATTTATTAAAAAATGACTTTGGGTGTAAAATCAATTTTTTTTCGTAAAAGAGATGGTTTTCCTTTAAAAGATAGTAAATCTCCGAAAAACATTGAAAAAAGGGTCATTTATGCAGTTTTTGAGAAAAAATATATATACTATCGTAAAATAATGATAAAAGCATAAAAATAATTAATTTGTGCAATTTTAGAGAAAAAAAATATTGTCGAGAAAAAAAATGTATTTTTTTGGTTTTCTTCAAGCAACAAACAAATGAAAATATGAAAAAACACTTAAAACAGTCACTTTTTGTGCAAAATGTTTTTCTTTATTCAAATTGTATATATGAATACTTGTAAAAGGGAGTTTTGTTTAAAATGCCGTTAATACTCCTAACAACATTGAAAAACACGTTATTTATTTATTTTTTTTTCAGGAAAAGTATGTTATGGCATTATTAAGTGTTTTTTATATATTTTTTTATGAAAACAATGAAATAAGCAGAAAACTTCAAAAAATTATATTTTTCGATGAAAATAAAGTTTTTTTTAGTGAAATTGCATATATTCCTTTTTTCTGAACTAAACAAAGATGGTCTTTCTTAAATATGATATTAAATGTCCTAAAAACGCTGGAAAGGGGGTAATTTATTAAAAAGTGACTTTTGGTGTAAAATCATATTGTTTTTTTTTAAAGAGATGGTTTTCCTTTAAAAGTTGTAAATCTCCGAAAAACATTGAAAAAAGGGTCATTTATGCAGTTTTAGAGAAAAAAATTTATATTATCGTAAAATAAGGATAAAAGCATTAAAATAGGTAATATGTGTAATTTTAGAGAAAAATATTATTGGCGAAAAAAAGAATGTATTTTTTTGGTTTTCTATACCCAACAAATAAAAATATGAAAAAAAAACCTTGAAAAAGTCACTTTTTAGGCAGAAATTTCTTCTTTATTCAAATTGCATAAATTATACTTGTAAAAAGGGGTTTTGTTTAAAATGCTGTTAATACTCCTAAAAACGTTGAATAACACGTCATTTATGTTTTTTTTCAGAAAAAAAGTATATTGTGGCAATATTCAGTGGGTTTTTTTTTATGAAAACAATGAATTTTAAAGAGTATTAATGGCTTTTTACATAAAACATCTTTTACAAGTATAATATATGCGATTTGAATTATCCATTTTTCAACATTTTTAAGGGTTTTACAATATTTTTATGACAAATCCATCTTCCCTTAGAAAAAAATATATGGTTTTACCTCCAAAATTGAGTTTTTCTGCAATTTTTTTTTAATTTCCATGTTTTAATTAAAAACATGAACAATACGCTATAACGTATTGTTTTTCTCTTTGAATTTACATAAACTACCCTATTGAAACCTCTTTATTGGTTTTAACAACATTTTGAAGAAAATCCTTTTTCATGTTACATAAAATGTAATACAAGCCATTTCAACGAAAAAAATATATATTTCTTTAAGAAAAAGAATTTTTCAGTGTTTTTTCTTTTCATTTCCATGTTTTGAATGAAAATGAAGGAGAGAGCAAGAAATGTATTAACTTTTCATGGCAATTCATTTTTTTTCTTTCAAAATTGAATAAATTATCTCATTTCTAGCGTTTTTATCTTATTTAAAAAAAAACATCTTTTTTTCGTAAAAAAAAGGAATATATGCCATTTCACGAAAAAAATTTCTTTCCACCGAAAAAGTGAATTTTTCGATGATTTTCTGCTGATTTCATTGCTTTCATATAAAAATTAAGAAGAAACACTGAATATTGCCACAATACAATTTTTTTCTGAAAAAAATCATACATGACGTGTTTTTCAACGTTTTTAGGAGTATTAACGGCATTTTAAAGAAAACCCCCTTTTACAAGTATGATATATGCAATTTGAATAAAGAAGAAAATTCTGCCTAAAAAGTGACTTTCAAGTTTTTTTTTCATATTTTCCTTTGTTGGTGGAAGAAGACCACAAAAATTATACATTCTTTTTCTCAACAATATTTTCATTCTCTAAAATTGCACAAATTACCTATTTTTATGCTTTTATCCTTTTTTTTACGATAATATACTTTTTTTTCTCTTTAAACTGCATAACTGAAACTTTTTTCAATGTTTTTCGAAGATTTAGAACTTTTAAAGGAAAACCACTTCTTTTATGAAAAAAAATATGATTTTACACCAAAAGTCACATTTTAACAATTTTCTATTGATTTCAATGTTTTTAATTAAAAATAAGAAAATAAACACTATATACATTTTCTTTCTCTGAAACTGTAGAAAGTAACCATTTTTACCTTTTTTTGACGTTTAAACACATTTTGTAAAAAACAATTTTTTCATGTTACAATATATTTTTCTATCTAAAATTTCAAAAATTACTTTTTTTTTTTTTTTAGTTTTTAAGAGTACTAACGGCATTTTACATAAAACCCTCTTTTAAAAGTATATGCAATTTAAATTAACCATTTTTCAACTTTTTTAAAGGTTTTACAATATTTTCATGACAAATCAATCTTTTCTTAGAAAAAAGTATGTTTTTAAATCCAAAAGTGAGTTACTCAGTAATTTTCTTTGAATTTACATGTTTTAATTAAAAACATGAACAATAAGCTAAAGCGTATTGTTTTTCTCTTTAAAGCTACATAAACTACCCTTTTTAAAACTTTTTATTGGTTTTAATAACATTTTAAAGAGAATCCCTTTTTCATGTTATATAAAATGTAATACAAGCCATTTTAAGGAAAAAATATATATCTCTTTAAGAAAAAGTATTTTTCAGTGGTTTTTCTTTTCATTTCCATGTTTTGAATGAAAATGAAGTAAAAAGCAAGAAATATATTAGCTCTTCATGGCAATTTATTTTTTTTCTCTCAAAATTGCATAAATTATCCTTTTACTAGGGTTTTTAGGAGAATTAACATCTTTTCTGAGAAAGACTATCTTTTTTTTAGTTCAGATAAAAGGAATATATGCCATTTCACGAAAAAAGTTTCTTTTCACCGAAAAAGTTACTTTTTCGATTATTTTCTGCTTATTTCATTGTTTTCACTAAAAAATAAACGAAAAACACTGTATATTGCCATAATATACTTTTTTTTCTGAAAATATCACATATGACGTGTTTTTCAACGTTTTTAGAAGTACTAACTGTTGCTCAGGTACCAGATGTAAACTCAGCTTGCCGTAAAATAGTGTAATTTCGACCTGTCGGTAACACTATAATGAACATCCATGCATTTAATGATATATAAAGTCACATAATTGACAGACAACCCTGCCATATCACAAAATACACCTATGTGATATATCAAATCGTATACATAGTTATCCAATCATGCCCAAAACAACAATAATTACCGTGGTAACATAATAACCCCTAACTTAAATCATTACCGTTACAGCACAAGCATAATCATCATCAACGTACCAACACAAATATATGTATAGATATAATTATCCTTAACCTAAGCCCCGAAAAGAACATAACATAAATGCCACTCACAACAATGCCTCCTCTCTGGTACCCAGCAGATGATCCATAAATCAATGCTGCATTGCCCACACCCTCCACATCTGGCAGTCTTAAGTGGCATGCAGCACCATAAAACAGTGAACTGAAACACAACACCCTTATATACACACTGTACGACGCACTAAGTAATGACCGTTATGACGTGTGTTACTAGCACACGTATGGTTATGGATAATCCAACATTTACAACTCACATTTGTTACACTCAACTCAAATCCCTGACAAACTTATACAAGTGATAACCAGTAACATACCTTAATGTATTCACATACGTAGCACAAAACCATGACACCACCCGGGTGTCACCAGCTGAGGGAAGGCACAACACACAGCTACTGACCCAAAACCCCGCCGCCCGCCAACTTAACACCCGGGCTACGCGTCAACAAATGAACATCGACTTGCGCTCTACAAATTTTCTACTAAACAAAATAAAAAATACATATACAATTATTAGTGTGTATAACTAATAATACACTCCCGGCCACCTTTATTGTTTTTCAATGGGCAACAGTACCACCAGCTTGTGAACTGATCTCTTGATGATTGTGTCACACTGTCCTTTATAACGTTCTTCTAGTCTCTGAATCTTGTATCTGATATTAGCATCTCTAACTTTGTTATCTCTACCCATTTCTACATTTACAACCTGACCCATTTTCCATTTACCTCTCACTACATTTGCATCTTGTATCAGAACAATATCACCAGGTTGTAGATTTCTTTTGCTCGTGTGCCACTTTTGCCTAACATTAAGTGTTGGAAAATAATCTCTTTGCCACTTTCGCCAGAATGTGTCGACAACGTTTTGTATGAAATTCAACCTCTTTTGAGTGTTATCTGAGGTAGACCATGAACCAGCTGGAACTTTATTACTAGCTCTACCTAAAAGTAAGTCATTAGGACACAAGTAAGTTCCTAGCTCTACATCCATACCGGGCTTTAGTCCAATAGGTCTTTCATTCATTAAATTTGCTATTTCAAAAAATATTGTTTGCAAATCACTGAATGTTAAAACACTGCATCCTATAAGCATTGCCAGAGACCTTTTCACAGACTTGATTAACGCCTCACTGACGCCATTTTGCCATGCAGCATCTGCTGAGCGATTGAATTTCCATTTCAAACCTTCTTTGGTGCCAAATTCAGTGATTTCAGACATGTTACATTTGCCGATTGCACTCTTAAGCTCTTTACTGGCCGAAACCAATTGGGGTCCCAAGTCAGAGTGTACAGTGTCCGGGTATCCATGAACAGCTGTAAATCTCCTGAATCCTTTCAAAAAACTGTAAGTATCATACCCATCTACAACATCAATATATACAGCACGTGTAACCATGCAATTGAATATTACACCATATGCCTTTCCAGTAGTCCTTTTCTTAACATTATCTTTAATCTGAAAAAGTCCAAAGATATCTACAGCTGTATGATAGAATGCTGGAAAAGGACTCAGTCTCTCATCAGAAATCTGACCCATGCTCTGACCTTCAACCTTGACTTCTAATTTCCTGCACACAACACAAGCATTCTTTACAGATTTTATAATCTTGCGTGCTGAAGGAACCCAAAATTTGGATTGCAGCTTACATAACGTAACATCAACCCCAGCATGATCTATACTGTGCAAATAATTGATATACAAGGCTGTGAATGGATGTTTCCCAGGTAATAAGATAAAACTATCCTGATTCCAATTCTGTTTTAGCCAATTCTCTATCCTTTGTCCAACCATTATTGTACCATCTTCAGCCTTAAATGGTCCTAATCTTTGAAAATACCTCTCCCAGTTCTCAGGAAGACATTTCTGTGCTTCTTTAATCCAAAATTGTTCAGCTTCATGGAGATTTACAGATTCAAGCTTTAATGTCACGCCGCTGAAAGATTTTACCTTAACAATGTTTAATATTCTAGCAGTGACTGCAATTAACTTATCATAGTTTTTGAAATTTGACACATCAATAACTGTCTCTTCAGTATTAGAACATTGTGCTAAATTGACATTGGTTCTTTCAGGTATTTCAGTCTGCAGATTGACTGACAGGCCACATTTCTATAGGTAGAGTCATGAATTCAGGACCATATTTCCATAATGAGTTGGTACTAGCATTTAAAGGGTCATGGGGTCTGGTCAATAGATCGGTAGGGTTAAATTCTGAGGAAATCCACCACCATTCATTGGGATCACTTTTAGTCTGAATTTCCGCTACTCGAGTGGCAACAAATGTTCCAAAGCCATACGACTCCTTTTGGATTTGTGCTCTAACAATAGCTGAGTCAGTTATATGCATAACCGAGCTAAACTTGTATGTCATTTCATCTTCAATGATCCTACGCATCCTACATGACACAATAGCTCCACACAATTCAAGTCTTGGGATAGAAAGCTGCCTAGAAGTGGCTATCCTATTCTTTGCCATAATGATTCTGCTTTCATATTTGCCAGATCCTACCTCCCATCTTGCATATGCCACGGCACCATATGCATCTGCAGAACTATCACTAGAAATAGTTAGCATAGGCATTCCATTGGCTGAAGCAGGCTTAACAGTCCTCTCAAAAACCAGGATATCTGTTCCAAACAAATCATAAAAATGTGACACCCACTTATCTTTTATATGGGAGGGCAAGGGATCATCCCATCCTAGTTTAGCATCACACTTCACGGTGTCTCTCAACAGAAGCTTCGCTCTCAATGTGAATGGAAGCAAAAATCCTAATGGGTCAAATACAGAACACATCCGACTAACAACAATCCTTTTTGTCAAAACTGAAGATACATTTTCAAAGAAATTGGCTTTGCTTAAGTCTGGACCCTTTCTTACTCCCTTATATTTTGGAGAGAAATTCAGTTTTGAAATAAAATACATCACTACTACATTCCCAATTTAGACCAAGTACCTTTTCACCATCTTGCTCTAACATATTCATGCCAGAGTTATCCTCTCCAGTGATGACCCATCGTTTGATCTTAAAGCTACCGTTAGCCAATGTTTTTTCAATGTCTTCAATAAGGGAAAGTGCTTCTTCCTTGCTTTCCACGGAGTGGATTATATCATCTACATAAGAGTTAGTCTTTATCACATTTGATGCTTCAAAAAACTGGTTTTCTGACAACTCTGCTGTGTGTCTGAGAGCTAACATTGCAATAATTCCCGATGGTTTGTCCCCAAAACCCATGCAAGTTAATACGTAGTGATCTGGTTTGCGATGAGTTTCCAAATCTCTCCAGACGAATCTGTGTACATGCTGTTCTAATTCTGGAAGCTTGATACAATTATACATTTTGCTTATGTCACCTGTAAATCCTACAGCTCTCTCACGGAATCTAAGCAATATATCAAGCATTGAATTCAAAATATTAGGGCCCTTTGCCCAGAAGCTATTCAGAGATTGACCCATATATTTGGCAGAAGAATCAAACACAATTCTCAACGGGGTTGATGCAGATCCAGGTTTAAGCACCTCATGATGCTGAATGTAAGTAACAGGACCATTATAGTTTTTCACTTCTTCATCTGATAGCTTACGAGCTACGTTACGTTTTGTCATGTCTAAGATTTGATCATTGTAAGCTTTAGCATACTCTAAACCGAGTTTCATCAGTCGTTTCTCCGTACCCTTTAGTCTAGCGACGGCAGCAGATACATTATTGTTTAGTAATCTGGGATCTTTAATCCATGGAAATTTGGCAGACCATTCTTTCTTCTCTGCATCATAATATAACAACCCTTCATCAATATAGATCAACTCCTTTTCTTCCTTTATACTATAATTACCATTGCCTACCGCACACTTCCCGCAACGGCAACCACCGCACTTTGGATTGCAGTCAGTACCTAAATATTCAACAGTGAAAAAATCATTGATCTGTGTTTTGAAATCAACATCATATTCTACAGATATTTCATTGTCATATATGACACTAGAGACATGACTGATTCTAGTGCTGAAGCTACTACTGAATCTAGGTGATGTAATAATGTCTGAATGACTACCATAGACACACATTCCAAAATCTGATTCCATGAGCTGCAAGTTCTCTGCTACCCTTTCCTTAACAGTTGGAATTAAAGAGCAGTAATCAGAACCAATTAAAAGATCTATTTTTCCATAAGGTCTGTCTAATGCACATACATCAACACTCTTGAAAAAATGTCTTACCTTCGAGAGATCAACTTTATCAATCTGAGAAGCAATCTCATCAATTCCATAAGCAATGATGTTAACCTCTTTCCCGTCTTTATCATAAAGAATTAAGTTATACTCTTTGCTATTGTAAGTCACAGTCTGATCTCCTAATTTAGTCACGGATAATCTGACGTTTCTTCCTTTTAATCCTAAGGCTTTAGCCATCTCATTTCTGATCATTGTCACATCAGCTCCTGAATCAAATAAAGTATTTAACTCATAGTTCCCACATTTGATCTTGTTAACCATAAATAAAACACCGTTTCTTCTCAGACTCACATTAGAAATTCCAGATATGAAGCCTTCATGTAAAATAGTGTGATGCAATTTACCACAAGTCTCATTGTTAGCATCCGCAGCACGACATCTGGACTTCTTGAAACATTTCCTGGCTAGATGAAGTCCTTTAAGACAATTAAAGCAGATGCCATTAGTCTTTAAGCTTTCCATTTTGTCACTAATACTTAGATTCTGGAATGTAGTGCAGTCTAGAATATCATGTCCATCTGACCCATGATACCAACATCTCCGTAGCTGTGAGTTTCCATAGCCTTTGTTTCTGTTTGAATCACCTCTTTCTTCTGTGAATCGAGTGACAAGGCTAGTGATGTTTGTCATAGCACTTTCAAGTCCTGCTATTCTTTTCATGACCTCTGATTCCTTTTCGTATTTAGGGCAACTGTTATCATCGTATGACTGAACATAATTCACTTTGGCCTTCACATTATCATTGTTTCTTACACTCGCATTTAAATATTTCATAGATTTCTTTTCACTCAAAAGATAATTCAACAAATTTTCAAATAAGTCAGAAGTCTTGACAGTTTCTGCTAATTTAATCCATTCACGCTTCTGAGTAGGTGGTAGAAGCTTTTCTATTTGGCTGGTCATGTTAGCAGTATTTAACTCTAAAGCTAACCCTAATTGATCAAGATAGAGAAAGCACTACTCAATTTTATCCACCATCTTGATAAAACTTACACTATCACCTTCAGGTACAGGAGCAATCGATCTTATATCCTCTACCACCACATCAATCACTCTTCTACTGTTACCAAAAGTTTCATCAAGTCTCTTAAACATTTTGTCAAAGTCATGATCTGTACCACGAACTGTTTCCAATGCTTCCCCTGCAAGACATTGTCTGAGAACATAAGGATCTTTCCCATAACTTGATTGCATAAGTCTAACAAAATCTTTCTTGAAATTACTGTATTCCCTCACATCTCCTTGAAACACAGGCACCTCAATTGGCTTTACTTTTGGAGGTTTTCTTGCTTGCATTTCTTGCTTGAATTTCACAAATAACACATGAGCTTCACACTTTTTGTCTTCTAGTTCTTTGATATATCTGTTAGCCTCTAGTATTAACCGTTCATCACTATCTTCATCTAGTAAATTGCAATATTGTTCATTGACTGTTTCAATTTCCTCATAAGCCTTTGCAACACTTTCATAACTCTCTTCTAATATTTCATACGCCACTTGATCTGTTACATACGCATGAAACTTTTCTAACTTACGGGTAAGTTCCACCTTAATGGAGCCTCTTTGCTGTCTGACCTTCTTCTTCTGTGCCTCCAGCGAAATCCCAGTGGTGTCATTGTTTCCCTTTCTATGATTGTCACCGTCTGTCATGTTGCTACCGTACGTGCGTACCGTACCTACGTGCTAACGTACCAACACAAATATATGTATAGATATAATTATCCTTAACCTAAGCCCCGAAAAGAACATAACATAAATGCAACTCACAACAATGCCTCCTCTCTGGTACCCAGCAGATGATCCATAAATCAATGCTGCATTGCCCACACCCTCCGCATCTGGCAGTCTTAAGTGGCATGCAGCACCATAAATCAGTGAACTGAAACACAACACCCTTATATACACACTGTACGACGCACTAAATAATGACCGTTATGACGTGTGTTAGTAGCACACGTATGGTTATGGATAATCCAACATTTACAACTCACATTTGTTACACTCAACTCAAATCCCTGACAAACTTATACAAGTGATAACCAGTAACATACCTTAATGTATTCACATACGTAGCACAAAACCATGACACCACCCGGGTGTCACCAGCTGAGGGAAGGCACAACACACAGCTACTGACCCAAAACCCCGCCGCCCGCCAACTTAACACCCGGGCTACGCGTCAACAAATGAACATCGACTTGCGCTCTACAAATTTTCTACTAAACAAAATACAAAATACATATACAATTATTAGTGTGTATAACTAATAATACACTAAAGGCATTTTGAACAAAACCCCCTTTTACAGGTATAATATATGCTATTTGAATAAAGAAGAAAATTCTGCCTAAAAAGTGACTTTTTCAGGGTTTTTTACATATTTTTCTTTGTTGGTGGAAGAAAACCAAAAAAAATATATTATTTTTCGCCACAATATTTTTTTTCTCTAAAATTGCACAAATTACCTATTTTTATATTTTTATCCTTATTTTTCGATTATATATTCTTTTCCTCTAAAACTGCATAAATGACCCTTTTTTCAATGTTTTTCGGAGATTTATTACTTTTAAAGGAAAACGATCTCTTTTACGAAAAAAAATATGATTTTACACCAAAAGTCACTTTTTAATAATTTTCTATTGATTTCAATGTTTTGATTAAAAACAAGAAAATAAACACTGTATACATTTTCTTTCTCTGAACCTGTACAAAGTATCCATTTTTAACCTTTTTGGACGTTTAAACACATTTTGTAGAAAACAACTTTTTCATGTTACAATATACTTTTTCTATGTAAAATTTCATAAATTACCTTTTTTTTTTTTTTTTTAGTTTTTAAGAGTATTAACGGCATTTTACATGAAACCCCATTTTACAAGTATAATATATGCGATTTGAATTATCCATTTTTCAACGTTTTTAAGGGTTTTACAATATTTTTATGACAAATCCATCTTCTCTTAGAAAAAAAGGTATGTTTTTACCTCCAAAAATTAGTTTTTCTACAATTTTTTTTATTTTCCATATTTTAATTAAAAACATGAACAATACGCTATAGCGTATTGTTTTTCTCTTTAAATTTACATAAACTACCCTATTCAAACTTTTTTATTGGTTTTAACAACATTTTGAAGAAAATCCTTTTTTCATGGTACATAAAATGTAATTCAAGCCATTTCAAGTAAAAAATAAATATTTCTTTAAGAAAAAGGATTTTTCAGTGTTTTTTCTTTTCATTTCCTTGTTTTGAATGAAAATAAAGGAAAAAGCAAGAAATGTATTAACTTTTCATGGCTATTCATTTTTTTCTCTAAAAATTGCATAAATTACCTCCTTTCCAGCGTTTTTACGACATTTGACATCTTATTTAAAAAAAGACCATTTTTTTTAGTTCAGAAAAAAGGAATATATGCAATTTCACGAAAAAAGTTTCTTTTCATCGAAAAATATAATTTTTTAAAGATCTTCTGCTTATTTCGTTATTTTCATCAAAAAATAAATAAAAAACACTTAAAAATGCTGCAATATACTTTTTCCTGAAAAAAAAATCATAAATTACGTGTTTTTCAACGTTTTTAGGAGTATTAACGGCATTTTAAACAAAACCCCCTTTCACAAGTATCATATAATTATGCAATTTGAATAAAGAAGAAAATTCTGCACAAAAAGTAACTTTTTAAAGGTTTTTTCATATTTTCGTTTGTTGGTTGAAGAAAACCAAAAAAATACATTCTTTATCTCGACAATATATTTTTTTTCTCTAAAATTGCACAAATTTCTTATTTTCATGTTTTTATCCTTATTTTACGATTATATATTTTTTTCTCAAAAAACTGCATAAATGACCATTTTTTTAATGTTTTTCGGAGATTTCTTACTTTTAAAGGAAAACCATCTCTTTTACGAAAAAAAAATATGATTTTACACCAAATGTCACTTATTAATAATTTTCTATTGATTTCAATGTTTTGATTAAAAACAAGAAAATAAACAATATACATATTTTCCTTCTCTGAAACTGTACAAAGTACCCATTTTTAACCTTTTTGGACGTTTAAACACATTTTGTAGAAAACAACTTTTTCATATTACAATATACTTTTCCTATCTAAAATTTCATAAATTACGTTTTTTTTTCAGTTTTTAGGAGTATTAACGGCATTTTATAAGAAAAAAACTTTTACAAGCATAACATATGCGATTTGAATTATCCATTTTTCAACGTTTTTAAGGGTTTTACAATATTTTTATGACAAATCCATCTTCCCTTAGAAAAAAAAAGTATGTTTTTACCTCCAAAATTGAGTTTTTCTGCAATTTTTTTTTAATTTCCATATTTTAATTAAAAACATAAACAATACGCTATAGCGTATTGTTTTTTTCTTTAAATTTACATAAACTACCCTATTCAAACTTTTTTATTGGTTTTAAACACATTTTGAAGAAAATCCTTTTTTCATGTTACATAAAATGTAATACAAGCCATTTCAAGAAAAAAATAAATATTTTTTTTTAAGAAAAAGGATTTTTCAGTGTTTTTTCTTTTTATTTCCATGTTTTGAATGAAAATGAAGGAAAAAGCAAGAAATGTATTAACTTTTCATAGCTATTCATTTTTTTCTCTAAAATTTGCATAAATTACCCCCTTTCCAGCGTTTTTAGGACATTTAACATCTAATTTAAGAAATACCATCTTTTTTAATTCAGAAAAAAGGAATATATGCAATTTCACGAAAAGAAAAGTTTCTTTTCATCGAAAAATATAATTTTTTGAAGATTTTCTGCATATTTCATTGTTTGCATCAAAAAATAAAAAAAAACACTGAATAATGCCACAATATACTTTTTTCTGAAAAAAAATCATAAATGACGTGTTTTTCAACGTTTTTAGGAGTATTAACGGCATTTTAAACAAAACCCCCTTTTACAAGTATCATATATGCAATTTGAATAAAGAAGAAAATTGTGCACAAAAAGTGACTTTTTAAAGGTTTTTTCATATTTTCATTTGTTGGTTGAAGAAAACCAAAAAAATACATTCTTTTTCTCGACAATATATTTTTTTCTCTAAAATTACACAAATTTCTTATTTTCATGTTTTTATCCTTATTTTACGATAATATATATTTTTTCTCAAAAACTGCAGAAATGACCCTTTTTTCAGTGTTTTTTGGAGATTTACTACTTTTTAAAGGAAAACCATCTCTTTTACGAAAAAAAATTGATTTTCCACCAAAAGTCACGTTTAATAAATTTCTATTGATTTCAATGTTTTGATTAAAAACAAGAAAATAAAAACTATATACATTTTCTTTCTCTGAAACTGTACAGAGTACCAATTTTTAACCTTTTTGGACGTTTGAACACATTTAGTAGAAAACAACTTTTTCATGTTACAATACACTTTTTCTATCTAAAATTTCATTAATTACGTTTTTTTCAGTTTTGAAGAGCATTAACGGCATTTTACATAAAACCCCATTTTACAAGTATAACATATGCGATTTGAATTATCCATTTTTCAACGATTTTAAGGGTTTTACAATATTTTTATGACAAATACATCTTTCCTTAGAAAAAAAAAGTATGTATTTACCTCCAGAGGTTAGTTTTTCAGTAATTTTCTTTGAATTTCCATGTTTTAACTAAAAACATGAACAATACGCTATAGCTTAAAGTTTTTCTCTTCAAAGTTACATAAACTATTTAAATCTTTTTATTGGTTTTAGCAACATTTTGAAGAAAATCCCTTTTTTATGTTACATAAAATGTAATACAAGCCATTTCAATGAAAAAAGATATATTTCTTTAAGAAAAAGGATGTTTCAATGTTTTTTCATTTCATTTCCATGTTTTGAATGAAAATGAAGGAAAAAGAATGAAATATATCAACTTTTCATTGCAATTCATTTTTTTTTCTCAGAATTGCATAAATTATCTCCTTCCAAGCGATTTTGGGAGAACTAACATCTTAACTAAGAAAGACCATCTTTTTTTTTAGTTAAGAAAAAAAGGAATATATGCCATTTCACGAAAAAAAAATTTTTCACCGAAAAAGTGAATTTTTCGATGATTTTCAGCTTATTTCATTGTTTTCATCAAAAAATAGATAAAAACACTGAATATTGCCAAAATATACTTTTTTTCTGAAAAAAAAAACATAAATGATGTGTTTTTCAACGTTTTTAGGAGTATTAACAGCATTTTAAACAAAACCCCCTTTTACAAGTTTAATTTATGCAATTTGAATAAAGAAGACATTTTTGCCTAAAAATGACTTTTTCAAGGTTTTTTTCATATTTTCTTTTATTAGTGGAAGAAAACCAAAAAAAAAAATACAATCTTTTTTTCGTCCATATTTTCATTCTCTAAAATTCCACAAATTACCTATTTTTATGGTTTTATCCTTATTTTACGATAATTTTCTTTTTTTTTCTCTTTAAACTGCATGAATGAAACTTTTTTCAATGTTTTTCGGAGATTTACAACATTTAAAGGAAAACCATCTCTTTTACGAAAAAAATATATGATTTTACACCAAAAGTCACATTTTAACAATTTTCTATTGATTTCAATGCTTTTAATTAAAAATAAGAAAATAAACACTATATACATTTTCTTTCTCTGAAACTGTAGAATGTACCCATTTTTAACTTTTTTTGACGTTTCAACACATTTTATAGAAAACAACTTTTTCATGTTACAATATATTTTTCTAACTAAAATTTCGAAAAATTACATTTTTTAAAAGTTTTTAAGAGTATTAACGGCATTTTACATAAAACCCTTTTTTAAAAGTATAACATATGCGATTTAGATTAATTTTCAACGTTTTTAAAGGTTCTACAATATTTTCGAGACAAATCAGTCTTTTCTTAGAAAAAAAGGATGTTTTTAAATCCAAAAGTGAGTTTCTAGGTAATTTTCTTTGAATTTCCATGTTTTAATTAAAAACATGAACAATAAGCTAAATCGTATTGTTTTTCTCTTTAAAGTTACATAAATACCGTATTTAAAACTTTTTATTGGTTTTACTAACATTTTGAAGAAAATCCCTTTTTCATGTTATATAAAATGTAATACAAGACATTTTAAAGAAAAAATATATATTTCTTTAAGAAAAAGGATTTTTCAGTGGTTTTTCTTTTCATTTCCATGTTTTGAATGAAAATAAAGGAAAAAGCAAGAAATATATTAACTTTTCATGGCAATTCATTTTTTTTCTCTCAAAATTGTATAAATTATTCTCTTTCTAGGGTTTTTAGAAGAATTCACATCTTTTCTAAGAAAGACCTTTTTTTTTTTTTTAGTTCAGATAAAAGGAATATATGCCATTTCACGAAAAAAGTTTCTTTTTACCGAAAAAGTGAATTTTTCGATGATTTTGTACGTTTTTCATTGTTTTCATCAAAAAATAAACAAAAAACAAATTATATTGCCACAATATACTTTTCTCTGAAAAAATCACAAATGTGGGTTTTTTTCAACGTTTTTAGGAGTATTAACGGCATTTTAAACAAAACCCCCTTCTACAAGTAAAATATATGCAATTTGAATAAAGAAGAAAATTCTGCCTAAAAAGTTACTTTTTTTTTTTTTCATATTTTCCTTTGTTGGTGGAAGAAAACCAAAAAAATACATTCTTTTTCGCGACATAATTTTTTTTCTCTAAAATTGCACAAATTACCTATTTTTATATTTTTATCCTTATTTTTCGATTATATATTCTTTTTCTCTAAAACTGTATAAGTAACCCTTTTTTCAATGTTTTTCGGAGATTTACTACTTTTAAAGGAAAACCATCTCTTATACGAAAAAAATTTGATTTTACACCGAAAGTCCCTTTTTAATAAATTTTTCATGTTACAATATATTTTTTCTATCTAAAATTTCATGAATTACGTTTTTTTTTAAGTTTTAAAGAGTATAAACGGCAATTTACATAAAACCCCATTTTACAAGTATAACATATGCGATTTGAATTATCCAATTTTCAACGTTTTTAAGGGTTTTGCAATATTTTTATGACAAATCCATCTTCCCTTAGAAAAAAAAGTATGTTTTTACATCCAAAATGGAGTTTTTCTGCAATTTTTTTTTAATTTCCATATTTTAATTAAAAACATGAACAATACGCTATAGTGTATTCTTTTTTTCTTTAAATTTACATAAACTACCCTATTCAAACCTTTTTATTGGTTTTAACAACATTTTGAAGAAAATCCTTTTTTCATGTTACATAAAATGTAATACAAGCCATTTCAAGAAAAAAATAAATATATTTTTAAGAAAAAGGATTTTTCAGTGTTTTTTCTTTTCATTTCCATGTCTTGAATGAAAATGAAGGAAAAGGAAGAAATGTATTAACTTTTAATAGCTACTCATTTTTTTCTCTAAAAATTGCATAAATTACCCCCTTTCCAGCGTTTTTAGGAGATTTAACATCTTATTTAAGAAATACTATCTTTTTTAGTTCAGAAAAAAGAAATATATGCAATTTCACGAAAAAAACTTTCTTTTCATCGAAAAATATAATTTTTTGAAGATTTTCTGCTTATTTCATTGTTTCCATCAAAAAAAAAAAAAAAAACACTTAATAATGCCACAATATACTTTTTTCGGAAAAAAAATCATAAATGACGTGTTTTTCAACGTTTTTAGGAGTATTAACGGCATTTTAAACAAATCCCTCTTTTACAAGTATCATATATGCAATTTTATTTACGAAGACAGTTCTGCACAAAAAGTGACTTTTTAAGGGTTTTTTCATATTTTCATTTGTTGGTAGAAGAAAACCAAAAAAATACATTCTTTTTCGCGACAATATTTTTTTCTCTAAAATTGCAGAAATTACCTATTTTTATGCTTTTATCCTTATTTTACGATAGTATTTTTTTTTCTCTAAAACTACATAAATGACCCTTTTTTCAATTTTTTTCGGAGATTTACTACTTTTTAAAGGAAAACCATCTCTTTTACGAAAAAAATTTGATTTTGCCACCAAAAGTCACTTTTTAATAAATTTCTATTGATTTCAATGTTTTGATTAAAAACAAGAAAAAAAAAAAAAACACTATATACATTTTCTTTCTCTGAAACTGTTCAGAGTACCCATTTTTAACCTTTTTGGACGTTTGAACATATTTTGTAGACAACAAATTTTTCATGTTACAATTTACTTTTTCTATCTAAAATTTCATTAATTACTTTTTTTTCAGTTTTGAAGAGTATTAATGGCATTTTACATAAAACACCATTTTTCAAATATAACATATGCGGTTTGAATTATCCATTTTTCAACGTTTTCAAGTGTTTTACAATATTTTTATGAGAAATCCATCTTTACTTAGAAAAAAAGAGTATGTATTTACCTCCAAAGGTTAGTTTTTCAGTAATTTTCTTTGAATTTCCATGTTTTAACTAAAAACATGAACAATACGCTATAGAACATTATTTTTCTCTTCATAGTTACATAAACTATTTAAACCTTTTCATTGGTTTTAACAACATTTTGAAGAAAATCCCTTTTTTATGTTACATAAAATGTAATACAAGCCATTTTAAGGAAAAAAGATATATTTCTTTAAGAAAAAGGATGTTTCAATGTTTTTTCTTTTCATTTCCATGTTTTGAATGAAAATGAAGGAAAAAGCATGAAATATATTAACTTTTCATTGCAATTCATTTTTTTTTTCTCAGAATTGCATAAGTTATCTCCTTTCAAGCGCTTTTAGAAGAACTAACCATTTTTTTTTAAGTTAAGAAAAAAAGGAATATATGCCATTTCACTAAAAAAGATTTTTTTCACCGAAAAAGTAAATTTTTCGATGATTTTCAGCTTATTTCATTGTTTTCATCAAAAAATAGATAAAAACACTGAATATTGCCACAATATACTTTTTTTCTGAAAAAATATAAATTATGTGTTTTTCAACGTTTTTAGGAGTATTAACAGCATTTTAAACAAAACCCCCTTTTACAAGTTTAATTTATGCAATTTGAATAAAGAAGACATTTTTGCCTAAAAATGACTTTTTCAAGGTTTTTTTCATATTTTCTTTTGTTGGTGGAAGAAAACCCCCCCAAAAAATACAATTTTTTTTTCGTCCATATTTTCATTCTCTAAAATTGCACAAATTACCTCTTCTTATGGTTTTATCCTTATTTTACGATAATATACTTTTTTCCTCTTTAAACTGCATAAATGACACTTTTTTCAATGTTTTTCGGAAATTTACAACTTTTAAAGGAAAACCATCTCTTTTACGAAAAAAATATATGATTTTACACCAAAAGTCACATTTTAACAATTTTCTATTGATTTCAATGCTTTTAATTAAAAATAAGAAAATAAACACTATATACATTTTCTTTCTCTGAAACTGTAGAAAGTACCCATTTTTAACTTTTTTTTACGTTTCAACACATATTGTAGAAAACAACTTTTTCATGTTACAATATATTTTTCTAAATAAATTTTCGAAAAAGTACGTTTTTTTAAAGTTTTTAAGAGTATTAACGGCATTTTACATAAAACCCTCATTTAAAAGTATAACATATGCGATTTAGATCAACAATTTTTCAACGTTTTTAAAGGTTTTACAATATTTTCGTGACAAATCAATCTTTTCTTAGAAAAAAAGTATGTTTTTAAATCCAAAAGTAAGTTTCTAAGTAATTTTCTTTGAAATTCCATGTTTTAATTAAAAACATGAACAATAAGCTAAATCGTATTGTTTTCCTCTTTAAAGTTACATAAATACCGTATTTAAAACTTTTTATTGGTTTTACTAACATTTTAAAGAAAATCCCTTTTTCATGTTATATAAAATGTAATACAAGACATTTTAAGGAAAAAATATATATTTCTTTAAGAAAAAGAATTTTTCAGTGGTTTTTCTTTTCATTTCCATATTTTGAATGAAAATGAAGGAAAAAGCAAGAAATATGTTAACTCTTCATGGCAATTCATTTTTTTCTCTCAAAATTGCATGAATTATTCTCTTTCTAGGGTTTTTAGGAGAATTAACATCTTTTCTAAGAAAGACCTTTTTTTTTTTTTAGTTCAGATAAAAGGAATATATGCCATTTCACGAAAAAAGTTTCTTTTTACCGAAAAAGTGAATTTTTCGATAATTTTGTACTTTTTTCATTGTTTTCATCAAAAAATAAACAAAAAACAATGTATATTGCCACAATATACTTTTTTCTGAAAGAATCACAAATGACGTATTTTTCAACGTTTTTAGGAGTATTAACGGCATTTTAAACAAAACCCCCTTCTACAAGTAAAATATATGCAATTTGAATAAAGAATAAAATTCTGCCTAAAAAGTTACTTTTTTTTTTTTCATATTTTCCTTTGTTGGTGGAAGAAAACCAAAAAAATACATTCTTTTTCGCGACATAATTTTTTTTTCTCTAAAATTGCACAAATTACCTATTTTTATATTTTTATCCTTATTTTTCGATTATATATTCTTTTTCTCTAAAACTGCATAAATGACCCTTTTTTTCAATGTTTTCGGAGATTTACTACTTTTTAAAGGAAAATCATCTCTTTTACGAAATTTTTTTTATTTTACACCGAAAGTCCCTTTTTGATAAATTTTTCATGTTACAATATACTTTTTCTATCTAAAATTACATTAATTACGTTTTTTTTTCAGTTTTCAAGAGTATTAACGGCATTTTACATAAAACCCCATTTTACAAGTATAGCATATGCGATTTGAATTATCCATTTTTTAACGTTTTTAAGGGTTTTACAATATTTTTATGACAAATCCATCTTCCCTGAGAAAAAAAAAGTATGTTTTTACTTCCAAAATTGAGTTTTTCTGCAATTTTTTTTAAATTTCCATATTTTAATTTAAAACATAAACAAAACGCTATAGCATATTGTTTTTCTCTTTAAATTTACATAAACTACCCTATTCAAACCTTTTTATTGGTTTTAAAAACATTTTGAAGAAAATCCTTTTTTTATGTTACATAAAATGTAATACAAGCCATTTCAAGGAAAAAATAAATATTTCTTTAAGAAAAATGATTTTTCAGTGTTTTTTGTTTTTCATTTCCATGTTTTGAATGAAAATGAAGGACAAAGCAAGAAATATTTTAACTTTTCATAGCTATTTATTTTTTTCTCTAAAAATTGCATAAATTACCCCCTTTCCAGCGTTTTTAGGACATTAAAATCTTATTTAACAAAGACCATCTTTTTTAGTTCAGAAAAAAGGAATATATGCAATTTCACGAAAAAAAGTTTCTTTTCATCGAAAAATATAATTTTTTGAAGATTTTCTGCTTATTTCATTGTTTTCATCAAAAATATTAAAAAAAACACTTAAAAGATACTTTTTTCTGAAAAAAAATCATAAATGGCGTGTTTTTCAATGTTTTTAGGAGAATTAACGGCATTTTAAACAAAACCCCCTTTAACAAGTATCATATATGCAACTTGAATAAAGAAGAAAATTCTGCACAAAAAATGACTTTTTAAGGGTTTTTTCATATTTTCATTTGTTGGTTGAAGAAAACAAAAAAAATACATTCTTTTTTTCGAAAAGACAATACTTTTTTCTCTAAAATTGCACAAATTACTTATTTTTATTCTTGTATCCTTATTTTACGATGGTATATTTTTTTTCCCAAAAACTGCATAAATGACCTTTTTCAATGTTTTTCGGAGATTTACTACATTTTTTTTTCTTCCACCAACAAAAGAAAATATGAAAAAAACCTTGAAAAAGTCACTTTTTAAGCAAAAATTTCTTCCTTATTCAAACTGCATAAATTATACTTGTAAAAGAGGGTTTTGTTTAAAATGCTGTTAATACTTCTAAAAACGTTGAAAAACACGTCTTTATGTTTTTTTTTTCAGAAAAAAAGTATATTGTGTCAATATTCAATGTTTTTATCTATTTTTTTATGAAAACAATGAAATAAGCTGAAAATCATCGAAAAATTCACTTTTTCGGTGATTTTTTTTTTTCGTGAAATGCCATATATTCCTTTTTTTCTGAACTAAAAAAAAGATGGTCTTTCTTAGTTAAGATGTTAGTTCTCCTAAAAACGCTTGAGAGGAGATAATTTATGCAATTTTGAGAAAAAAATGAATTGCAATGAAAAGTTAATATATTTCATGCTTTTTCCTTCATTTTCATTCAAAACATGGAAATGAAAAGAAAAAACATTGAAACATCCTTTTTCTTAAAGGAATTTATCTTTTTTCCTTTAAATGGCTTGTATTACACTTTATGTAACATGAAAAAGGGATTTTCTTCAAAATTTTGTTGAAACCAATGAAAAGATTTATATAGTTTATGGAACTTTGAAGAGAAAAACAACACGCTATAGCGTATTGTTCATGATTTTAGTTAAAACATGGAAATACAAAGAAAATTACTGAAAAACTAACCTTTGGAGGTAAATACATACTTTTTTTTTCTAAGGAAAGATTGATTTGTCATAAAAATATTGTAAAACCCTTAAAAACGTTGAAAAATGGATAATTAAAATCGCATATGTTATTCTTGTAAAATGGGGTTTTATGTAAAATGCCGTTAATACTCTTCAAAACTGAAAAAAAAACATAACTAATGAAATTTTAGATAGAAAAAGTATATTGTAACATGAAAAAGTTGTTTTCTACAAAATGTGTTTAAACGTCCAAAAAGGTTAAAAATGGGTACTCTGTACAGTTTCAGAGAAAGAAAATGTATATAGTGTTCATTTTCTTGTTTTTAATCAAAACATTGAAATCAATAGAAATGTATTAAAAAGTTACTTTTGGTGTAAAATCATATTTTTTTCGTAAAACAGATGGTTTTCCTTTAAAAAGTAGTAAATCTCCGAAAAAAATGAAAAAGGGTCATTTATGTAGTTTTAGAGAAAAAAAATATATAATCGTAAAATAAGGATAAAAGCATAAAAATAGGTAATTTCTGCAATTTTAGAAAAAAAATATATTGTCGAGAAAAAGCATGTATTTTTTTGGTTTTCTTCTACCAACAAATGAAAATATGAAAAAACCCTTAAAAAGTCACTTTTTGTGCAGAACTGTCTTCGTTATTAAAATTGCATATATGATACTTGTAAAAGAGGGATTTGTTTAAAATGCCGTTAATACTCCTAAAAACGTTGAAAATCACGTCATTTATGATTTTTTTCAGAAAAAAGTGTATTGTGGCATTATTGTGTTTTTTTTTTATTTTTTGATGAAAACAATGAAATAAGCAGAAAATCTTCAAAAAACTATATTTTTCGATGATAAGAAACTTTTTTTCGTGAAATTACATATATCCTTTTTTTCTGAACAAAAAAAGATGGTCTTTCTTAAATAAGATGTTAAATGTCCTAAAAACGCTGGAAAGGGGGTAATTTATGCAATTTTTAGAGAAAAAAATGAATAGTTATGAAAAGATAATACATTTCTTGCTTTTTCCTTCATTTTCATTCAAAACATGGAAATGAAAAGAAAAAACACTAAAACATCCTTTTTCTTCAAGAAATATTTATTTTTTCCTTGAAATGGCTTGTATTACATTTTATGTAACATGAAAAAGGGATTTACTTCAAAATGTTGTTAAAACCAATAAAAAGGTTTAAATAGTTTATGTAACTTTGAAGAGAAAAACAATACGCTATAGCGTATTGTTCATGTTTTTAGATAAAAAATGGAAATTCAAACAAAATTACTGAAAAACTAACCTTTGGAGGTAAATACATACTTTTTTTTTCTAAGGAAAGATGGATTTGTCGTAAAAATATTGTAAAACCATTAAAAACGTTGAAAAATGGATAATTCAAATCGCATATGTTATACTTGTAAAATTGGGTTTTATGTAAAATGCCGTTAATACTTTTCAAAACTGAAAAAAAACGTAATTAATGAAATTTTAGATAGAAAAAGTATATTGTAACATGAAAAAGTTGTTTTCTACAAAATATGTTTAAACGTCCAAAAAGGTTAAAAATGGGTACTTTGTACAGTTTCAGAGAAAGTAAATGTATATAGTGTTTATTTTATGGCTTTTAATCAAAACATTGAAATCAATAGAAATTTATTAAAAAGTGACTTTTTGTGTAAAATCTTTTTTTTTTTTCGTAAAAGAGATGGTTTTCCTTTAAAAAGTTTTTTTTTTATAAAAACAATGAAATAAGCAGAAAATCTTCAAAAAATTATAATTTTAGATAAAAAGAAACTTTTTCGTGAAATTGCATATATTCCTTTTTTCTGAACTAAAAAAGATGGTCTTTCTTAAATAAGATGTTAAATGTCCTAAAAACGCTGGAAAGCGGGAAATTTATGCAATTTTTAGAGAAAAAAACGAATAGCTATGAAAAGTTAATATATTTCTTGCTTTTTCATTCATTTTCTTTCAAAACATGGAAATGAAAAGGAAAAAAACACTGAAAAATCCTTTTTCTTAAAGAAATATATTTTTTTTCCTTGAAATGTCTTGTATTACATTTTATATAACATGAAAAAAAGATTTTCTTCAAAATGTTGTTAAAACCAATAAAAAGGTTTGAATAGGGTAGTTTATGTAAATTTAAAGAGAAATACAATACGCTGTAGCGTATTTTTTCATGTTACATAAAATGTAATACAAGCCATTTCAAGAAAAAAATAAATATTTTTTTTTAAGAAAAAGGATTTTTCAGTGTTTTTTCTTTTTATTTCCATGTTTTGAATGAAAATGAAGGAAAAAGCAAGAAATGTATTAACTTTTCATAGCTATTCATTTTTTTCTCTAAAATTTGCATAAATTACCCCCTTTCCAGCGTTTTTAGGACATTTAACATCTAATTTAAGAAATACCATCTTTTTTAATTCAGAAAAAAGGAATATATGCAATTTCACGAAAAGAAAAGTTTCTTTTCATCGAAAAATATAATTTTTTGAAGATTTTCTGCATATTTCATTGTTTGCATCAAAAAATATAAAAAAACACTGAATAATGCCACAATATACTTTTTTCTGAAAAAAAATCATAAATGACGTGTTTTTCAACGTTTTTAGGAGTATTAACGGCATTTTAAACAAAACCCCCTTTTACAAGTATCATATATGCAATTTGAATAAAGAAGAAAATTGTGCACAAAAAGTGACTTTTTAAAGGTTTTTTCATATTTTCATTTGTTGGTTGAAGAAAACCAAAAAAATACATTCTTTTTCTCGACAATATATTTTTTTCTCTAAAATTACACAAATTTCTTATTTTCATGTTTTTATCCTTATTTTACGATAATATATATTTTTTCTCAAAAACTGCAGAAATGACCCTTTTTTCAGTGTTTTTTGGAGATTTACTACTTTTTAAAGGAAAACCATCTCTTTTACGAAAAAAAATTGATTTTCCACCAAAAGTCACGTTTAATAAATTTCTATTGATTTCAATGTTTTGATTAAAAACAAGAAAATAAAAACTATATACATTTTCTTTCTCTGAAACTGTACAGAGTACCAATTTTTAACCTTTTTGGACGTTTGAACACATTTAGTAGAAAACAACTTTTTCATGTTACAATACACTTTTTCTATCTAAAATTTCATTAATTACGTTTTTTTCAGTTTTGAAGAGCATTAACGGCATTTTACATAAAACCCCATTTTACAAGTATAACATATGCGATTTGAATTATCCATTTTTCAACGATTTTAAGGGTTTTACAATATTTTTATGACAAATACATCTTTCCTTAGAAAAAAAAAGTATGTATTTACCTCCAGAGGTTAGTTTTTCAGTAATTTTCTTTGAATTTCCATGTTTTAACTAAAAACATGAACAATACGCTATAGCTTAAAGTTTTTCTCTTCAAAGTTACATAAACTATTTAAATCTTTTTATTGGTTTTAGCAACATTTTGAAGAAAATCCCTTTTTTATGTTACATAAAATGTAATACAAGCCATTTCAATGAAAAAAGATATATTTCTTTAAGAAAAAGGATGTTTCAATGTTTTTTCATTTCATTTCCATGTTTTGAATGAAAATGAAGGAAAAAGAATGAAATATATCAACTTTTCATTGCAATTCATTTTTTTTTCTCAGAATTGCATAAATTATCTCCTTCCAAGCGATTTTGGGAGAACTAACATCTTAACTAAGAAAGACCATCTTTTTTTTTAGTTAAGAAAAAAAGGAATATATGCCATTTCACGAAAAAAAAATTTTTCACCGAAAAAGTGAATTTTTCGATGATTTTCAGCTTATTTCATTGTTTTCATCAAAAAATAGATAAAAACACTGAATATTGCCAAAATATACTTTTTTTCTGAAAAAAAAACATAAATGATGTGTTTTTCAACGTTTTTAGGAGTATTAACAGCATTTTAAACAAAACCCCCTTTTACAAGTTTAATTTATGCAATTTGAATAAAGAAGACATTTTTGCCTAAAAATGACTTTTTCAAGGTTTTTTTCATATTTTCTTTTATTAGTGGAAGAAAACCAAAAAAAAAAATACAATCTTTTTTTCGTCCATATTTTCATTCTCTAAAATTCCACAAATTACCTATTTTTATGGTTTTATCCTTATTTTACGATAATTTTCTTTTTTTTTCTCTTTAAACTGCATGAATGAAACTTTTTTCAATGTTTTTCGGAGATTTACAACATTTAAAGGAAAACCATCTCTTTTACGAAAAAAATATATGATTTTACACCAAAAGTCACATTTTAACAATTTTCTATTGATTTCAATGCTTTTAATTAAAAATAAGAAAATAAACACTATATACATTTTCTTTCTCTGAAACTGTAGAATGTACCCATTTTTAACTTTTTTTGACGTTTCAACACATTTTGTAGAAAACAACTTTTTCATGTTACAATATATTTTTCTAACTAAAATTTCGAAAAATTACATTTTTTAAAAGTTTTTAAGAGTATTAACGGCATTTTACATAAAACCCTTTTTTAAAAGTATAACATATGCGATTTAGATTAATTTTCAACGTTTTTAAAGGTTCTACAATATTTTCGAGACAAATCAGTCTTTTCTTAGAAAAAAAAGGATGTTTTTAAATCCAAAAGTGAGTTTCTAGGTAATTTTCTTTGAATTTCCATGTTTTAATTAAAAACATGAACAATAAGCTAAATCGTATTGTTTTTCTCTTTAAAGTTACATAAATACCGTATTTAAAACTTTTTATTGGTTTTACTAACATTTTGAAGAAAATCCCTTTTTCATGTTATATAAAATGTAATACAAGACATTTTAAAGAAAAAATATATATTTCTTTAAGAAAAAGGATTTTTCAGTGGTTTTTCTTTTCATTTCCATGTTTTGAATGAAAATAAAGGAAAAAGCAAGAAATATATTAACTTTTCATGGCAATTCATTTTTTTTCTCTCAAAATTGTATAAATTATTCTCTTTCTAGGGTTTTTAGAAGAATTCACATCTTTTCTAAGAAAGACCTTTTTTTTTTTTTAGTTCAGATAAAAGGAATATATGCCATTTCACGAAAAAAGTTTCTTTTTACCGAAAAAGTGAATTTTTCGATGATTTTGTACGTTTTTCATTGTTTTCATCAAAAAATAAACAAAAAACAAATTATATTGCCACAATATACTTTTCTCTGAAAAAATCACAAATGTGGGTTTTTTTCAACGTTTTCAGGAGTATTAACGGCATTTTAAACAAAACCCCCTTCTACAAGTAAAATATATGCAATTTGAATAAAGAAGAAAATTCTGCCTAAAAAGTTACTTTTTTTTTTTTTTCATATTTTCCTTTGTTGGTGGAAGAAAACCAAAAAAATACATTCTTTTTCGCGACATAATTTTTTTTCTCTAAAATTGCACAAATTACCTATTTTTATATTTTTATCCTTATTTTTCGATTATATATTCTTTTTCTCTAAAACTGCATAAATAACCCTTTTTTTCAATGTTTTTCGGAGATTTACTACTTTTAAAGGAAAACCATCTCTTATACGAAAAAAATTTGATTTTACACCGAAAGTCCCTTTTTAATAAATTTTTCATGTTACAATATATTTTTTCTATCTAAAATTTCATGAATTACGTTTTTTTTTAAGTTTTAAAGAGTATAAACGGCAATTTACATAAAACCCCATTTTACAAGTATAACATATGCGATTTGAATTATCCAATTTTCAACGTTTTTAAGGGTTTTGCAATATTTTTATGACAAATCCATCTTCCCTTAGAAAAAAAAGTATGTTTTTACATCCAAAATGGAGTTTTTCTGCAATTTTTTTTTAATTTCCATATTTTAATTAAAAACATGAACAATACGCTATAGTGTATTCTTTTTTTCTTTAAATTTACATAAACTACCCTATTCAAACCTTTTTATTGGTTTTAACAACATTTTGAAGAAAATCCTTTTTTCATGTTACATAAAATGTAATACAAGCCATTTCAAGAAAAAAATAAATATATTTTTAAGAAAAAGGATTTTTCAGTGTTTTTTCTTTTCATTTCCATGTCTTGAATGAAAATGAAGGAAAAGGAAGAAATGTATTAACTTTTAATAGCTACTCATTTTTTTCTCTAAAAATTGCATAAATTACCCCCTTTCCAGCGTTTTTAGGAGATTTAACATCTTATTTAAGAAATACTATCTTTTTTAGTTCAGAAAAAAGAAATATATGCAATTTCACGAAAAAAACTTTCTTTTCATCGAAAAATATAATTTTTTGAAGATTTTCTGCTTATTTCATTGTTTCCATCAAAAAAAAAAAAAAAAAACACTTAATAATGCCACAATATACTTTTTTCGGAAAAAAAATCATAAATGACGTGTTTTTCAACGTTTTTAGGAGTATTAACGGCATTTTAAACAAATCCCTCTTTTACAAGTATCATATATGCAATTTTATTTACGAAGACAGTTCTGCACAAAAAGTGACTTTTTAAGGGTTTTTTCATATTTTCATTTGTTGGTAGAAGAAAACCAAAAAAATACATTCTTTTTCGCGACAATATTTTTTTCTCTAAAATTGCAGAAATTACCTATTTTTATGCTTTTATCCTTATTTTACGATAGTATTTTTTTTTCTCTAAAACTACATAAATGACCCTTTTTTCAATTTTTTTCGGAGATTTACTACTTTTTAAAGGAAAACCATCTCTTTTACGAAAAAAATTTGATTTTGCCACCAAAAGTCACTTTTTAATAAATTTCTATTGATTTCAATGTTTTGATTAAAAACAAGAAAAAAAAAAAAACACTATATACATTTTCTTTCTCTGAAACTGTTCAGAGTACCCATTTTTAACCTTTTTGGACGTTTGAACATATTTTGTAGACAACAAATTTTTCATGTTACAATTTACTTTTTCTATCTAAAATTTCATTAATTACTTTTTTTTCAGTTTTGAAGAGTATTAATGGCATTTTACATAAAACACCATTTTTCAAATATAACATATGCGGTTTGAATTATCCATTTTTCAACGTTTTCAAGTGTTTTACAATATTTTTATGAGAAATCCATCTTTACTTAGAAAAAAAGAGTATGTATTTACCTCCAAAGGTTAGTTTTTCAGTAATTTTCTTTGAATTTCCATGTTTTAACTAAAAACATGAACAATACGCTATAGAACATTATTTTTCTTTTCATAGTTACATAAACTATTTAAACCTTTTCATTGGTTTTAACAACATTTTGAAGAAAATCCCTTTTTTATGTTACATAAAATGTAATACAAGCCATTTTAAGGAAAAAAGATATATTTCTTTAAGAAAAAGGATGTTTCAATGTTTTTTCTTTTCATTTCCATGTTTTGAATGAAAATGAAGGAAAAAGCATGAAATATATTAACTTTTCATTGCAATTCATTTTTTTTTTCTCAGAATTGCATAAGTTATCTCCTTTCAAGCGCTTTTAGAAGAACTAACCATTTTTTTTTAAGTTAAGAAAAAAAGGAATATATGCCATTTCACTAAAAAAAATTTTTTTCACCGAAAAAGTAAATTTTTCGATGATTTTCAGCTTATTTCATTGTTTTCATCAAAAAATAGATAAAAACACTGAATATTGCCACAATATACTTTTTTTCTGAAAAAATATAAATTATGTGTTTTTCAACGTTTTTAGGAGTATTAACAGCATTTTAAACAAAACCCCCTTTTACAAGTTTAATTTATGCAATTTGAATAAAGAAGACATTTTTGCCTAAAAATGACTTTTTCAAGGTTTTTTTCATATTTTCTTTTGTTGGTGGAAGAAAACCCCCACAAAAAATACAATTTTTTTTTCGTCCATATTTTCATTCTCTAAAATTGCACAAATTACCTCTTCTTATGGTTTTATCCTTATTTTACGATAATATACTTTTTTCCTCTTTAAACTGCATAAATGACACTTTTTTCAATGTTTTTCGGAAATTTACAACTTTTAAAGGAAAACCATCTCTTTTACGAAAAAAATATATGATTTTACACCAAAAGTCACATTTTAACAATTTTCTATTGATTTCAATGCTTTTAATTAAAAATAAGAAAATAAACACTATATACATTTTCTTTCTCTGAAACTGTAGAAAGTACCCATTTTTAACTTTTTTTTACGTTTCAACACATATTGTAGAAAACAACTTTTTCATGTTACAATATATTTTTCTAAATAAATTTTCGAAAAAGTACGTTTTTTTAAAGTTTTTAAGAGTATTAACGGCATTTTACATAAAACCCTCATTTAAAAGTATAACATATGCGATTTAGATCAACAATTTTTCAACGTTTTTAAAGGTTTTACAATATTTTCGTGACAAATCAATCTTTTCTTAGAAAAAAAGTATGTTTTTAAATCCAAAAGTAAGTTTCTAAGTAATTTTCTTTGAAATTCCATGTTTTAATTAAAAACATGAACAATAAGCTAAATCGTATTGTTTTCCTCTTTAAAGTTACATAAATACCGTATTTAAAACTTTTTATTGGTTTTACTAACATTTTAAAGAAAATCCCTTTTTCATGTTATATAAAATGTAATACAAGACATTTTAAGGAAAAAATATATATTTCTTTAAGAAAAAGAATTTTTCAGTGGTTTTTCTTTTCATTTCCATATTTTGAATGAAAATGAAGGAAAAAGCAAGAAATATGTTAACTCTTCATGGCAATTCATTTTTTTCTCTCAAAATTGCATGAATTATTCTCTTTCTAGGGTTTTTAGGAGAATTAACATCTTTTCTAAGAAAGACCTTTTTTTTTTTTTAGTTCAGATAAAAGGAATATATGCCATTTCACGAAAAAAGTTTCTTTTTACCGAAAAAGTGAATTTTTCGATAATTTTGTACTTTTTTCATTGTTTTCATCAAAAAATAAACAAAAAACAATGTATATTGCCACAATATACTTTTTTCTGAAAGAATCACAAATGACGTATTTTTGAACGTTTTTAGGAGTATTAACGGCATTTTAAACAAAACCCCCTTCTACAAGTAAAATATATGCAATTTGAATAAAGAATAAAATTCTGCCTAAAAAGTTACTTTTTTTTTTTCATATTTTCCTTTGTTGGTGGAAGAAAACCAAAAAAATACATTCTTTTTCGCGACATAATTTTTTTTTTCTCTAAAATTGCACAAATTACCTATTTTTATATTTTTATCCTTATTTTTCGATTATATATTCTTTTTCTCTAAAACTGCATAAATGACCCTTTTTTTCAATGTTTTCGGAGATTTACTACTTTTTAAAGGAAAATCATCTCTTTTACGAAATTTTTTTTATTTTACACCGAAAGTCCCTTTTTGATAAATTTTTCATGTTACAATATACTTTTTCTATCTAAAATTACATTAATTACGTTTTTTTTTCAGTTTTCAAGAGTATTAACGGCATTTTACATAAAACCCCATTTTACAAGTATAGCATATGCGATTTGAATTATCCATTTTTTAACGTTTTTAAGGGTTTTACAATATTTTTATGACAAATCCATCTTCCCTGAGAAAAAAAAAGTATGTTTTTACTTCCAAAATTGAGTTTTTCTGCAATTTTTTTTAAATTTCCATATTTTAATTTAAAACATAAACAAAACGCTATAGCATATTGTTTTTCTCTTTAAATTTACATAAACTACCCTATTCAAACCTTTTTATTGGTTTTAAAAACATTTTGAAGAAAATCCTTTTTTTATGTTACATAAAATGTAATACAAGCCATTTCAAGGAAAAAATAAATATTTCTTTAAGAAAAATGATTTTTCAGTGTTTTTTGTTTTTCATTTCCATGTTTTGAATGAAAATGAAGGACAAAGCAAGAAATATTTTAACTTTTCATAGCTATTTATTTTTTTCTCTAAAAATTGCATAAATTACCCCCTTTCCAGCGTTTTTAGGACATTAAAATCTTATTTAACAAAGACCATCTTTTTTAGTTCAGAAAAAAGGAATATATGCAATTTCACGAAAAAAAGTTTCTTTTCATCGAAAAATATAATTTTTTGAAGATTTTCTGCTTATTTCATTGTTTTCGTCAAAAATATTAAAAAAAACACTTAAAAGATACTTTTTTCTGAAAAAAAATCATAAATGGCGTGTTTTTCAATGTTTTTAGGAGAATTAACGGCATTTTAAACAAAACCCCCTTTAACAAGTATCATATATGCAACTTGAATAAAGAAGAAAATTCTGCACAAAAAATGACTTTTTAAGGGTTTTTTCATATTTTCATTTGTTGGTTGAAGAAAACAAAAAAAATACATTCTTTTTTTCGAAAAGACAATACTTTTTTCTCTAAAATTGCACAAATTACTTATTTTTATTCTTGTATCCTTATTTTACGATGGTATATTTTTTTTCCCAAAAACTGCATAAATGACCTTTTTCAATGTTTTTCGGAGATTTACTACATTTTTTTTTCTTCCACCAACAAAAGAAAATATGAAAAAAACCTTGAAAAAGTCACTTTTTAAGCAAAAATTTCTTCCTTATTCAAACTGCATAAATTATACTTGTAAAAGAGGGTTTTGTTTAAAATGCTGTTAATACTTCTAAAAACGTTGAAAAACACGTCTTTATGTTTTTTTTTTCAGAAAAAAAGTATATTGTGTCAATATTCAATGTTTTTATCTATTTTTTTATGAAAACAATGAAATAAGCTGAAAATCATCGAAAAATTCACTTTTTCGGTGATTTTTTTTTTTCGTGAAATGCCATATATTCCTTTTTTTCTGAACTAAAAAAAAGATGGTCTTTCTTAGTTAAGATGTTAGTTCTCCTAAAAACGCTTGAGAGGAGATAATTTATGCAATTTTGAGAAAAAAATGAATTGCAATGAAAAGTTAATATATTTCATGCTTTTTCCTTCATTTTCATTCAAAACATGGAAATGAAAAGAAAAAACATTGAAACATCCTTTTTCTTAAAGGAATTTATCTTTTTTCCTTTAAATGGCTTGTATTACATTTTATGTAACATGAAAAAGGGATTTTCTTCAAAATTTTGTTGAAACCAATGAAAAGATTTATATAGTTTATGGAACTTTGAAGAGAAAAACAACACGCTATAGCGTATTGTTCATGATTTTAGTTAAAACATGGAAATACAAAGAAAATTACTGAAAAACTAACCTTTGGAGGTAAATACATACTTTTTTTTTCTAAGGAAAGATTGATTTGTCATAAAAATATTGTAAAACCCTTAAAAACGTTGAAAAATGGATAATTAAAATCGCATATGTTATTCTTGTAAAATGGGGTTTTATGTAAAATGCCGTTAATACTCTTCAAAACTGAAAAAAAAACATAACTAATGAAATTTTAGATAGAAAAAGTATATTGTAACATGAAAAAGTTGTTTTCTACAAAATGTGTTTAAACGTCCAAAAAGGTTAAAAATGGGTACTCTGTACAGTTTCAGAGAAAGAAAATGTATATAGTGTTCATTTTCTTGTTTTTAATCAAAACATTGAAATCAATAGAAATGTATTAAAAAGTTACTTTTGGTGTAAAATCATATTTTTTTCGTAAAACAGATGGTTTTCCTTTAAAAAGTAGTAAATCTCCGAAAAAAATGAAAAAGGGTCATTTATGTAGTTTTAGAGAAAAAAAATATATAATCGTAAAATAAGGATAAAAGCATAAAAATAGGTAATTTCTGCAATTTTAGAAAAAAAATATATTGTCGAGAAAAAGCATGTATTTTTTTGGTTTTCTTCTACCAACAAATGAAAATATGAAAAAACCCTTAAAAAGTCACTTTTTGTGCAGAACTGTCTTCGTTATTAAAATTGCATATATGATACTTGTAAAAGAGGGATTTGTTTAAAATGCCGTTAATACTCCTAAAAACGTTGAAAATCACGTCATTTATGATTTTTTTCAGAAAAAAGTGTATTGTGGCATTATTGTGTTTTTTTTTTTTTTTTTTGATGAAAACAATGAAATAAGCAGAAAATCTTCAAAAAACTATATTTTTCGATGATAAGAAACTTTTTTTCGTGAAATTACATATATCCTTTTTTTCTGAACAAAAAAAGATGGTCTTTCTTAAATAAGATGTTAAATGTCCTAAAAACGCTGGAAAGGGGGTAATTTATGCAATTTTTAGAGAAAAAAATGAATAGTTATGAAAAGATAATACATTTCTTGCTTTTTCCTTCATTTTCATTCAAAACATGGAAATGAAAAGAAAAAACACTAAAACATCCTTTTTCTTCAAGAAATATTTATTTTTTCCTTGAAATGGCTTGTATTACATTTTATGTAACATGAAAAAGGGATTTACTTCAAAATGTTGTTAAAACCAATAAAAAGGTTTAAATAGTTTATGTAACTTTGAAGAGAAAAACAATACGCTATAGCGTATTGTTCATGTTTTTAGATAAAAAATGGAAATTCAAACAAAATTACTGAAAAACTAACCTTTGGAGGTAAATACATACTTTTTTTTTCTAAGGAAAGATGGATTTGTCGTAAAAATATTGTAAAGCCATTAAAAACGTTGAAAAATGGATAATTCAAATCGCATATGTTATACTTGTAAAATTGGGTTTTATGTAAAATGCCGTTAATACTTTTCAAAACTGAAAAAAAACGTAATTAATGAAATTTTAGATAGAAAAAGTATATTGTAACATGAAAAAGTTGTTTTCTACAAAATATGTTTAAACGTCCAAAAAGGTTAAAAATGGGTACTTTGTACAGTTTCAGAGAAAATAAATGTATATAGTGTTTATTTTATGTCTTTTAATCAAAACATTGAAATCAATAGAAATTTATTAAAAAGTGACTTTTTGTGTAAAATCTTTTTTTTTTTTTTCGTAAAAGAGATGGTTTTCCTTTAAAAAGTTTTTTTTTTATAAAAACAATGAAATAAGCAGAAAATCTTCAAAAAATTATAATTTTAGATAAAAAGAAACTTTTTCGTGAAATTGCATATATTCCTTTTTTCTGAACTAAAAAAGATGGTCTTTCTTAAATAAGATGTTAAATGTCCTAAAAACGCTGGAAAGCGGGAAATTTATGCAATTTTTAGAGAAAAAAACGAATAGCTATGAAAAGTTAATATATTTCTTGCTTTTTCATTCATTTTCTTTCAAAACATGGAAATGAAAAGGAAAAAAACACTGAAAAATCCTTTTTCTTAAAGAAATATATTTTTTTTCCTTGAAATGTCTTGTATTACATTTTATATAACATGAAAAAAAGATTTTCTTCAAAATGTTGTTAAAACCAATAAAAAGGTTTGAATAGGGTAGTTTATGTAAATTTAAAGAGAAATACAATACGCTGTAGCGTATTGTTCATATTTTGAATTAAAACATGGAAATTAAAAAAAAAAATTGCAGAAAAACTCAATTTTGGAGGTAAAAACATACTTTTTTTTTCTAAGGGAAGATGGATTTCTTATAAAAATATTGTAAAACCCTTAAAACGTTGAAAAATGGATAATTCAAATCGCATATGTTGTACTTGTAAAAGGTTTTTTTTTTTGTAAAATGCCGTTAATACTCTTAAAAACTGAAAAAAACGTAATTTATGAAATTTTAGATAGAAAAAGTATATTGTAATATTAAAAGTCGTTTTCTGCAAAATGTGTTTAAACGTCCAAAAAGGTTAAAAATGGGTACTTTGTACAGTTTCAGAGAAAGAAAATATGTGTAGTGTTTATTTTCTTGTTTTTAATCAAAACCTTGAAATCAATAGAAAATTATTGAAAAGTTACTTTTGGTGTAAAATCATATTTTTTTCGTAAAAGAGATGCTTTTTCCTTAAAAAGTAGTAAATCTACGAAAAAAAAATTGAAAAAAGGGTCATTTATGCAGTTTTAGAGGAAAAGAATATATAATCGAGAAATAAGGATAAAAATATAAAAATAGGTAATTTGTGCAATTTTAGAGAAAAAAAATATTGTCGCGAAAAAGAATGTATTTTTTTGGTTTTCTTCCACCAACAAAGGAAAATATGAAAAAAAAAACAAAAAAGTCACTTTTTAGGTGGAATTTTCTTCTTTATTAAAATTGCATATATTATACTTGTAGAAGTGGGTTTTGTTTAAAATGCCGTTAATACTAGTAAAAACGTTGAAAAACACGTCATTTGTGATTTTTCAGAAAAAAAGTAAATTGTGGCAATATAGTGTTTTTTGTTTATTTTTTTTATTAAAACAATGAAATAAGCAGAAAATCATCGAAAAATTCACTTTTTCTGTAAACAGAAGCTTTTTTCGTGAAATGGTATATATTCCTTTTATCAGAACTAAAAAAAAAGATGGTCTTTCTTAGAAAAGATGTTAATTCTCCTATAAACCCTAGAAAGAGAATAATTTATGCAATTTTGAGAGAAAAAATGAATTGCCATGAAAAATTAATATATTTCTTGCTTTTTCCTTCATTTTCATTGAAAACATGGAAATGAAAAGAAAAACCACTGAAAAATCCTTTTTCTTAAAGAAATATATATTTTATCCTTAAAATTGCTTGTATTACATTTTATATAACATGAAAAACGGATTTTCTTCAAAATGTTTGTAAAACCAATAAAAAGTTTCAAATAGGGTACTTTATGTAACTTTAAAGAGAAAAACAATACGATTTAGCTTATTGTTCATGTTTTTAATTAAAACATGAAAATTCAAAGAAAATTACTGAGAAACTCACTTTTGAATTTAAAAACATACTTTTTTTCTAAGAAAAGATTGATTTTTCATGAAAATATTGTAAAACCTTTAAAAACGTTGAAAATGGATAATTTAAATCGCATATATTATACCTTTAAAAAAGGGATTTATGTAAAATGCCGCTAATACTCTTAAAAAC
>CM035220.1:27734203-27759603 GCA_020233015.1 Callinectes sapidus | reverse complement strand
ATATATATATATATATATATATATATATACAGCTTCTGGGAGATATTTAGATATCCAGCACTGTCACGTTATAGCATGAATCACGCGCTACCACACGTGATGTGATAGCTTTTACGTGTTACTTTATATTTAAGTAAAAAAGTTTTTTCTCTGTTTTTTTTTCGGCAAAGTTAGGAGTTGGAAAGGGAGCTAGCGTCTGTAAAATCAGTGTGAAGCTCCTCATAGCTAGAGGGGTGCTGTGTGACATTCAGGTATCATTCCTCTTGACTGGAGAAAAGAATTAATCGTCCCTATAAGGAGAGACTTGAACAGTCATGGTTCACGCCCGGGAAGTCAACAACTGAGCAGATCCTAGCACTTAGTGAACTGGTGGAGCGCCGACGTGAGTTTCAACAGGGAATGCTTGCAGCCTATGTTGATCTCAACAAGGCGTTTGATTCAGTGCACCGAGGGACACCCTGGCACCTTCTGTGTCTCTATGGAATTCCTGCACTTGCATGTACTTTGAGACTATGAGTGCTGTGAAGTGTGGAGGAGGCGTGTCCAGCTTCTTGCTCTTGAATATGGGAGTGAGGTAGGGATGCATGTCTTGGCATGTTTGAGCTGAAACAATGTTGTATTTAGTTTGAGTTTTTACTGGTAACGTGAAGAAGGAGTAGACAGGCTGGAGCGGAATGCGTGGAGTGCTTGGGTGGTCGGATAGCTATCACAAACTGAAAGAAACTGAAGGACATAACTTGATGGCTTCTGAACATATATTTCTTGTATAGTGGAACCAGAGAGAGACTAGCGGACGAGATATTGAGTCATGTGGCTGAGATGACATTAATATCTTGATAGAACTACAATGACAAGTAAAGTAGTTTGAATATGAGTGAACATAGCTTGAGTGAGGTCTTGTATATCTTGTATGCGATGATTGTGTTTTTAAGGCGATAAGTTACTTGTGGAAGAAGGAAATCAACCAATCAGAGGAGCGAACAGGAGGTAAAATGTCAATCGCAAGTAGGAATGCAGGTGTTTCCCCTGAATATTGAAGCCGGATTCCCAGGGGCTTGAAGGAAAGGGAGAGATACGCGGGAAAGAGAGTGATTAGAAAAAAAGAGAGAGATTGGCGTATGAGATTAGCGTATGAACAGAAGAGGAGAGATTAAACAACTGATACATGAGTGCTTGCTGCATCGCTTTTCAACACATGTATGGACTGGGTATTATGCAGAGTTGTGGAACAAAGTCGTTGTGGAGCATCTGTCAGCAGTACTGACGTTACAGTTCTTGTTTTTGCCTATGATGCAGAAATCTTTGCCGAATCACTGGAAGTTTTGGTAATGGACCTAGAGGCATTGCACGAAGAAGCGAAGCCCTTAGGACTTATGTTTTTTTGGCCAAGACCAAGATTCAGGTATTTAGAAGCTTACTGTACTTTCAGTACAGTCTGTCCGTGCGTTTGACAAGGACATTGAGATCTTGAAAAACTTCACATACATTCGTAAAGTAGTGCATAACGATAGTGGGTCGAGCCAGGAAGTTGTACGGTGAGTATTTGGCGTTGTCAATACCTGTGCAGACGGACGAAGATTCTAATCACCAGCGACTCTATGGTTGTGAGAAATGGCCAATGAATACCGACCTGAAGAGGGGAATTGAAGTCTTTGGTACAAGATGCCTTCGCAAGATCATGGGATACCGTTGGTATGATTTTGTATCAAATCGGCGATTGTTTCTTGAGACTATTACCAACTTAGTCTGTTAACCCTATCCCCATCGGGATAGGGTTGTCTCCGAAAGGAGACCCAGTATGAAGAAGGCCAAGAGGACGCCCATAGAACTTATGAGAGTTAATCAGTACAGGAGAGGATCCTGCGTGGAGACTCGTGAGGCATGACCGCTAGGAATGGTGTCAGGTTCGGTGAGGCGATGCGCTCCTCGGCATATGCCCCCCAATGATTCATTTATTGATTAAGTCGGGGAGGCAGGCGGAGGGATGAGGGAGTAAGGGAGGTGAGCATCCACACACGAAACAGGAGCGGCACATTTTCAGTCATTTCTGCACTTCAATGAGTGTGTATACATGGATGCTGCAGTTCTCTGAACTTAAAAAGGAATGCTTTTTATCTTTGAGAATTACATTAGAATGCCAGTTAATTCATTTGTTTACCAATGCTGAACCTAATATTAACAACTAAGATACTCACATGAGTGAGAGCAGATCCACACTTAACTCTCGCCTCAGTCATTCAGAATATCTCTCACCCCATTAATTAAATGTCTTCCTCTCAAGACTGCCTCGCCAGCCGTGTAATTTGCCTATTTCAAATCATATAGAAGTCGAGATAAAAAAAAAAAAAAAAAAAAAACGTTTTCCTCAACTGCCCAGCCTTAGTGTGGACAGGCCTTTATTGTGTATGCTGTAGGGGAAAGAACTCATTCCTTACCTAAACACTGTGAGTGAAGAACATGCAGAATAGTGAGTGTGGAATATTGCACCCACCAACGGTGACTTATAAGCGATGGACGACACAGAACCTACACAAGGTTGCTGCCTGTGTCTGGAAACCCCCCAAAAAGGGAAGACTAATGTCTTATCCTAAAAGCAGAAAGTGAACAGAGTATAAACAACACTGTGTAGAGTTATCATACCAATTAATCAAATATAAGGAGAAGGACAGTGATGAAAAAGAAAAAAAGAAAGAAAAAGCCTATGATTCGATAAACGTATTTTTTATTTTATTTTTTTCTACATTTAAAGAAATTTATCAAAATTCATTAAGGATATGACCATCAAAAGGCACTCCTGTGGCTTTGCTTCGTTCTGATTAGGGTAGGTTGGCTTTAATGTAATTCGGTGAGAACCATTTATCGCCCTTGACTATTCAGCTCCCCCCAAACAGGCACCTGTCCTGGACACTGAGCTCCTTTAATTTGTTGTGATCTGAACATCCAAAAGACAATCTCTTGTTGTTCATGTTGATGCTCTACCGCCGATTATCACATTACCGATGTAAGCTGCCTCCTGAAAAATGCCTGGTAATGGACTAGAGAACATTTATTTCTGAGAATTTTTATCCATCTGTATTTGAATATGTGCATTATTCATATCTAGTTTATTAAATAATATCCTTTCTAGAGAAAGGATATTGTTCTAAAGCAGGAAACTTCTTTCTCTTCCTCTTCTGAACTTTGAATCATATCTATACATTTTTCACAAAAGTCCTCTAGGCTTCATCATCATCATCATCACCATCACCATCTTCTTCTTCTTCTTCTTCTTCTTCTTCTTCTTCTTCTTCTTCTTCTTCTTCTTCTTCTTCTCCTCCTCCTCCTCCTCCTCCTCCTCCTCCTCCTCGTCCTTCTCCTCCTCCTCCTCCTCTTAATGATGATAACAATGATGATTATGATGATGATGACGATGATGCTGATGATGATGATGATAATAATAATAATAATAATAATAATAATAATAATAATAATAATAAAATAATAATAATAATAATAACAATAATAATAATAATAATAATGATAATAATAATAATAATAATGATAATAATAATAATAATAATAATAATAATAATAATAATAATGCATATAATAAATAGCATCAGCCCTATTGCGATAAACGAATCATAAAATGAATAGAAAACATAATAGTAGTCACTATTATCTATCGACCTTCTGAAATGACGCTCTAGAAATGATGAAATGATATATAACGAAGTAGAAACGATAATGAAAACAAAAACATGTATCATATGCGGAGCTTTTAATTTACCACATGTTAATTGCAAAATACTAACTTCCAATATTGAGAGATCCAGAGTACTCAAGTTGTGAAAAAGGTATACTTGTTCCAGTTTGTGAGAGAGCTCTCACTAGAAAATAACATCTTGGACATCGTCTTAGCTTCTGATACCGAATTAATAATTACTTGAGAAGTGGGCGAGGTATTAGGAAACAATCAATCAATCATGAGGGTCATACGCCGTGGGGCGCGTTGCCTCGCCTACCCTACGGCACCACTCCGGGCGGTCATGCTTCACGAGTCTCCATGTAGGCTTCCTTCCTACCGAGTGACTCCCAGCAAATGGCATCGACTTGCCGCAGCCAAGAGTTTTGTGGGCGTCCCCTAGGCCTCCTCCAAGTTTGGTTGTCCCTTACGGAAACAACTCGATAAGCAGGATTGGATTTCGGGTATCGCGCCACATGCCCATATAGCCGCAGTTGGCGCTGACTGACTTAATTAGTAATAGGCCTCGAATCGGTCTCACGGAACAATCGCTGATTTAACACAAAGTCATCCCAGCGGTATCCCATGATCCTGTGGAGGCACCTAGTACCAAAGACATCAATTCGCCTCTTCAGGTCGGTGTTCAGTGTCCATGTCACACAACCATAGAGTAAGACAGGGATCACCAGCGACTTGAAGATCCGAATCTTTGTCCGTCTGCACAGATATCGACAACGCGAAATACTCGTGTTGAGAGAATCCATAACGCCGTGGGCCAGGCCAATCGCCGTGTGACTTCTTGGCTCGACCCACCATCGTTATTCACTACACTGCCAAGGTATGTGGGGTTTATCAAGATCTCAATGTCCTCTCCATAAGCATGGACAGACTGTACTGGTTCATCTAGTACGCCTCCAAACACCTGGACCTTGGTCTTGGCCCAAGAAATCTTGAGTCCCAAGGGCTTCACCTCCTCGTGCAGAGCCTCTAGACCCATTACCAGAGCCTCCAATGACTCAGCGAATATTGCTGCATCATCAGCAAAAACAAGATCCGTAATATCGGTGTTGCCGATAGATGCTCCACAATTACTTTGTTCCACAACTCTGCCTAGTACCAAATCCATGCATGTGTTGAAAAAGGATGGAGCAAGCGCGCAGCCTTGCCTCACACTCGTATTCACAGGGAAGAAGCTGGACACACCTCCTCCACACTTCACAGCATTCACAGTTCCGGAGTGCAGGCCAGTTAATAGACCGATAATTATCCGTGGGATCCTGCAAGGATTATAATCCTTGCAGGATACCACGGAGACGCAGAAGATCCCAGAGTGTCACTCGATGCACTGACTCAAACGCCTTCTTGAGATTGACATAGACTGCAAGCATTTCTTGTCGAAACTCACGTCGGCGCTCCACCAGTACGCGTAGCGCTAAGATATAATCAGTTGTTGACTTACCGGGCGTGAACCCTGACTGTTCAGGTCTCTGACGCTTCAGCAGGTGAGTGCGGATTCGCGTCAGCAACAAATGAACAAGCACCTTGCTTGGTACGTTTAGCAATGTTATTCCACGGTAGTTGTTGTAGTCCCCTTTCCCCTTCCAGATAGGAACGACCAACCCCTTCTTCCAGTCAGGAGGAATAGTACCTGAATGCCATACAGCATTGACAGCATGCAACCCACGGATCATGGCTTCACCTCCAGCTTTGAGCAGTTCCGCACTGATGTTGCAGATGCCAGCTGCCTTTCCAACCTTCAACTTTGTCACAGCCTCTTTGACATCGGCAATGGAGAGTGCAGTCTCGTCCATGAGTGGATTAGCATCCAGCGTTTGCAACCCTGCAGTCTGGAACTGTCTGCTTGGAGGATCCACCGCGAACAACTGCTCAAAGTACTCAGCCCAACGGGCCATCTGCCCACCTGCGTCCGATACGAGGCAACCATCTGCTGTTTGGATAGCACTCACCTGAAAAGTGGACTCGGAGCGGAGTTTCTTCAGAGCTTGATAGATAGGTGTGAGGTTATTAACATTTAAATGACACTCGACATCCTCAGCGAGACCCCAGACATACAGCTCCTTGTCTCTTCTCAGGAGAGTTCTAGCCCTACGTGACAGAGACCTGTACTGATCACGGTCCCCAACAAGTCTGGCAGCGCGACTCTCCTCAATACTTTCCAGTGTCTCTACCGAGGTGAAGCCACTCCGTGACCTCGGGCACTCCCCAATGTATTCCTTATCCTCAAGAGTCTCATGTTTGAAGGTATCCTATACTCCTTCAGTTTCTCAAGATAAAACACAGTGTGGTTACATCTTGGAGTCTTTTTGGACTTGACATGAAGCTTGAGTGAAGCAACAACAAGCCTGTGATCCGTCGCAAAGAACTCGGCACTCCGAAAAACCCTGCAGTTCTGGAGGATCCTCCAACAAGTACTGACAAGGATATGGTCGATCTCCTTCGCTACCCCTCCGGCATTGCGGTGCAGCGCTGGTCTCTGATACCAGGAACCTGCAATTATCAGCCTTCTGGATGTTGAAAAATTCAGAAGGAAAGAGCTGTTGTCATTTGTGGTACAAGAACCATGGGGACCAACACATACTCCCTTTCAGTGCCAGTGACAGCATTAATGTCGCCCAGGACAATGAGTGCATCACGACGGAGACACTGGCCCAGTGCAGAGTCGAGTTTGGCGTAGAACATCTCCTGTTCAGTTTCACACATTTTGGTAGGAGCATACACTACAATAACAGACATGAAACCTAAATTGTGCTTCAGCCTTAATCGCATCATACGCTCATCAACCGGAGTAACCTCAACAATAGACGGCTGCAGTCTGCTGGAGACGCCTATGGCTACCCCCTTGACATGGTGACCATTGCTCATGCCGGACCCGTATTAAGTAAAATTCTTAATACTGGTCACGCTACTACCAGGCCTCCTTGTCTCTGAGATCCCCACCATATCCACCCTCAGCCTAATGAGCTCATCTGATAAATGAGGCAGTCTGAGAGACTCAGGACATTCCAGGAGCCCACACGCAGAACCCTTCGAAGGTTCACCCCAGGAGTGGTCCAACGTGTGGGCGCCACATCTGCAGCCCCATCGACACCCCCAAAAATAAAATTAGGGCTAGGGGGTCCTCCCGCCCCTCTCATGACAGAGGGCTCCCGCCGGCTTTCCCATGCATTTTTCATACCGGTAGGCAGGCCCCTTTGGTGCCTCGGCACCCGAGAGGTCTGCACAGTTGGACCCCCACAGCGTACTTGGATTGAGGCAGTGGCCAGAGGTTCGCCCGCGCCTATAGCCCCTACCCCGTCCTCTGCCTCTAATATTGGTGGTGGCTGTGGATGTTTTTCTACAGGGAGGGGTTGCAAACCCCATCCCAACCAGCTAGGTCAGCTATGGGCAGGGACACTGGTATCCTTTGTGGAAAGAACCCTGGCTGACCAAAAAGGAGGAAGAGGAAGCACAGATGAGGAGAGACAGAGGGGGGAATGAGCTATGGGAGGTAGAGGGCACTAACTCCTCACTTGCAAAGAATCCACCGACCACCACAAAATTTTACGATGTGACATAAAAAAAATACATTTCTAGTCCCAACAATAAAAAAAAAATAACATACCAGGGGTCATAATTATAAAGAGTTACGGCTTTGCCCTAAATCCGCGTTTAAGACTCGGAAAAACCACCCCCTAGTTATGGCGCGGAATTAGGGTGTTTCTCTTAGTGCTCGTCTTAGACGCCTATCAAACATATCAAGATATCTCTAAACATAACAAAATTTAATGTCCATGTATAAAAACATTGTTTTTACTCAATAAATCACTCGAGATGGGTATAATGTCTGACGAGAAATACAGTTTATATTTTTTTCGTGAAGAATTTTTGCCTTTTACGAGAAAACGTAATATAAATACATGTTTATTGTATTATCGACAAAATGCCTTACCCAAATCAAAACATTGAAGAATGGCGACTACTTCAAAAGATTCTTCCCAGCAGAAACACAGAGAGAATGTTGGGGCTGGACGGAGTACGTCTCCTTCTTCATGTATTTGAACAAGAAAAACAACTTTTCAGTGGAAATTCTGCAACGCCAGGTAAGAAAATTTCACACATTTGTCCTAGTAATGATGACAGCTCAGAGTCACCCACCTATTTGGTTTGGTTTGTTGGTTAGTTGGTGAGGCTAGTTTGATTAGTTAAGTAAATCTTGGTTAGGTTAGGTTTATGTTTATGTACTTTGATTAGGCTAGATTTGGTTCGTTATAAAATTATTAAGCACCTAAACACGATCTAACCTAATCAAACCACATACTAGGTGAGTGACTATCATGTCTTCAGTAAGAGAAATGTTTGATTTGTTATTTTGTCATGGTTTTGGTTAGGTTAGTATAAAATCAGCTTAGTTAATTTAGGGATTGTTTAATTATATATTAGTTTGGTGCACTTTCACTTTCACTTATGTTAGATTAAATTGTTACTTTGCTTTTGTTAGGTTTGATAAGAAAAGATAGTTTGTGTCTTTAGGGTTTGGTTAATTTATGTAATTTTTGTTAGGTTTTGTTTCTTATATAAGGGATGGTAAGATTGATTTATATTTTGAATTTGGTTAGGTTAGTTCACACTTGTTAGGTTGTGTTGGCTAGATAAGTTTGGATTGGTTTAGTTACCTTATTTAATGTTAGGATTGTATAATTATATAACTTTCGTTGGCTTTATATCCTTTGATTTGGTTATTTGCATAAGTAAGTGAGTTTAGTTACTACTGGTAAAACTTGTTAAATTGTTACTTTTGTTAAAGTTTGTTTAATAATAAATATAAGTTGAATTAGTTTAGTTATTGTAAGGAATGTTAAATTGTTACTTTAGTTGAGTCAGGAGTTTGGAATATTATTTGGTTATATAATTTAGGTTAAATTTAGTAACATCATGTCATGTTAGATTCATTTGGTAAGCGTAGTTTGTGTTGGCTTATGATTGTTGGCTAGATAAGTTTGGATTGGTTTAGTTAACTTATTTAATGGTAGGATTTCTTTTTTTATGTAGAAGGGAGGCGGCCAAAGGCAAGAAAAATTAAACAAAAAAGCTCACTGAAGTGCCGGTCCCTGGGAAAGTACAGAATCATGAGCCAAAATAATGTAATAAGTACGTATACGTATGGTTGCCATATATGAACTAGCGAAATTTCAGACACCTTCATTAACACCTGATATAATATTGGAAAACATATAAATGAATTAAAAGAAACTCAACTTATTTATTGCATAAGGCTCATTATCTTGAATTATGTTTTTTTTTTTTTTTTTTTTTTTTTTTCACTTGGCTTAGTTGCTGTCTTCTGACTTTTCCTCACCCTCTGCGTGTGTTACTTGATGTGCCGATGCATATTTTTCTGTAGATATTATATTCAGTAGTAGTTTCTTGTTGGATTTTATAAAGTTGAAGAAGTCAACGCAAGACGTCTATCGGAAACTGTACTGTACAAACAGAATACCTTTTATTGTATCAACACTCAACTTGTTCCTTTCCTTCGACCATTGACTTTGCATCAGCGAAAAAAAAATCACTTCACATTAGCATTGTGGGATGCTGCAGCAAAATAAAATTGTGCAATTCTGAGCAGCTCTGAGTGGCATTCAATATTCTTTGATATTTCAAAGTATATGGTCCACTTTTTATGTGGTGGTAATTTATTAAAGTCTTCATCACCCTTGTTCTTTTCTACAAATGCCTCAAGTTGCAAACTTGATCAAAGCACTTTACATCATCAAATTCTACTCCCTTGTCTAACAAGTATACGACACAATGCTCTACATCAGTCCAGTTTGGTATTTCACTCAAGGTTATCCACTTGAAACAAGAGAACTCTTCCAGTGGCTTCATCCACTTAGCCTACCTAAGTACTCTAAGCATCTGCTGTACATGTTAACTACTTCAACACAGAACCTGTTACACTCTTCTTCTTTTCTTTCTGTCCGTTTCACAGCAATTAGTCCTTTAACTTTTAAAGACATGAAATGCTGTTTTTTCTTTCTGCAAGTACCTTACAGACAGACTCCAAATTTGCCTGCACTTCTACAACATAGTTGGTTTCCTTTTCAATTGTTTGAATGTGTGTGTGAAATACAGCCATTAATGAGTGCATGTGCCAGAGGTAAATCTTACTTATTTCATTTTCGAAGAATTTTCTAATTACTACTGGTGGTTGCCCTTGTGAAAGAAAGAAGGACTTAAGAGCAGGAAACATCTCTATCAGCCTTGTGATGCCAGAAAATAGTGACAACTAGCGACTCGTACTATTAGAAAGAAGTTTCCTGTATTCAACCTCAGGAAATTCACAATACTCCTTTAGTTGTTCAGTGCGAACTGTGTAGATATGAAAATACTGATAAATCCTATTGATAATACTTTCATTATCAATATCCATTCTTTCTGCTCCATGATTAACACAGTTATTCAAAATATGTATTGGGCAACCCACTCCAATTAATGACTTCTTTTCCAACATCTTCTTCAGATTTGCAAACACATTTTTCCCTTCTTCATTACGGTTGAGTCCTCCAAATATTGTATTGCAGTTGTCACCTGTAAATGACAAATACTTTTTAGTAAGCCCATGTTTATCTATGGTTTCTTTCACATAATTATCAATAGTGTCTGCAGTTTCATTAAGGGTGTTCTTAAACTTAATCAGTTTTGACTGCAAACAACCATTCTTCCAGTCAAAATACAGAATAATTACAGGAAACAGCTTTAATGTCTCGTGATTACTACCATCTGTAGCAATTCCACAGTATGCTATTTCATTTTCTTTGAGGCCTTTTAAGGCAACATCTATAGATTGAGGTGCAGGCACAGCTTTTATAATAGCTGCTGTCTTTGTTCGAGCACCAGGAAAAATTTTTGCCACCTCAGAATCAGGAAAATTTTTTTATTATTATTTTTTTCCCAGCAAAACAGATGAACAATCTATGGATAAAAAACTACTGTGATGTTTGACAGTGTGTGAAATCCATAAGTGCCTTCTGCAGCATTGACATCATCAGCTTCACTTTCTGGTTTAACAAAATAATGTGTCAGATTCGTTGATGAACCCTCTCCTTGCACTGCTCTCTTGTGTTTCTCAGAGCTCACATGTGACTGTAAGTCATTAATACCTTTATGTGCCAGTGGCATAATATTCCTGGTTTACACACCAAACACTCAGCTTCCCATTCATCCCTGCCTTTTTTTTAAAGCACGGGAGTTTATTCTGCATCTCTGCAGTGAATTTACACATTCATTTGGGTATTTTGACAGGGTAGTGGCAAGGTCACGAGACCACAAACAAGCAAACAGTAATCCAAAGTGTCCCCTATCAAAGCTGGTTAAACACTGGCGCGCGACATGAGGCGACGTTGGGAGGGCTGGGGCTTGGAGCATCGACTTCATACAGGACCCATACACGTAAGAGTCTTGACCGAAACCAACCAAAGCAGCCGTCATCTGTTAAACCCCCCCCCCTCCCTCTCTGCCATCTTTTCAACCTAAAGACATTTCATAATTGTTATTTTTTAACAGTTATTGATGGAAGCTGAAATTCCAGACATATGAGGCATTTTCAAACCCCCCCGGGAGGCAGATCTCGACATCTGAATTCCGGACATGTCCGGGAAAATCCGGATGTATAGCAGCCCTAGATAAGTGTCTCTCTTGAAACAGTTCACGTCATAGGCAGATGGAAATACACAAGCAGGGAGAGAGTTCCAGAGTTTACCAGAGAAAGGGATGAAAAACTGAGAATACTGGTTAACTCTTGCAATAGAGAGGTGGACAGAATAGGAGTGAGAGGAAGAAGCAAGTCTTGTGCAGCGAGGCCGCGGGAGCAGGGGAGGCATACAGTTAGCAAGACCAGAAGAGCAGTTAGCACCAAAATTGCGGTAAAAGAGAGCAAGAGAGGCAGTATTACGGTGATGAGAAAGAGGCTGAAGGCACTCAGTCAGAGGAAAGGAGTTGATAAAACGAAAGGCTTTTGATACCACCCTGTTCAATAGAGTTGTATGAGTGGAGGCTCCCCAAACATGTGAAGCATACTCCGTATATGGACGGATGAAGCCCCTGTATGGAGTTAGCAGTTGGGGAGGTGAGTAAAACTGGCGGAGATGGCTCAGAACACCTAACTTCATAGAAGCTTTTTTTAGCTAAAGAGAAGATGTGAAGTTTCCAGTTCAGATTACAAGAAAAGGATAGACCAAGAATGTTCAGTGGAGAAGGGGGACAGTTGAGTGTCATTGAAGAAGAGGGGATAGTTATTTGGAAGGTTGTGTCGAATTGATAGGTGGAGGAATTGAGTTTTTGAGGCATTGAACAACACTGTTTGCTTTCCTCCAATCAGAAATGTTAGAGAGATCAGAAGTCTCCAAAAATGGAGATTTCTGCAAAAAAGGAAAGAGAGTCAGGATGTGCTCCACTTTAGAAGTTCGGTAGTCAAAAATTTTTCTATAGTCAAAGGAGTTAGGTGAGAGATATACAACACAGAAAATTTAGTTAGAGAGTGACTCTGAAGTCGAATCCAGATGGTGGAAAACTCAGAAGATTCAAGAACGTGGGCACGAGAGCAAGTTAATTCATTGCGGACGTGGACGCAACATCCAGCTTTGGAACGAAAATGAGGATAGAGAAAGTAGGAGGGAACAGAAAAGGGGTTACTGTCAGTTGCCTCAGACACTGTGTTTCAGTGAGGAAAAGATGAGTTTTAGTGTTGGAGAGGTGGTGTTCTACAGATGGAAAATTAGATCGAAGGCCGCGAATGTTGCAGAAGTTGATAGAGAAAAATGTGAGGGGGGGGTGTGAAGACACTTAGGGTGGATACCAGAAGAGCAGTCCGACTTGGGGACATTTATGGTCCCCTCCCCAGAAGAGGACTGCGAGGCTGTTATGGTAGTCTCCATAATTAGTAAAAAATTTGAGTGAAGGATGTGTGCATGTAGTTTTGTGAGGAGGAAGAGGTTGTCTTTAGAGGGCAGGCTGTGACTACCCCATTGTGTTATGAGACACAAAGGGAAACGTTCAGTGAGGTCACAACTGGTTTTGATGATAAGTTCACAGCACCCCCTGATCCAGTGCTTTAGACCTCCCTGAGAGTAATTATCGTTTCGGCAGGTGTTTACTGCTTCCTGCTGCTGTATAATTATATAATATTGGTTGGATTTATATCCTTTAATTTGGTTATTTATATAGGTAAGTGATATTGCAGTACTCACAAGGTATTATACATACAACAAAATTAACTTAAAATATAAAATATTATAAAATTGATTATTGTACACACATATGCATCATGATGAACAACAAATTCATTATACATCATGGACATGAAGATGGTGATGATAATGAGTCAGTATTTATCCTTTTTCATAGGAAGGAAACTATCCATTTATACCTATTAGATGTCCTGTTACATGTTTGGGGGAATTATTAAATTCATGATAGTTATAACACCTTAAGAAATAATCTTTCCATATTAATATTCCTTCACTTGACAATTTTTACATTAATTTTCATTACAGAATCAGTCCCTTCCCCAGCGATGGAGACGAGAGAGCCAGAAACAATCATGGCAGCCTTCATCCGCCAATGCTGGAGGAGACGGCTGCGGAGGAGACGGATGAGGGTTCCAACACTCTTCCCTGCTTCATCATCACAGATGAGAAGCACCTACAAAGGAAACAGGTGCTGGAATTAAAGGCTATCCTGCATAAAAGTAGATGCCAGCAAGGCCAAGGAAGAGCAACATGCTGCCTAGGAAAATGCAGAAGCAGAGGCAGTCAAGGTACAGGTGGAGAGGGAGAGGGCAGAAATGGATCTGCTGATTATACAAAAACAAAAGGCTGATTTTTTTTCAACATGTAAAATAAAAGAAAATAAAGCATGTATGTATTCATACCTGTTACAACTATATTTCAATCTCCCCTCATACTTAATTTTTAGAAACAGTCATTTGGGTATATGGTATTCGGTAATGACGTTTTTGTCCCGGGTAATGTTATTGGCATTTGGTAATGAGTTTATTCACTTACTTCAGTGAAGGTTTGCTGCATTTTGCTGCCCATGATGAGAAGCATTGCTGAAAAAAAAAGTAAAGTGAAACATTAGTATTTTCTATAAAAGTTCTACTTGTGGTCTCTACAATAAAGGAAATTCATTATAATTTGAGTATGTAACATGTTTCAAACTTTATCACACTATAGTTATTAATTGTTTAAATGCTAGTTAGGTTTGAAGGGAACAGCCCTTATATTTAGATAGTTAAGTAAATGCCTGTGGGGGCATTGGAAAAATTGGATGGGAAGCACCATTGTGTCACAATTAGTAAATACAGAAGAGGAATAATAATGTAAGTCTTTAGAATTAAAACTATATAATTTTAACTGCAATATAAACTTACCTGTTGTAGCTTGTTTATGATCCTGGGCCACTGAGCTTGTAGGGAATCAGCCGCACATGAGTACCATCAATAACACCGACGATACCATGCATGCCATAGTGTGCCAAATATCCTTTACTTGGTGGTAGTCACCGCTTCACATTTCATCCAAGCTTGTGAGGGCATAAACTTTTTGTTTTATAATGGCACCGATTGTTTGCTGTGAGGGGCCCAAAGTCATCACTGTTACACTGTTGCATTTTTCCAGTGGCGAAATATCTCAGGGTGACAATGACTTTCATCTCAGGAGGGATCACCTTATTTCTTCCCTTGAAATAGAATCTCGCACTGTCCATGCAGTATCTTTTCACAAGTTTGGCATCACAGAAGTCGTTCAAGACTTCTCTCCTTTCACGGAAAACTCTGGGACGACATCTACCTCCTGCCACGGCCATGTCTGTTTACTGTCGTGAGCGTGTCTCAGGCCTCTCCCTAATTTCGTATTCCACCTCCTTCCCTGCCCTAACTCTGGCGCGCGTCCCGGGCGCAGATTGCTTGACTTGGGGCGTTTTCATAAGATTTAGGACGCGCATCCGCCATTTTGATAACTTAGGACGAACAGCTGATCGTCTCAGGCGAAATCTCTTCTTTATAAGTATGGCCCCAGGACTTAAATCGGAATTACAAATAATTATTTAGCAAATCATCTCTGCAAATAATCCTATAACTAATGAAAATCATGATAACGATATTGTCAAAAGAAGTACAATTATATTTACTAGTGCTTTAAAATTTACATTTTTACATCTCTCTCTCTCTCTCTCTCTCTCTCTCTCTCTCTCTCTCTCTCTCTCTCTCTCTCTCTCTCTCTCTCTCTCTCTCTCTCTCTCTCTCGTTACATGACATTACACTATTTCACATCAAGTATATCATATATTATCGTATTTGTGTAATGCAGAAAGCGGAGAAGAATTCTACAATGGGCCGTGTCAACTCCTTGTTCTACAGCGCTGGAAAGCCGAACAATGTTACCTGGGGCATCAACAACTTCCTTCTGGGCAATCATGGTATTGCAGGACCTCGCTCTGCACTGGTTCAAATTTTACATTCCGATTTTTCTCATGTAAGTCTTTGTTTGTACATGATATATAATTTAACTCAAAATACTAAATATCGACACCATCCAATTTTTCAGTTGAGATATAAGCAAGATGTCTTTAATTTTCACTCAGATTGGGAAGTGTAATTCGTACTTGATGTCGGAGAGCTTCCTGAAGACTAACATAGGAACTCTCTTTTTTCGGAAGAATTCTCATTTAAAGGCCAAGTTTGACCCAGTGTAAGTTTTCATCTTCTCTTTCTTGACTTTTTTTTCTTCTCTGTTAGTAATTATTCATAAGGCATCAATGAAATATAAGATTATTAGAATTTGAATAAACAATGGTAACTATCTCTGGAAAAGGTACAGATGTCTGACAATTGTTTTTTTTTTTTTTTTTATAAGAAATCTGACTTACAAATCTAATTCTAAAAACGGTACCTTGAATGATTCCAGGCTTGTTTCTCCCTCTGACGATATTATACGTTCGAATAGAATTCTTCCAACTAACGTTTTCTATGTCCTAACTGGCATAAACTCAGAAAACTGACGGAACTAGTGTGGTTCCTCCTATTTTTCAATATATATATATATATATATATATATATATATATATATATATATATATATATATATATATATATATATATATATATATATATATATATATATATATATATATATATATATATATATGCCTTGTACCCACCCACACCTTGCCTGGTCAACCTATTCATGTTAGCTTATAGCTTTTCTTCTTGCTAGACGTTTGCCTTCATTTTGCCTGTTCCTAATTGTGTGACCATTCTAATCCCTCACAGTACTGACTTATAGCTTTAATCTCCTACTATTTTTTTCTTTTGTCATTATTTTTTTTTTTACTCTATCCTACTTCCTCCCTCCTATAGGGACTCATTAGGCATCCTAATGGGGATCCAGAATCTGGCCCTAAAGATTTCATTCTGGTATCTCTTCCCATACAGTTGTTGCAAAACCTGTGCTAAGCTTCCCAGGAGATCTTATCATCAAACTCTTGGGGCCATTTCCTAACTGAAATGTCCACATTGTCACTGGCAGTGATGATAATTTGGGCCCTAAAGATTTTATTCTGATATCTCTTCCCATAACCCTGTTGCAACACTTTTGCCAGCCTGTAGTAGCTGCCCATTACTGCGCTGTCGAGCTGAAGGAAAACTTCCAATGCCGCACCCTTGAGACTAGATGCCAAATGGACTGCACTCTACTCGTCATATTATAATATTCCAATTGCCAACTTCTTAAACTGAAGGCTTCCTAGGAAACCTTAGCGCAAAATTCTTGGGCATTCCTCCTCACAGAAAGGCCCACATTGTCACTCGCAGTGGCGACCATTTGTGCAGAGCAAAACTCGGTGCATTTGGACTCAAAGTACTTCCACCGCGCTGAACACACACATTTGGGACGCAACTATCTTCCATAGATACTGGCTGCTTGTTTTCAGTCAAAAAGCTTTCAGAACCCCACAATTTTAACTTATAACACTCACCTTGCTATCCACCTCCTTTACCTTCTGACGATCTGTCTCCTGCACACCTAGTACCATGTCCTGCACGTCGTCCAGGTGATGTTCAACTCGTGCATCTACTTCTTTCTTTCTAGGGTGTTCTTAATTCATTGTTGCTAATTTTTCCTTCGTTTTTGCATATTCTTCCTTTGTTCTTGCCAGTTCTTCCTTCATTCATACCTATTATTCATTCTTACTCTTCCTTCATTCTTGCCAGTTCTTCCGTTTTCATCCTTTGTTCTTCCTTCACCTCCGTCTGCCATTGATCCATTTTCATGATCAGTCCTTCGTGCAGTGACTCGCCAAGGGAGTGAGGCATGGATGAGTACTAGCTTCATCACTTTTTCTTCACTTACATGAACTGGATATTAGGCAGAGTTGTAGATCAAACTCGTTGTGCATCTATTGGCGATCCATCTATTGGCGATACTGAAATTACAGTTCATGTTTTGCCGATGATGTAGTATTCTTTGCCAAGTCACTGTAAGTTCTGGTAATGGGTCTAGAGGTACTGCACGAGGCACTTAGGGTTTCTTAGCCCAAGACCAAGGTTCAGGTATTTGGAAGGTTACTGAATGAAACAGCAGTCTCTCCAAGCGTGTGATGAAGACTTTGAGATCTTAGAAAACTTCACAATATCTTAGTAGTGCAGTGCATAATGACGGTGTGTCGAGCCAGAAAGTCGTACGGTGAATTGGCCTGTCCCACAGCAATACAAATTTGCTCAACACGAGTATGTGGCGTTGTCGGTACCTGTATAACCGGGCGAAGATTTGGATCTTCAAGACACTGATGATCCCTGTGTTACTCTATAGTTGTGAGACATGGACACTGAACACCGACCTCAAGATGTAAATTGATGTCTTTGGTACTAAATACCTTCGCAGGATTATGAACTACCGCTGGTATGACTGCGTCAAATCAAGATTTCCCTGTGAGAATGATTCGAGGCCGATTACCAGCATATTCATTCAAACCCAATTGCGGCTATAGCCGCAATTGGGTTTGAATGAATATGCTGGCACGCATGTGGCACGCTACCCAGAAGCCGGTTCTTGTTATCGGATTGACTCCTGAAGAGATAACCCAACATGGAGGAGGACAAGGGGGAGACCAATATACTCATGACTACAGCGAGTCGATGCCTCTTGCTGGGAGTAGTTATTTAGTACAGGAAGGGAGCCTGCATGGAGACTTGCAAAATGTGACCGCCGGGAGTGGTTTCATAGGGTAGGGAACGCGACGGTGTAGGCCCCCCATGATTGATTGATTAATTTCAACATTTTGTAAAGTCTTGAACATCCCACACTTCAGCACGCTTACATTTTCCCGCTACAGGAAATTCATCACTATAAAGGCAGTAGAACGCACAGATAAATTGCTCGAGGAAATCCGAGTGAAACTGAAGGAATATTATGAGAATACACTCAACAGACATCCTGACATCGATGGGAACTTGAATGTTGATGTGACGTACGATGGCACCTGGCACACACGTGTCCATAAATCGTTACTAGGTGCCGCTGCCATTGTTGATGCCAACACAGGACTAATATTAGACTATTAGACAATGTCAAAGTATTGTGAACTCTGTACAAAAAAAGAAAAAAAGTCTACGAACAGAGGAGGCATTTGATGAGTGGCATGCTGAACATGCCAGCGAGTGCCACATGAATAATCTCGGCTCGTCGGGTGCCATGGAGTCTGCTGCAGCTGTGATGATGTGGGAGCGCTCGCTGTCATACAACTTAAGCTATACAACTTTTATATCTGATGCTGACAGCAGTTCATATCTTGCAGTAAAGAATCTATACGATGGAAATGGACCATATGGAGAAGAGCACCAAATTACCAAAGAGGAATGTATAAATCATGTGTCAAAGCGACTTGGAACTGCCCTGAGGAAACTTAGCAAGCAGTTGTCAACAGAGGTCACTGGTGATGGTAGCAAAAAGAAGAAGAGGAGTCTAGGAAGCCGCAACCGACTGACAGAGAACGTAATCACTTACCTTACGCGGTACTTTGGGATCGCTGTTCGCCGCAAAAGAAGCACCTCTCCTGCAGAGATGAAGGATGACATACTTTCATCCTTTTATCACTGTTCCTCTAGTGATGAAAACCCGAAACATCATCTTTGCCCAGCAACTAAAGATTCCTGGTATTTTTACAACAAAGCCCTTGCTAATAATGAAACACCAAAAAGCCACAGAGATATGAAGATCAGATTTCAGCTGTCAGCAGACGAATTGAGTATTGTGAAAGAAGTGTATGACAAACTAAAAAAAAAAATGAGATGATGCTGAAGGTCTTGCTGGCAGAACTCAAAATCCAAATGAATCACTCCATTCCAGAATATGGAGGATCTGCCCTAAACATAAAAATGCAAACAAGCCAATGCTGGATTTTGCCGCGGCCCAGGCAGTAGCCAACTATAATACTAGATATACAAACAGCTGCCTCGACCCCATCATGGGTATTCCAAGAACAAAAGCACTCCACAAGATCCTGAAGGAGTAGGAAAGAAGAATGGACGTCACCCCAAGAAAGAAAATGAGGAACAAAAGGTTACAGGAGGAGTTGGAATATGCAGCTGGGTCTTTCTGAGAACTTTGAAGCGCTGTTTCTCGAAACGTAAGTTTTTTAGACTACATTATATAAATATTTTTTTTTTAAGTAAAATTTGACAATGTAACTTATACAATCTATAGATAAATTCATTGGCTTTCAATTGGGAGTACTTAAAAGTTTTAAAATTCTTATTTTGCAAGGAGATCTATATATCTATACTGCTAGCTATATATATATATATATATATATATATATATATATATATATATATATATTAGATAGATATATATATATATATATATATATATATATATATATATATATAATAAATTTATATTTATGGAAATATGAATATAAATAATTATTTTTTTCTCCTTTTCTATTACAGATATCGAACTGAAACTTCGGGATAACACCATTAGTATTTAGCACAAACTTCAGTAAAATTTTCAAAACTCTACGATTGTTTTTACCCTCCCCCCAAAAAAATCGTTGCCCGGTACCTTATCAGGTTCCCCTTCAATCCACGTCTTTTTAAGGAATACAAATTCAGTGCCTTTGATCTTGCTTCCTATGGAATATTCTCAACCCCTGTACTGACTCCTATAATGTGGCAACCAGAACCTCATATAATCTGAATGTGGTCTAAGAAGCGCCAATTATAGATTTGATATAACTTCTTGACTCCTGCTTTTAACACATCTAGAGATGCAACCTAGTACTCTATTTGCTATATTTCTAGCTTCAATGCATTGCTTTTTCAAACTAAGATCAAAACTAACTCTAACTTAACCTATTTTTTCATATTTCGAAATTATAGGAACCTCTTTGATTATTTTGTGGATCACCTCTACTTATACTGAGTACTTTGCATTTGTTTATATTAAATGTGTGTGTGTGTGTATATATATATATATATATATATATATATATATATATATATATATATATATATATATATATATATATATATATATATATATATATATATATATGTTTTGTTAAAGTCTACAGCAGTAACTGCATTATTGAGTTTATATGAGGTTTTCTCTATCCTCCGGATGAGAGAACGTAAGTTCTGGTTTACTGAGTTTAGGAGATTTCCAAAGTCCATTAGAATCCTCTATTAGTAGCAGGTGGGGTGTTGTTTGCCTTTTTCTCAAGATATCTTTCTCTGGTCTCTCTTGGACCATCTTCAGGAGAGGAGTGAAGAATGTGGGTCGGTGGCGCTGTTTATATGCGCCAGGAGCGGACGTGGGACGGACTCAGCGTCGGCGGGTATGTGGACCAATCACAGCGCGCGCTGGTCTTCCTCGGAGTTAGTAGCATTCCTGCGTTGTGACGGTAAACAGGATGCGGGGAGCAGCTGGATGTTAATTGTAGGTTTTATGGAGTTAATGTAGACCGATTCAGCCATTCTGAGTCGGGTTACGTCTTTTTCTTTATGAAGTGTGGTGATGTTTTCTTCAATGTATTTTCGGGAGACAGATGTATTGTGTTTGGCGAGGTAGTGGCGTTTGATAGCTCCGTCTTGTAGGTGAGCTGTGATGCGTTTTGAGAGGGTGGTGATGGTAGACCCGATGTACAAGGAAGGTCGGTGACTGCAGTCACCATGGTTGCATGTAAACTTGTACACGAGGCTCACATCTTGTAGCGGGGAAGTAGGGGGAGGCAGTTGTTCTTTATGATTAGGCTTGATGTGCGTCTAGTCTTGTAATAAATGATGAGTTTGAGTTCTGCAGTGGGCTCAACTGGTTTGACGTTATTTTGTACAATTTTCTTGAGTGAATTTTCGTCGGCTTTGTAGGATGAAGACATATGGAGATGGAGAAATGTACGTGCAAGTTGACGGAGTCGCCATGGGTTCACCTTTAGGTGTGCTCTTTGTACAAAATAACGTCAAACCAGTTGAGCCCACTGCAGAACTCAAACTCATCATTTATTACAAGACTAGACGCACATCAAGCCTAATCATAAAGAACAACTGCCTCCCCCCTACTTCCCCGCTACAAGATGTGAGATATCTTGAGAAAAAGGCAAACAACACCCCACCTGCTACTAATAGAGGATTCTAATGGACTTTGGAAATCTCCTAAACTCAGTAAACCAGAACTTACGTTCTCTCATCCGGAGGATAGAGAAAACCTCATATAAACTCAATAATGCAGTTACTGCTGTAGACTTTAACAAAACATGTATACAGAATGGCCTCCTACCCATATATATATATATATATATATATATATATATATACTATATATCTATATGTATATATATATATAATGTGTGTGTGTGTGTGTGTGTGTGTGTGTGTGTGTGTGTGTGTGTAACATCCACGAATTTACTAATATCACCGGAAAATTCACCATCAAAATCCTTAATATACATTAAAATTGATAATGGCACTAACACTGATCACTGTGGTACTCTACCTATAACCTGGTCCCAATATGAATTTAAGCCATTTATTACAAAACTGACGCATATCGTTTAACCACGTTCTTGTTCATCCTAGTATCTTTTTATCTATTCTGTGCGCCCCAATCGTTCTTAAGAGCCTCGTATAGGGTACCTTATCAAATACTTAACTGAAATCTAAGTAAGGGATGCCTAATACACTTTACTATTGAAAGTCAACAAGTTTGTTAAGTTACGAGTTTCCTTCTGTAAATTAATGTTGAGGGTGATTGATCAAAATATTATGTTTGTCTAAATGCTCTCTGATTTTCAACGCTATTATTGACTCCATTACTTTCCCTACAACTGAAGTTAAGCTGCCTGGTCTCTAATTAGATGGAAGCGTTTTATCCCCTTTCTTAAATATCGGTATAACATTGGCGTATCTTCATAGTATACTAACCTCGCTTGAATCTAATGACATTCTAAAGACTACTGCTAACGGTTCACTAACAATCTCTTTGCATTTTTAAGTACTTTTGGATACATTTTATCTGGTCTTAGTAATTTGGACATTTTTTTTTTTTTTTTTAGTTTATCTGATATTCTCTACCCTTTTTTTTTTTTTTTTTTTTTTTTTTTTTTACAGGAATATCTGTCAGCGTCTCACTATCCTCTGCTCCTAAGATCTGCTCATTATCTGATACATCCTGCATGTTTTCTTGAGAGAAGAGAGTTGATATTATTCATTCATTATTTATCCATCATCTGTTTTTAATGAGTCTAATTCTTCCCTAGTCTCAGTTATCCTGAAAAAAAAACCTGGGTCGTTCCTTGGTTGGATACCTTAATTCTATAATTGCTTTTGTTTTTTTCTCGTTAATCTTTTGACATTCTAACTAATTCGTTATACTATGGCCTCAAATCTTACTCTTCTTCCTTTAACCTCCGATAAGTACTTTTTTTTGTCCTATGCAATGTCTTAGTGTATCTCCCATCCATTTACACAACGATATTCAACTGCAGCCCAGTTTTCATAAAACGGATTTTTAATCTTTTTTTTCTTTTTTTTTTTTTTTTTGCATAGAAAGAAGATATTGTTTTGCTTTTATACTGATTACAGAAAACCATTCAATCTTGTTTGTCGGGATGGTTTGATGTATAAATTACTAAAAGTAGGAGTGATGGTAAGATTATGAGTTATGAAAATTATAGTAGCAGTATAACATTATTAAGTCCTGTGTCTTATTTAACCAGGAGTACTCAGATTTTTTTGTAAACTATAGTGGAGTAAGGCAGGGAGAAATGAATCACCAATGCTATTTTCTTTATTCGTAAATGATATTAAAGATTATTTTTTTACTGAATGTTTGTGATTTTGTTAAAACAGGTAATGAGTGGGTTGTCACTATGTTCAAGGTTTAATTTTTCCTCTATGCAGACGACACTGTCATATTAGCTGAAAATGAAACAAGTATAAATGATATACTTAAAGCTTTGGAAACATGTGACAGATGGACATTAGATATACTTTGTGGAAAACAAAATATATTAAAGATTATTTATTACTGAATGATTGTGATTTTGTTAAAACAGGTAATGAGTGGGTTGTCACTATGCTCAAGGTTCAATTTTTCTTGTATGCAGACGACACTGTCATATTAGCTAAAAATGAAACAGGTATAATAACTGTACTTAAAGCTAGTGAAACATGTGACAGATGGAAATTAGATATAAATTATGGAAAAAATTATATTAAAGATTATTTATTACTGAATGATTGCGATTTTGTTAAAACAGGTAATGAGTGGGTTGTCACTATGCTCAAGATTTAATTTTTCTTGTATGTATACGACACTGTCATATTAACTGAAAATGAAACTGGTATAAATAATGCACTTAAAGCTATGGAAACATGGGACAGATAGAAATTTGATATAAATCGTGGAAAAACTAAAATCACTGTATTGAGTAAGAGGAAAGATTATATGAGAAATTATAATTTGCTTATCAAGGGGGAGCAAATCGAAATAATAGATGAATATAAATATATGGATATGACTTTGAACTATAACGTATTTTTTTTAAAAGAAATATCAGCAAAATTTGTGTTAGGAAGGAAGAAGCCATTCTTATATACGAGTATTTAGAGAAACCTTCAATTAACATCCAGTAACAACCAGGAATTTCTTTACCTTCCAAGCGGCCGCTACTCGGCCGCGGCTAAACTGTGAACTGTGAGTGAGTGTGTATGTGTGTGTCTGTGTCTCTCTCTCTCTCTCTGTGTGTGTGTGTGTGTGTGTGTGTGTGTGTGTGTGTGTGTGTGTGTGTGTGTGTGTGTGTGTGTGTGTGTGTGTGTGTGTGTGTGTGTGTGTGTGTGTGTGTGTGTGTGTGTGTGTGTGTGTGTGTGTGTGTGTGTGTGTGTGTGTGTGTGTGTGTGTTGAGTTTTATCTGATATTTGTCAACCTCCTACAGAATTCGCAACTGGAGAGAGTTTGGTATCCTTGACCATATATATCGACAAGGCATCATCAACGCAACGGAATGTTTAAAACCCATCTCTTCGACGCTCAATTCCTTTCGTCCTCTTAGTTTTGGAGATTTTGTTGGCGTAATTTTCATTTACGCATGTGGTTAGCAAATCATTAGCACGTAATGCTTGTCTAACTACTGTAGTCGAATGCAAATATGAAGATATTTTTGATAGGGGCAGATGTCCACAAATTCCATTGTGGTAGCATTGTTGTTTCGCAAAATAATATTGATCATGTGGTATGCGGCGTATCTAAATTATCATCAGTATTATTCTCAGCCTTCTGCTTAGTGTTACGACCCTTGGGTTAAACCCTGACAAAGTTCCCAACACAGACTGAGGAACCTGTCAATAAGTGAGGTGCATGAATTATAAGGCCACGTTACAACTGGTTTAACGCTTAGGGTGTAAGAGAAAGAAAAGAAAAAAAATATTAAAACTGACGGGTAAAACTCAAGAATAGAATCTCAAATATTTACAAGATTTATTTACAAACAACTAGGGTAGAAATTGAATTTAACCAGGATAGAAACAACACAGGTAAATTACATTTAAGGGAATTATGGTTACCTCCAGTTACATAAGAATAAACGCAAACATTAAATATTTCACCTCAAAAATAAAAGTAATCATGGATCAAGAGGCACTAAAATAACAAGGATTCTAAGAAGGATACCAGGCCGTGATTTATACCTTGGAGGAAAATATCATGGCGCCACAGTGGCCACTGACGGAAGTAAAGATAAAAATGGAATCCATTTTCTCTGTTTTACAAGGGATGGCTATATTGTTTTGTTTATTTTTTCGCCTTCCTTTTCTTATATATTTAGCCATATATTCACCCATTCATAGGTATATTGATACATATACATATAGATTAATATATTTTATTGTGTAATATCAGTTACATAAAGTCAATAGTCATAATAAATAGAATAATTTTGAAACTATAAACAAAATTTTAATGCCTCCTAAACATTGAATTACATACTTACAATGTTGCGATAAGAATAATTAGTGCATTCACATAACAAAATGATTGATAGAGCAAGAATTATTACTATTGAAGAAACACACACACACACATACACACACACACACACACACACACACACACACACACACACA
>CM035220.1:27692860-27708672 GCA_020233015.1 Callinectes sapidus | reverse complement strand
ATATATATATATATATATATATATATATATTATGTTCAAAGTAGTGAGTAAGATATGACTTCATTAGGGTCTCAAATATTTCTGAAATAACTGTAAGTTGTGATATAGGTCTGTAATTTGGGGGGTCATCATATGCGGCAGATTAAAAAATTAGTGTAATTTTATTAGTCTTCAACATATCAAGAAAAGTTCCATTTGGAACATATTGATTAAAAAGTATGGTTAATGGATTTGAGAAAAGGATAAAGTATACTTTTGTTATGGCATCTAAAATATCATTCTGAATTTTTTTTTCATTGATTTAATAAATGAATTCATGCATAGTGATAATTGAGAGTGTCAGAGCAAAAGGTTGATTTCTTTTGAGATAGTCTGTTGGGTTTTTATTTTGATAAACATACATAAATCGTTACTAGATGCTCGAGAAATATCAACAGGATTTTTTTTTCCATATTATAGAGTTTTTAAGGTGATTGTAATGTGAAAGTTACCTTTTACCTCATTTATTGCTAACCAGATTTTCTTTGTACTATTTTGTAAACACAGTGAGGATTTGACAATAATACTTAGGTCTAGGAACACGAATAACTAGGGTAAGCTGATTTCTGTGCTGCCGGAATAGATGATGGGAAACTGTTCCAAAAATACACATTTTAAACAATTTGCATCTATATTTGATTTTTTATTCATTTTTTTTGCATGTGTGTGTGTGTCTGTGTGTGTGTGTGTGTGTGTGTGTGTGTGTGTGTGTGTGTGCATGTTTGGTTTTAACACTTAACATTTTTTATAAGATTCATTAATTAAAACATGAAAATTAAAAGTAAATTACTTAAGGTAAAAACATACTTTTTTTTTTCTAAGGGAAGATGGATTTGTCATAAAAATATTGTAAAACCCTTAAAAACGTGGAAAATGGATGATTTATGCACTCAGAGAAAATATATTTCGTTGTAAAAGGAGGATTAAAAATCTAAAAAGGGTAATTTTATGCAATTTTAGAGAAATAATATAATCATATGGTCGTAAAAAATATAGTTTTTGCTTTTTTTACATCAAGAATGAATATAAGCTGAAAAACACTGAAAAAATCACTTTTTTAGGCTAATTTCTTTTCCTTTTGAAACTGCATATATTATTCTTGAAAAGGGGAAAAAAAAAAGTTGGTCTAAAACGCTGTTGATACTCCTAAAAGCAGCGAAAAAAATTATTTATGAAATTTTACAGAAAAAAAACTATATTATCGTAACATTCATTGTTTTTCCCTTTTTTTTACTTGTTTCCATGGAAATAAGTAAACAATTGTTGAAAAATTCACTTTTGGAGTCGTTTTTCATAAAACGGTATATATAATATTTTTTTTAAAAAACTAAAACAGAGTGTTTTTCTTCGAAGTATTGTTAATATTCTTAAAAACGATGAAAAAGAGGTAATCTATGCAATTTTGAGAAAAAAATGTACTGCCATAAAAATTAAATGTTTTTTCCTTCATTTTCAATAAAAACATGGATAGAAGAAGAGAAACAAAAAAAATTTTCACAAATTTTTTTTTCTTTGAAATGGCATACTTTTTTTTTTTTTTAAATGAAAAATATTTGTTCTCAAAATATTGTTAACACTCCTAAAAAGGTTAAAATAGGATAGAAAATGAAAATTTTTTTGGTTAAATTACATATATTAAAATTATATTTACGTGAAAAAAAGGTTTTCTTTAAAATGTTGTTAATACTCTGGAAAACGTTGAAACACGTGTAATTTATGAAATTTCAAGAAGAGAAAATGTACTGCCATAAAAACTAAATGGATTTATTGAGTTTTCCTTCCTTTTCAATCAAAACATGGAAATTAAAATATAAACATTTAAATTATCCCTTTTTTTGAAAGAAATATTTGCTTTCTTGAACGGCATATATTGCATTTTTGTAACATGAAAAAGATTTTCTTCACAATGTTGTTAAAACGTCCAAAAAGGTTAAATTTTGGTTGTTTATATACTTTCAGAGAAAGAAAATGTATAAAGTGTTTTTTCTTATTTTTAATCGAAACATTGAAATCAATAGAAAATAAATGAAAAATCACTTTTGGAGTAAAATCATCCTTTTTTTCTAAAAGAGAGCGACATCTTTTGAAAAGTTTTAAATAAAAAAAATGCTGAAAAAAGGGTGATTTATGCAGTTAAAAAAAAAAAAAAATCTCGTAATAAAAGGATGAAAACATAAAAGAGGGTAATTTGCGCAATTTTAGAGAAAAAAATTATATTGTCGTAAAAACAATTAATATTTTGCTTTTCTTCTATCAACGAATGAAAATAACATGGAAAACAAAAAAAGTCACTTTTCAGGCAAAATTTTTTTCTTAATTGAAATTGCATATGTTATACTTGTAAAAGAGGGTTCTCTGTAAAATGCCGTTAATACTCTTAAAAACGTTGAAAAAAAACGTAATTTATGAAATTTTTGATAAAAAACTATATTGTAACAAGATAAAGTTTTCTTTCTACAAAATGTTTTTAAACGTCCAAAAAGGTTAAAAATGGGTACTTTGTACAGCTTCAGAGAAAGAAAATGTATAAAGTGTTTATTTTTTAGTATTAAATCAAAACATTAAAATCAATAGAAAATTATTAAAAATTGACATTTGGTGTAAAATCATATTTTTTCGTAAACGAGAGGGTTTTCCTTAAAAAGATGTAAATCTCTGTAAAACATTGCAAAAAAGGGTCATTTTTGCAGTTTTAGAGAAAAAAACATATTGTTGTAAAATAAGGATGGAAACATAAAAATGGGTAATGTGAGCAATTTTAGAAGATATGGTTTTTCTTAAAAAGTTGTAAATCTCTGAAAAAACATTAAAAAAAAGTCATTTATGCAGTTTTAGAGAGAAAAAATTATTATTGTAAAATAAGGATAAAAACAAAAATATGTAATTTGTGCAATTTTAGAGAAAAAAAATAGCCGAAAAAAAATGTAATTTTTGCTTTTCTTTCACCAACAAATGAAAAATAAGATAAAAACATTGAAAAAGTCACTTTTTAAACAGAGTTTTTTTCTTTATTCAAATTGCATATGTTATACTTGTAAAATGGGGTTTTTGTGTAAAATGCCGTTATTACTCCTGAAAATGTTGAAAAACACGTCATTTATGAAATTTTTGAGAAAAAAGTATATTGTCGCAATACTCAATTTGTTTTGTTTACTTTTTTTATGAAAACAATGAAAAAAGCAAAAAATCATCGAAAAATTTATTTTTTCGGTGAAAAGGAACTTTTTTCGTGAAATGGCATATATTTTTTTTCTTAACTAAAAGAGATCATCTTTCTTAGATAAGATGTTAATTCTCCTAAAGACGCTGAAAAGGGTATAATTTATGCAATTTTTAGAGAAAAAAAATGAATTGCAATTAAATGTTAATATAATTCTTGCTTTTTCCTTCATTTTCAATCAAAACATGGAGATGGAAAGAAAAACACTGAAAAATCTTTTTTATAAAAGAAATATATTTTTTTCCTTGAAATAACTTGTATTACATTTTATGTAACATGAAACAGGGATTTTCTTCAAAATGTTGTTAAACCCAATAAAAAGGTTAAAATAGGGTAGTTTATGTAACTTTAAAGAGAAAAAATGTATATACTTTTCATTAAAACATGGAAATTAAAAGAAAATTACTTAAAACCTCACTTTTGGAGATAAAAACATAATTTGTTTTCTAAGGGAAGTTGGATTTGTCATAAAAATATTGTAAAACCCTTGAAAACGTTGAAGAATGGATGATTTATGCACTCTTAGAAAAAAATATATATATCGGTGTAAAAGAAGGATTAAAAATCTAAAAAGGGTAATTTTATGCAACTTTAGAGAATAAAATGTATATGGTCGTAAAAAATATTTTATTTTGCTTTTTTTTCATCAAGAATGTATATAAGCTGATAAACACTGAAAAAGGCTTTTTTTTAAGCTTTCTTTTCCTTTTGAAAGTGCATATATTAGTTTTGAAAAGGGAGGTTTGTCTAAAATGCTGTTGATACTACTAAAAGCAGCGAAAACAGCGAATTTATGAAATTTTACAGAAAAAAAAACTATATTAACTTAACATTCATTGTTTTTCCTTTTTTTAATTGTTTTCCATGAAAACATGGAAATAAATAAAAAAAATTGTTGAAAAATTCACTTTTCGAGTGGTTTTTCATAAAGTGGCATATATAATTTTTTTAGAACTGAAAAAGAGTGTTTTTCTTTGAAATTTTGTTAATACTCTTTAAAACAATAAAAAAGAGGTAATTTATACAATTTTGAGAAAAAAGAGTAAATGTTTTTTTCCTTCATTTTCAATCAAAACATGGATAGAAAAAGAGAAACAAAGAGAATTTTTGACATAAATTTGTTTTTTTTTCTTTGAAATGGCATACTTTTTTTTTTTAACAAAAAAGATTTTTCTCAAAATATTGTCAAAACTCTTAAAAAGGTTAGAATAGGGTAGAAAATAAACTTTTGGTGGATAAATTGCACATATTACAATTATAATTAGGTGAAAAAGAGGGTTTTCTTTAAAATGTTAATACTCTGAAAAACGTTGAAACATGGGTAATTTATGGAATTTTAAGGAAAGAAAATGTACTGCCATAAAAACTAAATGGATTTATTGATTTTTCCTTCCTTTTCAATCAAAACATGGACATTAAAATAGAAACATTTAAATTATCCCTTTTTTTAGGAAATATTTTCTTTCTTGACCGGCATATGTTACATTTTTTGTGACATAAAAAAGGTTTTTTTTCTTCAAAATGTTCTTCAAACGTCCAAAAAGGTTAAAATTTGGTAGTTTATATATTTCAGAAAGAGAAAATGTATAAAGTGTTTTTTTTTTTCTTGTTTTAATCAAAACATTGAAATCAATAGATAATCATTGAAAAATCACTTTTGGAGTAAAATCATCCTTTTTCCTAAAAGAGAGCTGCTTCCTTGAAAAGTTTTAAATCTCAAAAAACGTTGAAAAAAGGGTGATTTATGCAGTTTTAGAGAAAATAAAACATATTCTCGAATAAAAAGGAGGAAAACATTAAAATGGGTAATTTGTGCAATTTTAGAGAAAAAAAATACATATTGTTTTAAAAAATAATTAATATTTTGCTTTTTTTTTATCAACTAATGAATATAAAATGGAAAATATTAAAAAAAGTCACTTTTCAGGCAGAATTTTTTTCTTAATTCAAATTGCATATGTTATACTTGTAAATGGGTTTTTTGTGTAAAATGCCGTTAATATTCCTAAAAACGTTGAAAAAAAAGTAATTTATGAAATTTTAGAAAAAAAGTATATTTTACCATGATAAAGTTTTCTTTTTACAAAATGTTTTTGAATGTCCAAAAAGATTAAAAATGGGTACTTTGTACAGTTTCAGAAAATGAAAATGTATATAGTGTTTATTTTCTAGTTTTTAATCAAAACATTGAAATCAATAGCAAATTATTAAAAAATGATTTATGGCGTAAAATCATATATTTTTTTCGTAAAAGAGAGGGCTCTCCTTAAAAAGTTGTAAATCTCCGAAAAACATTGAATAAAGGATCATTTATGCAGTTTTAGAGAAAAAAATATATATATTGTCGTAAAATAAGGAAAGAAACATAAATATGGGTAGTTTCTGCAATTTTAAAACAGATGGTTTTTCTTGAAAAGTTTAGAATCAGCGAAAAACATTGAAAAAAGGGTCATTTATGCAGTTTTAGAGAGAAAAAAATATTATCGTAAAATAAGGATAAAAACATAAAAATAAATAAATTGTGCAATTGAGAAAAAAATATTGTCAAAAAAATGAATTTTTTGCTTTACTTCCACCAACAAATGAAAAAAAAAGATAAAAACATTGAAAAAGTCACTTTTTATGCAAATTTTTTTTCATATAGTATACTTGTAGAATGATGTTTTGTGTAAAATGCCGTTAACACTCCTAAAAACGTTGAAAAACACGTCATTTATGAAATTTTTGATAAAAAATTATATTGTCGCAATATTCATTGTTTTTTGTTTATTATTTTTTTTAAACAATGAAATAAGGAGAAAATAATCGAAAAATTCACTTTTTCGGTAAAAAGGAACTTTTTTCGTGAAATGGCATATATTTATTTTTTCTTAACTAAAAAAAATGGTCTTTTTAAAATAAGATGTCAATTCTCCTAAAAACGCTGAAAAGGGGATACTTTATGCAATTTTGAGAGAAAAAAAAAATTGCAATAGAATGTTAATATAATACTTGCTTTTTCCTTCATTTTCAATCAAAACATGGAAATCAAAGGAAAACACTGAAAAATCCTTTTTCTAAAAGAAATATATTTTTTCCTTGAAATGGCTTGTATTACATTTTATGTAACATGAAAAAGGTATTTTCTTAAAAATGTTGTTAAAACCAATGAAAACGTTAAAATGGGGTAGTTTATGTAACTTTAAAGAGAAAAAAACATGTAAAATTAATAATTGGAACATGGGTATGAAAAAAATTACTTAAAACCTCACTTTTGGAGGAACCAATATACTTTTTTTTCTAAGGGAAGATGAATTTGTCATAAAAATATTGTAAAACCCGTAAAACGTTGAAAAATGGATGATTTATGCATTCTTAGAGAAAATTTATATCGTTGTAAAAGAAAGATTAAAATCTGAAATTGGCTATTTTATGCAATTTAAGAGAAAAAATATAATGGTCATAAAAAAATTTTGTTTTTGTTTTTTTTTTTACATCAAGAATGAATATTAGCTGAAAAAACACTGAAAAAGTAACTTTTCAGGCTAATTTCTTTTCTTTTTGAAATTGCATATAATATTTTTGAAAAGGGGGCTTTGTCTAAAATACTGTTGATTATCCTAAAAGCAGCGAAAAAAGCGTATTTTTGAGATTTTACAGAAAAAAACTATATTATGGTTAAATTCACTGTTTTTTCTTTTTTTTTTACTTGTTTTCCAAGAAAACATGGTAATAAGTAAAAAATTGTTGAAAAGTTCACTTTTGGAGTGGTTTTTCATAAAATGGTATATATAACAATTATTTTTTTAAATAAAACAGAGTATTTTTCTTTAAAATGTTGTAAATAATCTTAAAAACGATGAAAAAGTTTGAAAAAAATGTACTGCCATAAAAAATAAATGTTTTTTTTTTTTAATTTTCAATCAATATTTGAAAATAAAAAGAGAAACAAAGAAATTTTTTTATATAAATTTGTGTTTTTTTCTTTGAAATGGCATTCTTTTTTTTAATGCAAAAGATTTTCCCTAAAAATATTGTTAAAACTCTTAAAAAGATTAAAATACGGTAGAAAATAAACTTTTTTTAGGATTAAATTGCATATATTACAATTATATATAAGTGAAAAAGAGGGTTTTCTTTAAAATGTTGTTAATACTCTAGAAAACGTTAAAACACGGGTAATTTATGGAATTTTAAGGAAAGAAAATGTACTGCTATAAAAACTACGTGGATTTATTGATTTTTCCTTCCTTTTCAATCAAAACATGGAAATTAAAATAGATACATTTAAATTATCCCTTTTTTTTAAAGAAATATTTTCTTTCTTGAACGGCATATATTACATTTTTTGTAATATAAAAAAAGGTTTTTTTTTCTACAAAATGTTGTTAAAACGTCCAAAAAGGTTAAAATTTGATAGTTTATATACTTTCAGGGAAAGAAAGTGTATAGAGTGTTTTTTTTCTTGTTTTTAATCAAAACATTGAAATCAATAGAAAATCATTGAAAAATCACTTTTGGGGTAAAATCATCCTTTTTTCCTAAAAAATGAGCGGCATCCTTGAAAAGTTTTAAATCTCCCAAAAACGTTGAAATAAGGGTGATTTATGCAGTTTTAGAGAAAAAAAAATATTCTCTTAATAAAAGGATGAAAACATAAAAATGGGTAATTTGTGCAATTTTAGAGAAAAAATATATACAGTCGTAAAAACAATTAATATTTTGCTTTTCTTCTATCGAAGGATTAGAGGCTAAAAATTTGTCCACATCAGTATGGTTAATAATGTTAACCGCACGCTCTGACTCCTGTTCATTCTCCATGATGTAATGTTCACAAAACACTTCCACAGAAATTACACATTCAGGAAAATATTAATGTAGTCACAAACCTCTACAACACTGCTGGAACACAAATATGTTAGTGACACACTTGGAAGTAATTATAATTATTAAGTATCCTGGCGAGAGGTCGCCACTTTCTATGTTACGACCCCAGGTTAAACCCTGACAAGGTTCCCAACCCAACTGGGGAACCTGTCAATAAGTGAAGTCAATGAATAATCAGGCCACGTTACAACGGTTTTAACGCTTTGGGTTAACTCAGGGGTGTAACTAGAAAAGAAAAAAAAATAATAAAATTAATAAAATGAACATAAATTCTAGGGGATGGAGACTTAAGGAAAGAGTCTCATATATTCACAAGATTTATTCACAAATAATTAAGATTAGAAGTTAAGTTTAACCAGGATAAAAATAAGTCAGGTCCATTACAGTTAAGGGAATTATAGTAACTTCCAGTAAAATTAAAATAACACAAAGATTAAATATTTCACCGCAAAAATAGGAATAATTCAAGAACCAAGACACACCAAAATAACTGAGAAAGATCCACACACGCTGGTGATCACATACACACCAGTTAAAAAACCGAATAAATCCCGGATTACACACAGCAAATAATCACCAGAACACACCATAATAACGTTCACAAGAAAATAGCACCACAACTTGTTAACACCCGTAGCTGAATCACCATAATAAGAAATGAACCCAACACAATGCAATAATGATGCTAACATAAAGGAAACCAGGCGGGCACCTACAAAATGGCGTACCTGAGGGGATTACACGACTCACGAAAAACACCCGTCACCACTCTCGTCAAAATGCCACAATAAATCAAGGACAAACCCTTACACCAAATAACCCGTAAAACATCTCAACACATCGGCAATAATTGTGCCTAAAAGACAGAATCCTAGCACCAAGAATAAGAACAATAGAAAAGTACTCAAGCCACGGTGCAGTGGCCAGCGCGTCTGGCTACGAATCCGTGGGCCCGAGTTCGATCCCGGACGAGGACGGCGCGGACCTCACCCAGGTTTTCATCCTTCACTGGTCGATAAATGGGTACCTAGGGCAACCTAGGGAAGGTAAACTGTGGAAACCCGGATTTCATGCTGGCCCCATGTCCCGGGGTAAGGGACTATTCCACCACAGGCTCAAAGGCCAAGGAGACGGGAGATGAGCGCCCGCAGCTACGCGCTGATACAGCGTAAGCCCCCCACTTTACCTGTACAAAGAGAGACACCACTGCGTCCTGTCCCCTTGCCCCTCGCCCGCTAGCTCAGGTCTGTCCCTCTCCTGACCGGTTTTCGTCCGTCGCGCTTCTCTCTTCCTCCTTCGGCGGAGGAACACCATTACGTCACACATCGCCTCTTCCACCTCAAGGCCTTAATTACAACTCCCTAACGCGAACGGAAATTACACTATTATTCTAACAATACATTTACACAATTATAATATAGATACATGCATCGCAAATAAATTCATATATGGCACTACATACTTAGCTTCCCTCGGGGGAGCGACGCGGAACGTACTCGACCTTCACAGAGCAGCCTTGTTTGTCACATAAATTCCGCTGACCTGACAAAACGTGACCCGGCTAGTCACCAACGAACCTTCTAGACGCTACGCAGTTATGTGAACATTACAATATATTTACGAATAACGAGATTACAAAGAATAGATACATACATATAGTAAATAATAGCATAGGGTATATATAAAGAATGGGCTGTCCTGGGAACATTACATATAGTTACATAAAAACAAATATTGCTCGCAGGACACATAAACAATATTTAACGTCAATACCTGACGGTCGTAACACGCCCACATCAAAAGACAGGTTTGGCTCAATATGAAACTACTACAGAGAAATTCAAGAATTAAGAAACTGAGGAAGACCTGGCTAAACCCTTGACAGACCGTCAGCTAGGACATTATGAACACCCTTCACATGCTGTACATCCAGATTATACTCTTGCAGCAATAAACTCCATCTAGTGAGGCGCTGATTTTTATTTTTAAATTTATCCAAAAATTTCAGGGGGTGGTGGTCTGTATAAATAGTAATAACAGGACCAGAAGGAGGTAGATAAGCTGAAAAGAACTGCAAAGCCAGAATGATGGCTAGAAGCTCCTTCTCCACCACAGAGTAATTCTGTTGAGCAGAATTAAATTTCCTACTAAAGTAACTGATAGGATGATCAACATCATTATGGTCACTTTGTAGTAGCACTGCCCCTGCGCCAAGATTACTAGCATATGTTGCTAATTTAAAAGGACGTTTGAAGTCCGGAGAATGCAAGATGGGACGATTAGTGAGTAAATCCTTCATGGACTGAAAAGCATGTTCACACTCACGGGTCCATTGGAACCTTTTCCCCTTTTTCAGTTCAGTAAGGGAACTAAAGTTGGGAACTAAAGTCACGGGTGACGACCACTCACTAATACATGGTGTAACAAGGCCACAGTCAAGCATATACTTTATCTCATCCTGGATGGCCTGGTAACGACTAGGATGAACTCTATGAGGGGGTAGTTTGACAGGTGTAGAACAACCCACATCTATATCATGATAAGTTAGGTTAGTTTGTCCAGGGGAGTCACCAAAAACAGACGGATACTTTTGTAAAAGGGACAGCAGTTCAGTAGACTGGGGAGAAGTGACGTGTGACAGCTTCTCGTTCAACTGAGCAAAAGCGTCACTGTTTTCCTTTGACCACTGCGTCACACTTTGAAAGCACGGGGGAAAACTAAGCTCATCACTCTCAAAATCACCTTCATCCTGGATCAAGCTACATGCTACACTAGGCAAGGAATGGGAACGGTGATATGGCTTCAACATGTTTACATGACAGAGTTGATGCCTTTTTCGCCTATCAGGTGTTTCTACAAGATAATCCGTCTCACCCACTCGCTTGCAAACTATATAGGGCCCCGAAAACTTTGCAGACAACCATACAAACATACAAACAAACATTGCTCGCAGGACACCAATAATGATATTTAACGTCAATACCTGACGGTCGTAACACATGGTATATATAACAATTTTTTTTTTCTTAATTAAAACAGAGTGTTTTTCTTTGATATGTTGTTAATACTCCTGAAAACGATGAAAAAGAGGTAACTTATGCAATTTTGAGGAAAAAAATGTACTGCTATGAAAATTAAATGTTTTTTTCCTTCATTTTCAATCAAAATATGGATAGAAAAAGGGAAACAAAGAAATTTGTTTTACATAAATTTGTTTTTTTTTCTTTGAAATGGCATCCTTTTTTTTTAATGAAAAAGATTTTTCCTCAAAATATTGTTAAAACTCCTAAAAAGGTTAAAATAGGGTAGAAAATCAACTTTTTTGGGGTTAAATTGCATATATTACAATTATATTTACGTGAAAAAGAGGGTTTTCTTTAAAATGTTGTTAATACTCTGAAAAACGTTGAAATATGTGTAATTTATGGAATTTTAATGAAAGAAAATGTACTGCCATAAAAACTAAATAGATTTATTGATTTTTCTTTCCTTTTCAATCAAAACATGCAACTTAAAAAAGAAACATTTAAATTATCCCTTTCTTTGAAAGAAATATTTTCTTTCTTGAACGGCATATATTACATTATTTGTAACGTGAAAAAGGTTTTTCTTCAAATTGTTGTTAAAACGTCAAAAAATGTTAAAATTTGCTAGTTTATATATTTTCAAAGAAATAAAATGTATAAAGTGTTTTTGTTTCTTCTTGTTTTTAATCAAAACATTGAAATCAATAGAAAATCATTGAAAAATCACTTGTGGAGTAAAATCATGAATTTTTTTCTAAAAGAGAGCGGCTTTCTTGAAAAGTTTTGAATCTCCAAAAAAAGTTGAGAAAAGTGTTATTTATGCAGTTTTAGAGAAAAAAAAGCATATTCTCGTAATAAACGGATGAAAACATAAAAATGGGTAATTTGTGCAATTTTAGACAAAAAAAATATATTGTCGTAAAAAACAATTAGTATTTTGCTTTTCTGCTATCAACTATTGAAAATAACATGGAAAACATTAAAAAAATCCCTTTTCAGTCAGATTTTTTTCTTAATTGAAATTGCATATGTTATACTTGTAAAAGGGGGTTTTGTGTGAAATGCCGTTAATACTCTTAAAAACGTTGAAAAAAACGTAATTTATGAAATTTAGATAAAAAAAAAGTATATTGTAACATGATAAAGTTATTTTGTACAAAATGTTTTAAAACTTCCAAAAAGGTAAAAAATGGGTTTTTTGTACAGTTTCAGAGAAAGAAAATTAATATAGTGTTTATTTTCTAATTTTTAATCAAAACATCAAAAGAAAATTATTAAAAAAAGGCTTTTGGTGTAAAATCATATATTTTTTTCGTAAAAGAGAGGGTTTTCCTTGAAAAGTTGCAAATCTCCGAAAAACATTGAAAAAAAGGGTCATTTATGCAGTTTTAGAGAAGAAATATATATTTTCGTAAAATAAGGATGAAAACATAAAAATGGATAATTTGTGCAATTTTAGTAGAGATGGTTTTTCTTGAAAAGATTTAAATCTCCGAAAAACATTGAAAAAAGGGTAATTTATGCAGTTTTAGAGAAAAAAAATATACATTATCGTAAAATAAGGATAAAAACATAAAAATGGGTAATTTGTGCAATTTTAGAGAAAAAATATTGTCGAAAATAAGAATGTATTTTTTGCTTTTCTTCCACCAACAAATAAAAAAAAGATAAAAACATTGAAAAAGTCACTTTTTTGGCAGAATTTTTTTCTTTATTCAAATTGCATATATTATACTTGTAAAAGGGGGTTTTGTGTTAAATGCCGTTAATACACCTGAAAACGTTGAAAACACGTCATTTATTAAAATTTTGAGAAAAAAATATATTGTAGCAATATTAATTGTTTTTTTTCTGAAAACAATTAAATGAGCAGAAAATCATCGAATTTTTTTTTTTTTTTTTTTTGGTGAAAAGGAACTTAATTCGTGAAATGACATATATTTCTTTTTTCTTAACTAAAAAAGATGGTCTTTGTTAGATAAGATGTTAATTCTCCTAAAAACGCTGAAAAGGGGATAATTTATGCAATTTTGAGAGAAAAAAAATGAATTGCAATAAAATGTTAATATAATTCTTGCTTTTTCCTTCATTTTCAATCAAAACATGGAAATGAAAGGAAAACAATGATAAATCCTTTTTCTAAAAGAAATATATTTTTTCCTCAAAATGGCTTGTATTACATTTTATGAAACATGAAAAAGGGATTTTCTTCAAAATGTTGTTAAAACCAATAAAAAGGTTAAAATGAAGTAGTTTATGTAACTTTAAAGAGAAAAAAAACATATAAAATTAATAATTAGAACATGGGTATTAAAAAAAAATTACTTAAAACCTCACTTTTGGAGGTAACAACATACTTTTTTTTCTAAGGAAAGATGGATTTGTCATAAAAAATATTGTAAAACCCTTAAAAACGTTGAAAAATGGAACATTTATGCACTCTTAGAGAAAATATATATCATTGTAAAAGAAGGATTAAAATCTAAAACGGCCAATTTTATGCAGTTTTAGAGAAAAATAAAATGGTCGTAAAATTTTTTTTTTTTTTTTTTTTTTTTTGCTTTTTTTTACAAGAATGAATATAAGATGAAAAATACTGAAAAAGTCACTTTTTAGGCTAATTTCTTTTCCTTTTGAAATTGCATATATTATTCTTGAAAAGGTGGGGGGGGGGGGGGGGGGGGTTTAAAAATGCTCTTGATACTCCTAAAACAGCGAAAAAAGCATATTTATGGAATTTTACAGAAAAAAACTATATTATCGTAATATTTATTTTTTTTTCCTTTTCTTTACTTGTTTTCCATGAAAACATGAAAATAAGTAAAAACTTGTTGAAAAATTCATTTTAGGAGTGGTTTTTCATAAAATGGTATATATATAACAATTTTTTTTTTTTTTACCTAAAACAGAGTTTTTTCTTAGAAATGTTGTTAATACTTTTAAAAAGGATGAAAAAGGTAATTTATGCAATTTTGAGAAAAAATGTACTGCCATAAAAATTAAATGTTTTTTTCCTTCATTTCTAATCAAAACATGGAAATAAAATGAGAAAGAAAGACAATTTTTGACATTTTTTTTTTTTTTTTTTTTAATGGCTTACTTTTTTTTAGATAAAAAATAATGTTCCTCAAAATATTGTTAAAACTCCTAAAAAGGTTAAAATATGGTAGAAAATAAACTTTTTTGCGGTTAAATTGCATATATTACAATTATATTTACGTGAAAAAGATGGTTTTCTTTAAATGTTGGTAATTCTCTGAAAAACGTTGAAACACGGTTAATTTATGGAATTTTAAGGAAAGAAAATGTACTGCCATAAAAACTAAATGGATTTTTTCTTCCATTTCAATCAAAACATGGAAATTAAAATAGAAACATTTTAATTATCCCTTTTTTGAAAGAAATATTTTCTTTCTTGAACGGCATATATTACATTTTTTGTAACATGAAATTTTTGCAATTTTTAGAGAAAAAAATATTGTCGAAAAAATAATGTATTTTTTTATTTTCTTCCACCAACAAATGAAAATAAGATAAAAACATTGAAAAAGTCATTTTTAGGCACAATTTTTTCTTTATTCAAATTGCATATATTATACGATTAAAAGCAGGTTTTGTGTAAAATGCCGTTAATAATCCTAAAAACGTTTAAAACACGTCAAATATGAATTTTTTTAGAAAAAAGTATATTGTCGCAATATTCATTGTTTTTTGTTTATTTTTTATGAAAACAATTAAATAAGCAGGAAATCATGGAATGTATTTTTTTTTTCTTCCACCAACAAATGAAAATAAGATAAAAACATTGAAAAAGTCATTTTTTAGGCACAATTTTTTCTTTATTCAAATTGCATATATTATACGATTAAAAGCAGGTTTTGTGTAAAATGCCGTTAATAATCCTAAAAACGTTTAAAACACGTCAAATATGAAATTTTTTTAGAAAAAAGTATATTGTCGCAATATTCATTGTTTTTTGTTTATTTTTTATGAAAACAATTAAATAAGCAGGAAATCATGGAAAAATTCGGAAGAAGAAAAAAGAAAAGAACAATGTGTTTAACTAATATTGTTGAGTTTTTTGTCTTGTTAAATCTGATCGATCAAATGAAATTCAAAAACTTTAACTTATTGAGATTTATAATTATTGTTTTTGTATTTGATTAGATGGATTGTGATAATTTTTAGTAATGCTTCTAAGTCCTTTGAATATTCCAAACACTTCTATTTGGTCAATTTTTCATTTATTCTATATTCAGTACGCCTTTGAATTTTCCAAGCACTTCTATTGGTGGGTTCGTGTTATTCGGTTAATATGCCTGGTTTGTTAAGATATTCCTTTGAATTTCTTTTGTATAATTTATTATATTATTCGGTTAATAGAACTGATTAGGCTTAATAAAATTAGAACCTAAGAAAATGAAGGTAGGAGGAGGTTTGGAGGTGGAGGAGGAGGAGGAGGATGTACAGCCGGACGTCAGCCACTCACGATCAATGCGTCACGCCTTCAGATCCCTGTCTCAGTGTTTGCACGATAGCAGGAAGCGATTTTTTTTTTATACAATGTGGGAATTTTACCGGTAGTTATGGGCTAAGGTAGACCACCTTATGGAGACCTCCCATTTGAAAGCCTACCTATTAGGAAGTCGTTACCTCGAGTG
>CM035220.1:27660165-27670213 GCA_020233015.1 Callinectes sapidus | reverse complement strand
TATATATAATATATTAATTATATATAATATATATATATATATATATATATATATATATATATATATATATATATATATATATATATATATATATATATATATATATATATATAAAAGGAGTGATAGATGAATAGATAATAGATCAACACATACAGACAGACGGATAGATAGAAAGACAAACAACCAGACAGATACATAAACATATGAATAGACATCGACCCTCCCAAATAACACTGCACTTTCATAAATAATCCAGAAATAAGTACATAAAAACTTTATAAATAAAAGTGATATACATTGCATAGGCGCGGGGAGGAAACAGTATACAGGAAAGAATAGGAGACAGGAATGATACAGCGGTGCAAAACAGTAAGGACAGCCGTGAAGTGGTGAGTGCGTGGCGTTGCTCCCTTCCCCTCCCTCTCTCTCACACTGAAGGTTTGATATTTTCTGTATATTTGCCTCTATCGGTAATAAATTTAAAGTTAACATGTCGCTACTTTGTCTCTTTTCATTTAACTCGTTCATGAATTTATATGTTTCAATGTGTGAGAAAGGCTCTGTTATGGTAGGATTAGAACCTTTACTAAATTCGTCTAATCTTTTGAAACCTCCCTAATAACTCATCACGTCCAGCCTGATTATTGAGTTCATTCTATTCATCTGTTGCTCTGTTTAACCAATTTCTTCCTATCCTTTTCTTGAACCAGAATTTTCAAACTTGAACCCATTATTATAAAAGAAAGGGATAAAAAATAAAGTTTTTGTAGTTTTTTTTGTCCGTAAAATGTTTAGAAGTGCCTGCGGAGAAAGAAAAGACTGCTCAGAATGGTCAGTAATTAAGGAAACACGTGTTATGTAGTAATAAAAGGTTCTAGCAGTGTCCTGAGCAGCACCACTGAATGCTGCGGGAGTGACTCTTGTTGGCTTTGTAGCGGGGACAGCGGTGGGTGGGAGGGAGGGGATGGGATGAGGTTGGCGGGGCCTGGGGACGCCGCACCGGCTGCCGCAGATCTGGGTCATTGGCTGTCCGACCCAGTTCAGTGGATCCCCCATGAAATTATCCCAGAGATCAGAGTGAATTCTAAGTCAGTCCGCTGGATGGAAATGAAATAAATTCCTTAAGAGAATTCCTATAGGTGTATTATTATTTTTGTCGTTTCTCTTTATTAATTTATTAAATTATTTACTTATTTATTTATTCATTCATTCATGTGTATTATTTTATGCCCATGATTGGTTAGTTTTTCATCTTTTCTTGTGTTCCTCCGTATTACACACACACACACACACACACACACACACACACACACACACACACACACACACACACACACACACACACACACACACACACCAGACACTAAAAGGGACATCGGTCTGGCAGGCCCAGTGGGATCTGGATGTGTTGGCCCAATGTTGATCTCATGAAGCTTAGTGTGGCCTTCGCTGCTGGCCTCTAGGACTCTCGTCAGCCTACCAGCATGTGTTACGATAAATTATATACAGAGAAAAGTTGTGTGGTATTTTGACTGGACTTGTTTCTTGAAGTAAAACAGATTAGACTTCACTTTCGAATGTACCTTGGAAAAGACGCGCGCGGGCGCGTGTTTATAATATGAGGGGCATTGTAACATGAGACATTTGGAAGATTTTTTTTTTCCAATCAATCAACTCCTGTGGCACCCTGAGGGATGCATAGGGCCTCAATGAATTCACGCCACCACCATCTATCCTGTGCCAACTCCTCCAAATCCTCCCAACACTCTTCACCAGCTTCTCGCCTCATTGTGCGCATCCACGTCTCCTTCGGCCTTCCTCTCCCTCTTCTACCCTGCACTTGCCAACCGGGTGTTCCCCGTACAATCACTCCCTCCCTTCTGAAGACGTGTCCTAGCCATTTCCATCGAGACAATCTAACATATTCATCTACCGGTTGCACACCCGTAATTTCTCTCACTCTATCATTTGAAACCCTATCCCACCACTTAACTCCTAAAATCCTTCGCAAAGCCTTATTTTCGAAAACCACGAATTTCTTATCCGATGTTACTGTACTATACCACGATTCATGCCCATAAATCAAAATAGTTCTAACCATAGTTTTATAAATTTTTATTTTAGTGTGTACTGAAAAGTTATTATTATTCCACACAGTTTTTAACATGCCCATCGCTTGATTCGCCTTCCTTAACCTTTCCTCAAACTCCACTTTTAACGATCCATCCATAGACAAAAGCGTACCAAGATATTTAAACTTTTCTACTTGTTTCACAACTCTTCCCCCAATCACGCAAGCTCTTGGGTTAGCAATATTCATATTAATCATTTCCGTTTTTGCACAATTAATAATCAAGCCAACTTTTCCCCCCTCTCTCACTATACAATCTAAGACCCTTTGCATCTCATCTGTTCCTTCGCTAATAAGCACAATGTCCTCTGCATAATCCAAATCTGCTAATTTACGTCCATCTCCCCACACAATTCCAGCATTAGTTTCCTCTGCAACCCTCCTCATCACATAATCAATAACAAGGACAAACAACAAAGGGGAAAGAATCCCTCCCTGAATCACACCCGACTTAACTTCAAAAGCCTCACTCAAGGACCCATCACTCATAACCTTACAAAACGTACCCTCATGCAAATCTTTAACCAACTTCACCAACCACTCTGGAACACCATAATACCTCAACACTTTCCCCATCGCCTCTCTAGAAACACTGTCAAAAGCCTTCTCAAAATCAACAAAATACAAGCTTAAACTAGCCTTCATTTCATTTGCCTGCTGCATCAAATGCCTAACAACAAAGATCTGATCATTACATCCCCGACCTTTTCTGAAACCGGCTTGCTCCTCCCTCAAAACACCATCTAACACCGGCTCAATCCCATTCAACAGAACTTTACAAAATATTTTCAAAGCTATAGGAGACACACACACACACACACACACACACACACACACACACACACACACACACACACACACGCACACGCACACACACGGTAGACATACAGTAACTTCTGCTATATAAGTCAGCAAGGCAAGAGGGGGGCGGGGCAGGGAGGCGCCAACCGCCCAGTGACGTCACTCACAGCTGATGACGTCACAGCTGATGACGTCACAGCTCAATATTTACGTAGCGCAAACCATTTTGAAAATGACCCCTCGATAAAACGATGACAGACCAATCTATTGCATCTGTTTCGACGCGATAAATAGGATAACTAATTCCCAAAGTACAAGCACACTCCTAACAAGACAAAATCTTAAGAAATTCTACGGGAAAAAAACGTTTTATCGAAAATATGATACTTTTGAACACTCGTTAAATACCCCCTAACTGCCAATTCAACGGAACCAAAACACATTTCAAAATAATCGATCCATTATTCTTCATTATTTTTAAAACTTTGGAGTGATTCAGAGGCGGAAATAAACTGATGAGAAGCTGATAATGAAGTTTTTAATGTAATATTATCACCACTGAATAACACAGTTCATCTCCACTCACTTCACTCAACTGTACACACAAAACATCACTGTATATGAACTATCTTTTGCCATTAATAACAACTTAATACAACCTCTAATAAAAAAGTGCATTGGGCGTTGCAAGACATTTAGCGCAGAAATGCCCCCTTATTTACCCCCCCAATACCGCCCACCACAGCCACCTCCACCACACACACGCACGCAAATCACTCCAAACACGCCACAGTACTCATAAAAAGCCTTAAATGTGACTATTGATCCCAAATAAACAGTCCATAAGCAAAGACAATATCCTGCTGGTGAGGGCGCCCCGGTGGGGTACGGCCCCCTCCCCTCCTCTCTCCCTCCCACCTTCATTACACTTAAACTTGACCGCGAAAACTATGTCTGAGTGGCTCATATGAAAGATTAGTACTGTAGCAGCAGACTAAAAAAGAAAAAAAGAAAGGAGTCAGTTTCTACACTTCTAAAGGTAATGAGCGACTGGCTTTACATTTCATTATATTCATTGAAAAGCTGATTTCATTGTTGCTCATTTTACTCCAATTACTCTTAAACACGCACACGCACACGCACAGCGTACACGTACAGTCACAACATAAAATTAAGAAAATCAACTGTAATTAATCGATTTTTTTCTTTCTTTTTTTTTCGTTTTTTTTTTCAATAAACAGTTGGACACGTGTCTGCCGACCTCTTCTGTAAAATGAGCCCTGATTGGTTTGTGACCGTGACCTGCTATCTGCCCTCTCCCCCCACAGAGACAAGAGGAAGCGTGACGTTTTTTTTCCAAATAATGATAAATTAATAGATAAATGAATAAAATAGACTTAGTATTCACGTTGCTGCCAAATGATTTTGGTGCTTTAAAGATTATAGGGATGGGTATCATTGGTGCAAATAGATTGCCGGAAATTGTTTCTTAGTTTTCTGATAGCTTCTTACAGCTTCTCTTGTTGTATGTTCTTATTTTTATCTTTCGTTCTTGTGTGTTTCCCGAAACTAAGCCTCATTTTCTCCTTTTCTTTTTAATTCCTTTACGGCTTCTTGATATTACAAAATGCTGATTGGAAGTATCGATTAGGTTTTTTTTCTTTTGTCTGTATGTTGTTTTTTTAAGTCCTTGTGTGCTTCTTTAGAAGCAAGTATCTTTTACTATACGAGTATTACAGAATCGTATGTACAAGTTTGTAAAGCGTATTTCAGACTCTAGAACACTAAAAAAGATCAGTCATGCCTTTGTAGTGACAACTTCCCCTGTGATCGCCACGCAGCTGACCTCCTTATTTTGAAACCTTTTCTCTTACACTTAGAAGGCTGCAGTTGGAATGACGTAGGATTTTGTAGTTATGTTACATATTGAAACATTTTCTACATGGTTTGAAAACCCGCCTAATCATCTCTGTAGCTTTTCAAAAGTAGTCGTGGTAACAGAGCGGAACGTAAATACGGAAGCGAGTAATGTGGATGGATGAATAGATGAGTAAGGAAATGTACTCATCCCTCGTGGTGTCTTCTCCCCCTCCTCACTCGCAGCCCTGGACCCCAATCCTGTCAAGTGGCTCAGGCCGCTGAAAATAGTCTCAACATCGCATTATTGAACTGCGCGGGTGTTTGTTGTGTCCTTCACTGTTTACTGGGACGGCAGGGGTGTCTGTGGGGCGTGGGCGGCACGTGTGGTCATTGGCGATATCGTGTCCTGTCTATTTGTTTTTCAGTCTACCTATCTGTTGTTCTTTTTGACTGGAGCTATTATTCTGAAATGCTTTTTTTACATGTTTCAGAGGCCGCATGATAATTAAATCAGATTTGCATTGGTATTTTTACTGTTTTTGCTAAGCAATGATTGTTAAACTACCAGTAGAATAATGAAAACTCCGAGGAAAATCATTATAACTTGCACTACAGGATGTTAAAGGTTACAGAGACAAGTGACGAAACATTTGAGATGACGGACGTTAAAATTGTGTGCTCTCAAGATAATATCGATCTCATACTCTGGAGACGAGCGTGGCGGTAGGAACTGATGGACAGTTCGCTATGCTTTTTATTCATTTTTTTTTCATTCCGTGTTGGACGGCAGTTGTGAGACACCTCTTTACCTATCTATGAGGCGTGAGTCTAGAGTGGCGAATACTTACGTTTTTCCTACTCTTTGTCTACTATTCCATGTTGGAAGGTACATGTGAGGTGCCACTGCTTTGTCTCCGAGCACTTTATGAGGCGTGAGTTAAGGATGGCAAACACACACGTGCTGCTGTGAAATATGTGCCTCGTCTCGTATGTTTATATGGTGAGGCACATTATGCTACGTCTCCCTGTGTGTTCTTTTGGATGTTGTGAACAGAAACTGTTACTCGATTTTTGCTGCTTTTCGTATTCTTAAATTTCTAAAGTTCGGCGGTCTTCTGCTAGCACTGATAGAAAGACAAACGTGCGACATTACTTGAACTTTCATGTACTCGCTAATTCAACTTCTGTATTGCCGGCCATTTGACATTCAAATAACTTCTATTCTCAGACCATTGTGAAAGACTAGCTACTTTTTTTGCACCACTAACGCTACTGTTTCCTATATTTTACCGACCATTTGACATCAATATTAGTAAATCTACATAAATGTAAAATAACTTTTAAGGTCCATGACCACTTTGAAATGACTGAAAATACCAAAACAACCTCCTCTTTCGTGCAGTACTAACTCCACTTTCTTCCTGTAAATTACCAGCTATTTGATACCGTCACTAAATTTACATTTAAATCAGATTACTTGGAAATCCATGACCTTTTTGAAAGAGATTACATTTTAAAGCATAACCTTTGCCTCTACACCACAAATGTAATGCATCGAATGGGTGGAAAGCGCGTTGCATTGCCTCTCCACACTAACATTACGAAATCTACATAAAAATCAAATAACTTGTAAATCCACTACCAAAAACTTTTTAATAACCCAACTCGAAACTCCACCACATGTTTACAAGTATATTAGCAAACCAAATATACATCATTACTAAACTCATTTGCACAAACACCAACACTCTTTGAAATCCATGACCAGAACTGTCACTAAACGAAATAACCACACACTGACCAAGCACCACAAGGACGTTTGCAGAAGAACACGCAAAGCTCCTCCTGACGCAGACAAGCGGCTTACACACCACCACCACCACCACCACCACCACCATCACCACCACTACCACTATTCACTACTTCATGAACATTTGGTAGCGTTGGTGAAATTTTCGTCGTGGACTTGTGACATGAGCGCTCCATAAACGTGAAGTCAATTATGTTTATATGTTATTGTGTTCTTTTCCTTCTTTCCTTCTTTTCCTTCCTTCCCACCAGCATACCCTTCAATTAATTCATGAACATTTGGTGGAGATGTTTATTTTTTCAGGGAAATTGTATAGTTTATGTGTTACTGTGATTTTTTTTTCTTTGGCATTGAACGTGAATATAAAGGAGGGAAAAGCGAGTGGAAATGCTTGGAACGAAAGGGTTCACTATTACTCCATTCCTTATTTGCCTATCCTCTGTTACACCATTCCCCTTTTCTTTTCCTCCTAGTCGTATTCCTTGTTTTTTTTCTTATTTTCGCAAACAAAATTGTTGCTGAATAAAGAACTTTTTTTAAGGAGCTTGTAATTTCTGAGGACTGTGTGCACATGTAAAACCAGTATTTTTGATGATTTATTTTGTGTGTGTCATAGGTGTAGTTGACTTAATGTGCATACCGAGTTTAAAAAAATACAGTACATTGGAGTTTTGAACCTTCGTTTTCTTCCTTTTTTTCCTTTGCCCTTTTTCCTTTTCCATCCTTCTATCTTCCTTCCCATCACCCTCTTACTTTCACTCCTGTTCTCCCCTAACTTCTTTCAGTTCCACTCTTCCTATTTTTACTCTTTTTCCCTGTCCTTTTTCCCCGCTCATTTCTAACCGTACTTTCTCTATCTTCCCCTTTTCGTCTCTCTAGTCTTTGCCTCTTTTCCTTTTCTTGTCTTCTTCTTTCAGTTCCTCAATTTCATTTCCTATATTTTTTCTTTTCTCGCCTTTTTCCCTCCTCTCCTTCCCAGTCTTTGTCTCCGGTTCAAACCCTCAAGGCTCTCGTCTGGGCTCCCTCGCATGGCTGGCCGCGGAGCAGTCAACGCAACACTAAGGGACTTGCCAGCCTCGCCTCGCCTTGCCTTGCCTGCCGCCAGAATACAAAGCACTCCTCGCTATCACAGTCTCGCGCTCGCCCCAGTGAAGCATTGCCGCGCCAGTGAGGGAGTGCCCGGCTGGTGTCTTGTCTCTCGTTCTCTGAATCTTTGTACTAGAATATTTTACTGTTGTGTGTGTGTGTGTGTGTGTGTGTGTGTGTGTGTGTGTGTGTGTGTGTGAGTTTGTTTTAAAGTTGTTATACTCGTGTGTGTTTTGATGGTATTCCTTTAATTATTGACTAGTTATACTTTATTCTGTTATTCTGGGATGAGTAAATTTTGTTTATCTTTGTGTGTTTTTATTTGTCTGTCTGTCTGTCTATATATCTATTTATCTATCTGTTTATCACTCAGTCAGTCAATCTATCTCTCTGTCTGTAACTTTGCATATTTGTATCTTCTTGGTTATATTTTTTCGGCCGTTCATTCATTGAGTCAGTCTATCAGTCAGTTAGTCAGTCAGTCAGTCAGTCAGTCAGTCAGTCAGCAAGTTAATCAGGTAGGCAGGTAGGCAAGTAGGCATGCAAGCAGGCAGGCAGTCAGGCAGGCAGATACGGGGGTCTGTCTGTTTGTATGTATGTATGTATGTATGTATGTATATATGTATGTATGTATTTATGTATGTATAATGATACTAATGATAATGATACTAATGATAATGAAATAAAACAATACGCCATCTTAAAAATTGTCGTACAGAAGTCAAGTAAAAAAAGATACATGTTGAACATTTAATTTGGAATACCTGCTGTGAATATTTAAATTGCCTGTTGTCCAAATAAAGCCTTGGGAAAACGAGACAGAGAGAAAAAAATAAAGGTAGAAAAAAAAAGAGAAAGGAAAACGGAGTGTCATTAATTTCTTACGTAATTTTTTGCTGCCCTAATGAAACTTTGCAATGGTTCAATTAGTTAATACCTCCTGTTGTCGAGCATTTGCCTAAACGAGCCTGGCGTATTTATTGCATGTGTTTTAATTCAAGCGTTAACTCTAATAGCCGCTTTGCTCCCGTGTCCCCGCTGAGAAAATAAAAATAGAAGCGGACATAGGGAGGACAGACCTTCGCGTTGTCACTGTTTTGGTGCAGAAGTTTTCATTTGAATTATCACAACCAATATATTCGAGGTGAAAGTGTATTGTGTTTGTAGTTCAGTATATGGGTGAAAGTGACTATAATGCGTGTTCAGTGGATGGTCACAGGCCAGGGAAACGATAACGAGGACTTTATTCATGACGCCACCAGCGAGACGGAACGCACACACCCTCTCCTCATAAACACATACGACCGACTGAGCGAATCCAAAGAGACTAATCAGGCGGGAAGGTGTGATGTTAGAAGATACACGGCATCAATCATCGTTAGTAACCGTGCTGGAACACAAATGGCTTAATTCATAATAGGACAATAAATAATCTGCTCAGGAAGATTTGGGTAACAGAACACATGTGGGGAAAATAGTAAGATAATATTAGCTGCCTCCAAAATTACATACATCGTAAATCACAAAATGAAAAATAATAGAATATAAAGGTGTGGGGTCACTTCTCGTGCGGCGTCATAAAAGTGAGAAAATAGACTGACAGGAAATTTTGGCGCCAGAATTTAAGTGGCGTGATTCACTGTATGAAAAATGATACAACAGAAACATGCGACACACATTGCAGCTCTCTACCGCTGACTGATTCACTTATTTCTGTCTTGCTCCGAAACCTGCTAAATTTATTGAATTCCCACCAAAACCACCAATGAATTGTATGCATCAGATTGCTTTAATTTAGATAGAGAGATGGCAGCACCTGTACGGCCTTTCTGTGTGATATTAGGCAGCGGTCTGTTCCCGGGTTATGTATGTTACTGGTGGCCGAGGTCTGTAGATAAATAATAATACTCTTTAGACCTTACTAGCGGCGACGAGGTGTCAAACTTTGGAAAGATGCAAAGAAAAAGGAAAGTTTGGTAAAGTGTAAAGTTGGCGCTCTTGTACTTCACAGGTTGGTCCTCAACCTGGGCGCTACTATCAAGACTTGGAACGGAGATCTGTGGTGGCTTTTTCTTTTTCTGCCTCTGTAATATATATTTTCCGCTCTTGATAGAATTGTTCAGTTTCCCATCAAGACCATTTCATTTTTTTTTCAACCAGCGTATGAAAACAGATCAGATGAAAGTAGAGAATAAAAAAAGTGTTCCATATCCTCTTGGACAAATATTAGGGAAGAAATCCAGATCCAATATCATTTAAGACTGGAGGCGACAGTAAGGAAAGGAAGATATTTGATCCACGAACAGCGGCGTCCTCTGGGAAGTGACTGTATTTGTCGGGGTGTTGGTGAGTCAGTGAGC
>CM035220.1:27548302-27568164 GCA_020233015.1 Callinectes sapidus | reverse complement strand
AATATTTTTTGTCTTTAAAGTTACATAAACTACCCTATTTTAACCTTTTTATTGGTTTCAACAACATTTTGAAGAAAATCCATTTTTCATGTAACACAAAAAGATAATGCAAGCCATTTCAATGAAAAAAAAATCTAATTCTTTTAGAAAAAAGGATTTATTAGTGTTTTTATTTTACATTTCCATGTTTTGATTGAAAATGAAGGAAAAAGCAAGAAATATATTAACTTTTTATTGCAATTCATTTTTTTTCTCTCAAAATTGCATAATTTATCCCCTTTTCACCGTTTTTAGGAGAATTAACATCTCATCTAAGAAAGATCATCTTTTTTTTAGTTGAGAAGAAAGGAATCACTGCCATTTCACGAAAAAAAGTTCCTTTTCACCGAAAAAGTAGATTTTTTGATGATTTACTGCTTATTTAATTTTTTTCATAAAAAATAAACAAAAAACAATGAATATTGCTACAATATACTTTTTTCTCAAAAATTTCATAGATGACGTGTTTTTCAACGTTTTTCGGAGCATTAACGGCATTTTACACAAAACCCCGTTTTACTAGTGTAATATAGGCAATTTGAATAAAGAGTAAAATTCAAACTAAATAGTGATTTTTTCAATGTTTTTATCTTATTTTCATCTGTAGGTGGAAGAAAAGCAAAAAATACATTCTTTTGTTCGACAATATATTTTTTTTCTCAAAAATTGCACAAATACCCATTTTTATGTTTTTATCGTTTTTTTTAACGGCAATACTTTTTTTTCTCTAAAACTGCATAAATAACACTTTTTTCAACGCTTGACGGAGATTTCCAACTTTTCAAGGAAAACCCTCTCTTTTACGAAAAAAAATATGATTTACACGAAAAGTAATTTTTTGATAATTTTCTATTGATTTCAATGATATGATTAAAAACAAGTAAATAAACACTATATACATTTTCTTTCTCTGAACCTATACAAATTACCCTTTTTTGAACGTTTAAAAACATGTAGAAAAAAACTTTTTCATGATACAATATCCTTTTTTATCTAGAATTTCAGAATTTACGTGTTTTTAAACGTTTTTAAGAGTATTAACGGCATTTTACACGAAACCCTCTTTTACATGTATTACATAGGCAATTTGAATTAAGAAAAACAATTCTGCCTGAAAAGTTACTTTTCTTATTGTTTTCCATGTTATTTTCATTGGTTGATAGAAGAAAAGCAAAAAATTAATTGTTTTTTACGACAATATTTTTTTTCTCTAAAACTTCATAAATTATCCTTTTTCCAGCGTTTTTTTGGAGATTTAAAACTTTTCAAGGGAGCCGCTCTCTTTTAGAAAAAAAAAGATGATTTTACTCCAAATCAATGATTTTCTATTTCTATTTTGATTAAAAACAAGAAATAAACACTTTATACAATTTCTTTCTCTGAAAGTATATAAACTATCAAATTTTAATCGTTTTTGACGTTTTAACAACGTTTTGAAGACAAAAACCTTTTTCATGTTACAAAAAAGGGATAATTTAAATGTTTCTATTTTAATTTCCATGTTTTGATTGAAAAGGAAGGAAAAATGAAAAATCCATGTATTTTTTATTGCAGTACATTTTCTTTTTTTAAAATTTTATAAATTACCCGTGTTTCAACGTTTTTTCAGAGTATTAAGAACATCTTAAAAAAAAACCACTTTTACACATAAATATAATTGTAATATATGCAATTTAACCAAAACATGTTTATTTTCTATCCTTTATCAACTTGTTTTGGAGTTTTAACAATATTTTTAGGAAAAATCTTTTTAATTTAAATAAAAAGTATGCCATTTCAAAGAAAAAACAAAAAAACAAATTTATGTCAAAATTTTCTATGTTCATCTTATTCTATCCATGTTTTCATTGAAAGTGAAGGAAATAGACACTTAAATGTTACGGCAGGACATTCTTTTAATCAAAATTGCATAAATTACCTCTTCATCGTTTTTAAGAGTATTAACAACATTTCAAAGAAAAAACACTCTGTTTTAATTAAGAGAAATATTTATATATACCATTTTATGAAATCTTCGCTTCAAAAGTGAATTTTTCTACAATTTTTCTACTTATTTCCATGTTTTCATGAAAAACAAGTAAAACAATTAAAATATTGAATGTTACGATAATATAGTTTTTTTCTGTAAAATTTCATAAATAAGCCTTTATCGCTGCCTTTAGGAGTATCAATAGCATTTTTTTCCGACAATATTTCTTTTCTCTAAAACTGAATAAATGACACTTTTTCAATGTTATTCAGAGATTTAGAAAAAAAGTATGTTTTTACATCCAAAAGTGAGTTTCTCAGTAATTTTCTTTTGATTTTCATGATTTAAGTAAAACCAAGACCAATACACTATATATTATTTTTCTCTTTTAAGTTTCAAAAAGTACCCTATTTAAACCTTTTTATTGGTTTTAACAACATTTAAAAAAAAATCCCTTTTTCATGTTACATAAAATGTAATACAAGCTATATCAATGAAAAAATATATATATTTCTTTTAGAAAAAGGATTTCTCACTGTTTTTTCTTTACATTTCCATGTTTTGATTGAAAGTAAAGGCACAAGCAAGAAATATATTAACTTTTTATTGCAATTAAATTTTTTTCTCTCAAAATTGCATAAATCAACCCATTTTCAGCGTTTTTAAGAGAAGTAACATTTCATCTAAGAATGACCTTCTTTTTCTAGTTAAAAAGAAAGGAATATATGCCATTTCGCGAAAAAAGTTCCTTTACACCAAAAAAGTAGATTTTTCGATGATTTTCTGCTTATTTCATTGTTTTCATAAAAAATAAACAAAAAACAATAAATATATCGGCAATATAATTTTTTCTCATAATTTTTATAAATGACGTGGTTTTCAACGTTTTTAGGAGTATAAACCGAATTTTATACAAAACCCCATTTTACAAGTATATTATATGCAGTTTGTATGAAGACAAAATTTCTGCCTAAACAGTGACTTTTTCAATGTTTTTATCTTATTTTCATTTGTTGGAGGAAGAAATATAAAACATACATTCTTTTTTCGAAAATATTTCTTTTCTCTAAAATTGCATAAACTACCCATTCTTATGTTTTTATCCTTTTTTTACGATAATATATATATATTTTTTCTAAAACTGCATAAATGACCCTTTTTTCATTTTTTTTCAAAGATTTAGAAAAAAAGTATGTTTTTACATCCAAAACTGAGTTTTTCAATAATTTTCTTTTAATTTTCACGTTTTAATTAAAAACAAAACCAATAACTAAATATTTTTTCTCTTTAAAGTTACATAAACTACCCTATTTTAACTTTTTATTGGTTTCAACAACATTTTGAAGAAAACCCATTTTTAATGTTACATAATAGATAACCCAAGCCATTTCAATGAAAAAAAAATCTATTTCATTTAGAAAAAGGATTTATCAGTGTTTTTATTTTACATTTCCATGTTTTGATTGAAAATGAAGGAAAAAGCAAGAAATATATTAACTTTTTATTGCAATTCATTTTTTTTCTCTCAAAATTCCATAAATGATACCCTTTTCACCGTTTTTAGGAGAATTACCATCTCATCTAAGAAAAACCATCTTTTTTTTAGTTAAGAAGAAAGGAATCAATGCCATTTCACGAAAAAAAGTTCCTTTTAACCGAAAAAGTAGATTTTTTGATGATTTTCTCCTTATTTAATTTTTTCATAAAAAATAAACAAAAAACAATGAATATTGCTACAATATACTAATTTCTGAAAAATTTCATAAATGACGTGTTTTTAAACGTTTTTCGGAATATTAACGGCATTTTACACAAAACCCCGTTTTACTAGTGTAATATAGGCAATTTGAATAAGGAGTAAAATTCTTACTAAAAAGTGATTTTTTCAATGTTTTTATCTCATTTTCATCTGTTGGTGGAAGAAAAGCAAAAAATACATACTTTTGTTCGACAATATATTTTTTTTCTCTAAAATTGCACAAATACCCTTATTTATGTTTTTATCCTTTTTTTTACGACAATACTTTTTTTTCTCTAAAATTGCATAAATGACACTTATTTCAATGCTTGACGGAGATTTCCAACTTTTCAAGGAAAACCCTCTCTTTTACGAAAAAAAATATGATTTACACAAAAATTAATTTTTTAATAATTTTCTATTGATTTCAATGTTATGATTAAAAACAAGTAAATAAACACTATATACATTTTCAATCTCTGAACCTATACAAATTACACATTTTTGAACGTTTAAAAACATGTAGAAAAAAACTTTTTCATGATACAATATCCTGTTTTATCTAAAATTTCAGAAAATACGTCTTTTTTAAACGTTTTTAAGAGTATTAACGGCATTTTACACGAAACCTTCTTTTACATGTATTACATAGGCAATTTGAATTAAGAAAAACAATTCTGCCTGAAAAGTTACTTTTTTTTAATGTTTTCCATGTTATTTTCATTGGTTGATAGAAGAAAAGCAAAAAATTAATTGTTTTTTTCGACAATATTTTTTTTCTCTAAAACTTCATAAATCACCCTTTTTCCAACGTTTTTTTGGAGATTAAAAACTTTTCAAGGAAGCCACTCTCTTTTAGAAAAAAAACATGATTCTACTCCAAATCAATGATTTTCTATTTCTATTTTGATTAAAAACAAGATATAAACACTTTATACAATTTCTTTCTCTGAAAGTATATAAACTATCAAATTTTAACAGTTTTGGACGTTTTAACAACATTTTGAAGAAAAAACTTTTTTCATGTTACAAAAAAGGGATAGTTTAAATGTTTGTATTTTAATTTTCATGTTTTGATTGAAAAGGAAGGAAAAATCAAGAAATCCATGTAGTTTTTATTGCAGTACATTTTCTTTCCTTAAAATTATATAAATTACCCGTGTTTCAACGTTTTTCAGAGTATTAACAACATTTAAAAAAAAAAACCCTCTTTTTCACATAAATATAATTGTAATATATGCAATTTAACAAAAAACAAGTTTATTTTCTATCCTATTTTAACCTTTTTAAGAGTTTTAACAATATTTTGAGGAAAAAATCTTTTTAATTTTAATAATAAGTATGCAATTTCAAAGAAAATACAAATGTATTTCAAAATTTTCTGTTTCTCTTTTTCTATCCATGTTTTAATTGAAAGTGAAGGAAAAAGACACTTAAATTATATAGCAGTACATTTTCTTTCATCAAAATTGCATAAACTAACTCTTTTTCATCGTTTTTAAGAGTATTAACAACAATTAAAAGAAATATGTTATATATACCATGTTATGAAAACCCACTTCAAAAGAGAATTTTTCTACAATCTCTTTTACTTATTTCCATGTTTTCATGGATAACAAGTAAGAAAAAAGGAAAAATAATGAATGTTACGATAATATAGTTTTTTTCTTTAAAATTTTATAAATACGCTTTTTTCGCTGCTTTTAGGAGTATCAACAGCATTTTAGACAAAATATATGCAATTTGAAAAATGAAAAAAAGGAGCCTAAAAAGTGATTTTTTCAGTGTTTTTCAGGGTAAATTAATTCCTGATGTAAAAACGCAAAAAAATTTTTTTCAATACAATTCATATATTTTTTCTCTAAAGTTGCATAAAATTACCCTTTAAAGATTTTTAACCCTTCTTATATGACGACACAAATTTACTCTAGGAGTGCATAAATCATCCATTTTCAACGTTTTTAGAGGTTTTACAATATTTTAATGAAAAAACCCTCTTCTTTTAGATAAGAAAAGGATATTTTTACCTCCAAAACTGAGTTTTTCAGTAATAATCTTTCAATTTCAATGTTTTAATTAAAAACAAGAAGAATACACTATATATATTTTTGTTTTTTTCTCTGTAAAATTACATAAACTATCCTATTTTAACCTTTTCACTGGTTTTAACAACATTTTGAAGAAAATCCCTTTTTCTTGTTACATAAAATGTAATACAAGACATTTCAAGGAAAACAAATATATTTCTATTAGAAAAAGGATTTTTCAGTGTTTTTCTTTTCATTTTTATGTTTTGTTCGAAAATGAATTAAAAACGAAGAAATATATATACTTTTTATTGCAATTCATTTTTTTTCTCCCAAAATTGCATAAATCATCCCCTTTTCAGCGTTTTTAGGATAAGTAACATTTCATCTAAGAAAGACCATCTTTTTTTAGTTAAGAAGAAAGGAATATATGCCATTTCACGAAAAAAGTTCCTTTACCCCAAAAAAGTAGATTTTTCGATGATTTTCTGCTTATTTCATTGTTTTCATAAAAAAAATAAAAAAAACAATGAATATATCGGCAATATACTTTTTTCTTAAAAATTTTATAAATGACGTGTTTTTCAACGCTTTTAGGAGTATAAAGCGAATTTTATACAAAACCCCTTTTACAAGTATAATATATGCAATTTGTATAAACAGAAAATTTCTTCCTAAACAGTGACTTTTTCAATGTTTTTATCTTATTTTCATTTGTTGGAGGAAGAAATCCAAAAGATACATTATTTTTTCGACAATATTTCTTTCGTCTAAAACTGCACAAACTACCCATTTTTATGTTTTTATCCTTTTTTTACGATAATATATATATTTTTTCTAAAACTGCATAAATAACCCTTTTTTCAATGTTTTTCATAGATTTAGAAAAAAGTATGTTTTTACAACCAAAAGTGAGTTTTTCAATAATTTTCTTTTAATTTTCATGTTTTAATTAAAAACAAAACCAATAACTAAATATTTTTTTCTTTAAAGTTACATAAACTACCCTATTTTAATCTTTTTATTGGTTTCAACAACATTTTGAAGAAAATCCATTTTTCATGTTACATAAAAGATAATACAAGCCATTTCAATGAAAAAAAAATCTATTTCTTTTAGAAAAAGGATTTATCAGTGTTTCTATTTTACATTTCCATATTTTGATTGAAAATGAAGGAAAAAGCAAAAAATATATTAACTTTTTATTGCAATTCATTTTTTTCTCTCAAAATTGCATAAGTTATCCCCTTTTCACCATTTTTAGGAGAATTAACATCTCATCTAAGAAAGACCATCTTTTTTTTAGTTAAGAAGAAAGGAATCAATGCCATTTCACGAAAAAAGTTCCTTTTCACCGAAAAAGTAGATTTTTTGATGATTTTCTGGTTATTTAATTTTTTTCATAAAAAATAAACAAAAAACAATGAATATTGCTACAATATACTATTTTCTCGAAAATTTCATAAATGACGTGTTTCATTTTGCACAAAACCCCGTTTTACTAGTGTAATATAGGCAATTTGAATAAAGAGTAAAATTCTTACTAAAAAGTGATTTTTTCAATGTTTTTATCTTATTTTCATCTGTTGGTGGAAGAAAAGGAAAAAATACATTCTTTTGTTCGACAATATATTTTTTCTCTAAAATTGCACAAATTCCCTTACTTATGTTTTTATCCTTTTTTTTACGATAATACTTTTTTTTCTCTAAATGACACTTATTTCAATGCTTGACGGAGATTTCTAACTTTTCAAGGAAAAAAATATGATTTACACGACAAGTAATTTTTTAATAATTTTCTATTGATTTCAATGTTTTGATTAAAAACAAGTAAATAAACACTATATACATTTTCTTTCTCTGAACCTATACAAATTACCCATTTTTGAACGTTTAAAACCATGTAGAAAAAAACTTTTTCATGATACAATATCCTCTTTTATCTAAAATTTCAGAAATTATGTGTTTTTTAACGTTTTTAAGAGTATTAACGGCATTTTACACGAAACCCCCTTTTACATGTATTACTTAGGCAATTTGAATTAAGAAAAACAATTCTGCCTGAAAGGCTACTTTTTTTAATGTTTTCCATGTTATTTTCATTGGTTGATAGAAGAAAAACAAAAAATTAATTGTTTTTTACGACAATATGTTTTTTCTCTAAAACTTCATAAATCATTCTTTTTCCAGCGTTTTTTTGGAGATTAAAAACTTTTCAAGGAAGCCGCTCTCTTTTAGAAAAAAAAGGATGATTTTACTCCAAATCAATGATTTTCTATTTCCATTTTGATTAAAAACAAGAAATAAACACTTTATACAATTTCTTTCTCTGAAAGTATATAAACTATCAAATTTTAACAGTTTTGGACGTTTTAACAACATTTTGAAGAAAAAACTTTTTTCATGTTACAAAAAAAAGATAGTTTAAATGTTTATATTTTACATTCCAAGTTTTGATTGAAAAGGAAGGAAAAATCAAAAAATCCATGTAGATTTTATTGCAGTACATTTTCTTTCCTTAAAATTTTATAAATTACCCGTGTTTCAACGTTTTTTAGAGTATTAACAACATTTAAAAAAAACCCTCTTTTTCACATAAATATAATTGTAATATATGCAATTTAACAAAAAACAAGTTTATTTTCTATCCTATTTTAACCTTTTTAAGAGTTTTAACAATATTTTGAAGAAAAATCTTTTTAATTTTAATAAAAAGTATGCAATTTCAAAGAAAAAACAAATATATTTCAAAATTTTCTATGTTTCTCTTTTTCTATCCATGTTTTAATTGAAAGTGAAGCAAAAAGACACTTAAATTATATAGCAGTAAATTTTCTTTCATCAAAATTGCATAAACTAACTCTTTTTCATCGTTTTTAAGAGTATTAACAACATTTCAAAGAAATACGCTCTGTTTTATTTAAAAGAAATATGTTATATACACCATTTTATAAAAACCCACTTCAAAAGAAAATTTTTCTACAATCTCTTTTACTTATTTTCATGTTTTCATGGATAACAAGTAAGAAAAAAGGAAAAATAATGAATGTTACGATAATATAGTTTTTTTCTTTAAAATTTCATAAATACGCTTTTTTCGCTGGTTTTAGGAGTATCAACAGCATTTTAGGCAAAATGTATGCAATTTAAAAAATGAATAAAAGGAGCCTAAAAAGTGATTTTTTCAGTGTTTTTCAGGGTAAATTCATTCCTGATGTAAAAACGCAAAAAAAAATTTTTCAAGACAATACCTATCTTTTTTCTGTAAAGTTGCATAAAATTACCCTTTAAATATTTTTAACCCTTCTTATATGACGAAACATATTTACTCTAAGAGTGCATAAATCATCCATTTTCAACGTTTTTAGAGGTTTTACAATATTTTAATGACAAAACCCTCTTCTTTTAGATAAGAAAAGGATATTTTTACCTCCAAAACTGAGTTTTTCAGTAATAATCTTTCAATTTCAATGTTTTAATTAAAAACAAGAAGAATACACTATATATATTTTTGTTTTTTTCTCTGTAAAGTTACATAAACTATCCTATTTTAACCTTTTCACTGGTTTTAACAACATTTTGAAGAAAATCCCTTTTTCTTGTTACATAAAATGTAATACAAGACATTTCAAGGAAAACAAATATATTTCTTTTAGAAAAAGGATTTTTCTGTGTTTTTCTTTTCATTTTCATGTTTTGTTCGAAACTGAAGGAAAAACGAAGAAATATATATACTTTTTATTGCAATTCATTTTTTTTTCCCAAAATTGCATAAATCATCCCCTTTTCAGCGTTTTTAGGAGAAGTAACATTTCATCTAAGAAAGACCATCTTTTTTTAGTTAAGAAGAAAGGAATATATGCCATCTCACGAAAAAAGTTCCTTTACACCAAAAAAGTAGATTTTTCGGTGATTTTCTGCTTATTTCATTGTTTTCATAAAAAAAATAAAAAACAATGAATATATCGGCAATATACTTTTTTCTTAAAAATTTTAGAAATGACGTGTTTTTCAACGTTTTTAGGAGTATAAACCGAATTTTATACAAAACCCCCTTTTACAAGTATAATATATGCAATTTGTATAAAGACAAAAATTCTGCCTAAACAGAGACTTTTTCAATGTTTTTATCTTATTTTCATTTGTTGGAAGAAGAAATCCAAAAGATACATTACTTTTAGACAATATTTCTTTCCTCTAAAATTGCACAAACTACCCATTTTTATGTTTTTATCCTTTTTTTACGGTAATATATTTTTTTTTCTCTAAAACAACATAAATGACCGTTTTTTCAATGTTTTTCGAAGATTTAGAAAAAAGTATGTTTTTACATCCAAAAGTGAGTTTTTCAATAATTTTTTTTGAGTTTTCATGTTTTAATTAAAAACAAAACCAATAACTAAATATTTTTACTCTTTAAAATTACATAAACTACCCTATTTTAACCTTTTTATTGGTTTCAACAACATTTTGAAGAAAATCCATTTTTCATGTTACATCAAAGATAATACAAGCCATTTCAATGAAAAAAAATCTATTTCTTTTAGAAAAAGTATTTATCAGTGTTTTTATTTTACATTTCCATGTTTTGATTGAAAATGAAGGAAAAAGCAAGAAATATATTAACTTTTTATTGTAATTCATTTTTTTCTTTCAAAATTCCATAAATTATTCCCTTTTCACCGTTTTTAGGAGAATTAACATCTCATCTAAGAACGACCATCTTTTTTTTTTAGTTAAGAAGAAAGGAATCAATGCCATTTCACGAAAAAAGTTCCTTTTCGCCGAAAAAGTAGATTTTTTGATGATTTTCTGCTTATTTCATTTTTTTAATAAAAAATAAATAAAAAACAATGAATATTGCTACAATACCTATTTTCTCAAAAATTTCATAAATGATGTGTTTTTCAACGTTTTTCGGAGTATTAACGGCATTTTACACAAAACCCCGTTTTTCTAGTGTAATATAGGCAATTTGAATAAGGAGTAAAATTCTTACTAAAAAATGATTTTTTCAATTTTTTTATCTTATTTTCATCTGTTGGTGGAAGAAAAGCAAAAAATACATTTTGTTCGACAATATATTTTTTTCTCTAAAATTGCAGAAATACGCTTATTTATGTTTTTATCCTTTTTTTTACGACAATACTTTTTTTTCTCTAAAACTGCATAAATGACACTTATTTCAATGCTTGACGGAGATTTCCAACTTTTCAAGGAAAACCCTCTCTTTTAAGAAAAAAAAAAAAAAAAAGATTTACACGAAAAGTAATTTTTTAATAATTTTCTATTGATTTCAATGTTTTGATTAAACACAAGTAAATAAACACTATATACATTTTCTTTCTCTGAACCTATACAAATTACCCTTTTTTAAACGTTTGAAAACATGTAGAAAAAAACTTTTTCATGATACAATATCCTCTTTTATCTAAAATTTCATAAATTACGTGTTTTTAAAATGTTTTTAAGAGTATTAACGGCATTTTACACGAAACCCCCTTTTACATGTATTACATAGGCAATTTGAATTAAGAAAAACAATTCTGCCTGAAAAGTTACTCTTTTTAATGTTTTCCATGTTATTTTCATTGGTTGATAGAAGAAAAACAAAAAATTAATTGTTTTTTACGACAATATTTTTTTTCTCTAAAACTTCATAAATCATCCTTTTTCCAACGTTTTTTTGGAGATTAAAAACTTTTCAAGGAAGCCGCTCTCTTTTAGAAAAAAAAAAGAATGATTTTACTTCAAATCAATGATTTTCTGAATCTATTTTGATTAAAAACAAGAAATAAACACTTTATACAATTTCTTTCTCTGAAAGTATATAAACTATCAAATTTTAACAGTTTTGGACGTTTTAACAACATTTTGAAGAAAAAACTTTTTTCATGTTACAAAAAAGGGATAGTTTAAATGTTTCTATTTTAATTTCCATGTTTTGATTGAAAAGGAAGGAAAAATCAAGAAATCCATGTAGTTTTTATTGCAGTACATTTTCCTTTCTTAAAATTTTATAAATTACCCGTGTTTCAACGTTTTTCAGAGTATAAACAACATTTAAAAAAAAAAACCCTCTTTTTCACATAAATATAATTGTAATATATGCAATTTAACCAAAACAAGTTTATTTTGTATCCTATTTTAACCTTTTTAAGAGTTTTAACAATGTTTTGAGGAAAAATCTTATTAATTTTAATAAAATGTATGCAATTTCAAAGAAAAAACAAATGAATTTCAAAATTTTCTGTTTCTCTTTTTCTATCCATGTTTTAATTGAAAGTGAAGGAAAAAGATACTTAAATTATATAGCAGTACATTTTGTTTCATCAAAATTGCATAAACTAACACTTTTTCATCGTTTTTAAGAATATTAACAACATTTCAAAGAAATACGCTCTGTTTTATTTAAAAGAAATATGTTATATATTCCATTTTATGAAAACCCACTTCAAAAGAGAATTTTTCTACAATCTCTTTTACTTATTTCCATGTTTTCATGGAGAACAAGTAAGAAAAAAGGAAAAATAATGAATGTTACCATAACATAGTTTTTTTCTTTAAAATTTCATAAATACGCTTTTTTCGCTGGTTTTAGGAGTATCAACAGCATTTTAGACAAAATATATGCAATTTAAAAAATGAATAAAAGGAGCCTAAAAAGTAATTTTTTCAGTGTTTTTCAGGGTAAATTCATTCCTGATGTAAAAACGCAAACACATTTTTTTCAAGACAATACATATATTTTTTCTCTAAAGTTGCATAAAATTACCCTTTAAAGATTTTTAACCCTTCTTATATGACGGCACATATTTACTCTAGGAGTGCATAAATCATCCATTTTCAATGTTTTTAGAGGTTTTACAATATTTTAATGACAAAACCCTCTTCTTTTAGATAAGAAAAGGATATTTTTACCTCCAAAACTGATTTTTTCAGTAATAATCTTTCAATTTCAATGTTTTAATTAAAAACAAGAAGAATACACTATATATGTTTTTGTTTTTTTCTCTGTAAAGTTACATAAACTATCCTATTTTAACCTTTTCACTGGTTTTAACAACATTTTGAAGAAAATCCTTTTTTCTTGTTACATAAAATGTAATACAAGACATTTCAAGGAAAACAAACATATTTCTTTTAGAAAAAGGATTTTTTAGTGTTTTTCTTTTCATTTTCATGTTTTGTTCGAAAATGAAGGAAAAACAAAGAAATATATATACTTTTTATTGCAATTCATTTTTTTTCTCCCAAAATTGCATAAATCATCCCTTTTTCAGCGTTTTTAGGAGAAGTAACATTTCATCTAAGAAAGACCATCTTTTTTTAGTCAAGAAGAAAGGAATATATGCCATTTCACGAAAAAAGTTCCTACACACCAAAAAAGTAGAGTTTTCGATGATTTTCTGCTTATTTCATTGTTTTCATAAAAAAATAAACAAAAAACAATGAATATATCGGCAATATACTTTTTTCTCAAAAATTTTATAAATTACGTGTTTTTAAACGTTTTTAGGAGTATAAACCGAAATTTATACTAAACCCCCTTTTACTAGTATAATATATGCAATTTGTATAAAAAACAAATTTCAGCCTAAACAGTGACTTTTTCAATGTTTTTATCTTATTTTCATTTGTTGGAGGAAGAAATCCAAAACATACATTCTTTTTTCGACAATATTTCTTTCCTCTAAAATTGCACAAACTACCCATTTTTATGTTTTTATCCTTTTTTTACGATAATATATTTTTTTTCTCTAAAACTGCGTAAATGACCCTTTATTTAATATTTTTCAAAGATTTAGAAAAAAGTATGTTTTTACATCTAAAAGTGAGTTTTTTAATAATTTTCTTTAAATTTAATGTTTTAATTAAAAATAAAACCAATAATTAAATATTTTTTCTCCTTAAAGTTACATAAACTACCCTATTTTAACCTTTTTATTGGTTTCAACAACATTTTGAAGAAAATCCATTTTTCATGTTACATCAAAGATAATACAAGCCATTTCAATGAAAAAAAAAATCTATTTCTTTTAGAAATAGATTTATCAGTGTTTTTATTTTACATTTCCATGTTTTGATTGAAAATGAAGGAATAAGCAAGAAATATATTAACTTTTTATTGTAATTCATTTTTTTCTTTCAAAATTTCATAAATTATTCCCCTTTCACCGTTTTTAAGAGAATTAACATCTCATCTAAGAACGACCATCTTTTTTTTAGTTAAAAAGAAAGGAATCAATGTCATTTCACGAAAAAAGTTCCTTTTCGCCGAAAAAAAAGATTTTTTGATGATTTTCTGCTTATTTCATTTTTTTAATAAAAAATAAACAAAAAACAATGAATATTGGTACAATACCTATTTTCTCAAAAATTTCACAAATGATGTGTTTTTCAACGTTTTACGGAGTATTAACGGCATTTTACACAAAACCCTGTTTTTCTAGTGTAATATAGACAATTTGAATAAAGACTAAAATTCTTAATAAAAAGTGATTTTTTCAATGTTTTTATCTTATTTTCATCTGTTGGTGGAGGAAAAGCAAAAAATACATTTTGTTCGACAATATATTTTTTTCTCTAAAATTGCAGAAATACCCTTATTTATGTTTTTATCCTTTTTTTTACGACAATACTTTTTTTTTCTCTAAAACTGCATAAATGACACTTATTTCAATGCTTGACGGAGATTTCCAACTTTTCAAGGAAAACGCTCTCTTTTACGAAAAAAATATGATTTACACGAAAAGTAATTTTTTAATAATTTTCTATTAATTTCAATGTTTTGATTAAACACAAGTAAATAAACACTATATACATTTACTTTCTCTGAACCTATACAAATTACCCATTTTTAAACGTTTGAAAACATGTAGAAAAAAACTTTTTCATGATACAATATCCTCTTTTATCTAAAATTTCAGAAATTACGTGTTTTTTAAACGTTTTTAAGAGTATTAACGGCATTTTACACGAAACCCTCTTTTACATGTATTACATAGACAATTTGAATTAAGAAAAACAATTCTGCCTGAAAAGTTACTTTTTTAATGTTTTCCATGTTATTTTCATTGGTTGATAGAAGAAAAGCAAAAAATTAATTGTTTTTTACGACAATATTTTTTTTCTCTAAAACTTCATAAATCATCCTTTTTCCAACGTTTTTTTGGAGATTAAAAACTTTTCAAGGAAGCCAGTCTCTTTTAGAAAAAAAAAGGATGATTTTACTTCAAATCAATGATTTTCTATATCTATTTTGATTAAAAACAAGAAATAAACACTTTATACAATTTCTTTCTCTGAAAGTATATAAACTATCAAATTTTAACAGTTTTGGACGTTTTAACAACATTTTGAAGAAAAAACTTTTTTCATGTTACAAAAAAGGGATAGTTTTAATGTTTCTATTTTAATTTCCATGTTTTGATTGAAAAGGAAGGAAAAATCAAGAAATCCATGTAGTGTTTATTGCAGTACATTTTCCTTTCTTAAAATTTTATAAATTACCCGTGTTTCAACGTTTTTCAGAGTATAAACAACATTTAAAAAAAACCCTTCTTTTTCACATAAATATAATTGTAATATATGCAATTTAACCAAAACAAGTTTATTTTCTATCATATTTTAACCTTTTTAAGAGTTTTAACAATATTTTGAGGAAAAATCTTTTTAATTTTAATAAAATGTATGCAATTTCAAAGAAAAAACAAATGAATTTCAAATTTTCTGTTTCTCTTTTTCTATCCATGTTTTAATTGAAAGTGAAGGAAAAAGATACTTAAATTATATATCAGTACATTTTCTTTCATCAAAATTGCATAAACTAACTCTTTTTCATCGTTTTTAAGAGTATTAACAACATTTCAAAGAAATACGCTCTGTTTTATTTAAAAGAAATATGTTATATATACCATTTTTTGAAAACCCACTTCAAAAGAGAATTTTTCTACAATCTCTTTTACTTGATTCCATGTTTTCATGGATAACAAGTAAGAAAAAAGGAAAAATAATGAATGTTACGATAATATAGTTTTTTTCTTTAAAATTTCATAAATACGCTTTTTTCGTTGCTTTTAGGAGTATCAACAGCATGTTAGACAAAATATATGCAATTTAAAAAATGAATAAAAGGAGCCTAAAAAGTGATTTTTTTCAGTGTTTTTCAGGGTAAATTCATTCCTGATGTAAAAACGCAAAAAATATTTTTTCAAGACAATACATATATTTTTTCTCTAAAGTTGCATAAAATTACCCTTTAAAGATTTTTAACCCTTCTTATATGACGACACATATTTACTCTAGGAGTGCATAAATCATCCATTTTCAACGTTTTTAGAGGTTTTACAATATTTTAAAGACAAAACCCTCTTCTTTTAGATAAGAAAAGGATATTTTTACCTCCAAAACTGAGTTTTTCAGTAATAATCTTTCAATTTCAATGTTTTAATTAAAAACAAGAAGAATACACTATATATATTTTTGGTTTTTTCTCTATAAAGTTACATAAACTATCCTATTTTAACCTTTTCACTGGTTTTAACAACATTTTGAAGAAAATCCCTTTTTCTTGTTATATAAAATGTAATACAAGACATTTCAAGGAAAACAAATATATTTCTTTTAAAAAAAGGACTTTTCAGTGTTTTTCTTTTCATTTTCATGTTTTGTTCGAAAATGAAGGAAAAACGAAGAAATATATATACTTTTTATTGCAATTCATTTTTTTTCTCCCAAAATTGCAGAAATCATCCCCTTTTCAGCGTTTTTAGGAGAAGTAACATATCAACTAAGAAAGACCCTCTTTTTTTTAGTTAAGAAGAAAGGAATATATGCCATTTCACGAAAAAAGTTCCTTTACACCAAAAAAGTAGATTTTTCGATGATTTTCTGCTTATTTCATTGTTTTCATAAAAAATAAACAAAAAACAATGAATATATCGGCAATATACTTTTTTCTCAAAAATTTTATAAATGACGTGTTTTTCAACGTTTTTAGGAGTATAAACCGAATTTTATACAAAACCCCCTTTTACAAGTATAATATATGCAATTTGTATAAAGACAAAATTTCTGCCTAAACTGTGACTTTTTCAATGTTTTTATCTTATTTTCATTTGTTGGAGGAAGAAATCCAAAAGATACATTCTTTTTTCGACAATATTTCTTTCTTCTAAAATTGCACAAACTACCCATTTTTATGTTTTTATCCTTTTTTTTTACCTAAATATATATTTTTTCTCTAAAACTGCATAAAAGACCCTTTTTTCAATGTTTTTCAAAGATTTAGAAAAAAGTATGTTTTTACATCCAAAAGTGAGTTTTTCAATAATTTTCTTTTAATTTTCATTTTTTAATTAAAAAGAAAACCAATAACTAAATATTTTTTTTCTTTAAAGTTACATAAACTACCCTATTTTAATCTTTTTATTGGTTTCAACAACATTTTGAAGAAAATCCATTTTTCATGTTACATAAAAGGTAATACAAGCCATTTCAATGAAAAAAAATCTATTTCTTTTAGAAAAAGGATTTATCAGTGTTTTTATTTTACATTCTCATGTTTTGATTGAAAATGAAGGAAAAAGCAAGATATATATTAACTTTTTATTGCAATTCATTTTTTTTCTCTCAAAATTGCATAAATTATTCCCTTTTCACCGTTTTTAGGAGAATTAACATCTCATCTAAGAACGACCATCCTTTTTTTTAGTTAAGAAGAAAGGAATCAATGTCATTTCACGAAAAAAGTTCCTTTTCGCCGAAAAAGTAGATTTTTTGATGATTTTCTGGTTATTTAATTTTTTTCATAAAAAATAAACAAAAAACAAAGAATATTGCTACAATATACTATTTTTTCAAAAAATTCATATGAGATGTTTTTTTTAACGTTTTTCGGAGTATTAACGGCATTTTACACAAAACCTCCTTTTACTAGTGTAATATAGGCAATTTGAATAAAGAGTAAAATTCTTACTAAAAAGTGATTTTTTCAATGTTTTTATTCCTATTTTCATCTGTTGGTGGAAGAAAAGCAAAAAATACATTCTTTTGTTCGACAATATATTTTTTCTCTAAAATTGCACAAATACCCTTTTTTATGTTTTTATCCTTTTTTTTACGACAATACTTTTTTTTTTCTTAAACTGCATAAATGACACTTATTTCAATGCTTGACAGAGATTTCCAACCCTTCAAGGAAAACCCTCTCTTTTACGAAAAAAAATATGATTTACAAGAAAAGTATTTTTTAATAATTTTCTATTGATTTCAATGTTTTGATTAAAAACAAGTAAATAAACACTATGTACATTTTCTTTCTCTGAACCTATACAAATTACCCATTTTTGAACGTTTAAAAACATGTAGAAAAAAACTTTTTATGATACAATGTCCTTTTTTATCTAAAATTTCAGAAATTACGTGTTTTTTAAACGTTTTTAAGAGTATTAACGGCATTTTACACGAAACCCCTTTTTACATGTATTACATAGGTAATTTCAATTAAGAAAAACAATTCTGCCTGAAAAGTTACTTTTTTTAATGTTTTCCATGTTAATTTCATTGGTTGATAGAAGAAAAGCAAAAAATTAATTGGTTTTTACGACAATATTTTTTTCTCTAAAACTTCATAAATCATCCTTTTTCCAACGTTCTTTTGGAGATTAAAAACTTTTCAAGGAAGCCGCTCTCTTTTAGAAAAAAAGGATGATTTTACTCCAAATCAATGATTTTCTATTTCTATTTTGATTAAAAACAAGAAATAAACACTTTATACAATTTATTTCTCTGAAAGTATATAAACTATCAAATTTTAACAGTTTTGGACGTTTTAACAACATTTTGAAGAAAAAACTTTTTCATGTTAGAAAAAAGGGATAGTTTAGATGTTTCTATTTTAATTTCCATGTTTTGATGGAAAAGGAAGGAAAAATCAAGAAATCCATGTAGTTTTTATTGCAGTACATTTTCTTTCCTTAAAATTTTATAAATTACCCGTGTTTCAACGTTTTTCAGAGTATTAACAACATTTAGAAAAAAAAACTCTTTTTCACATAAATATAATTGTAATATATGCAATTTAACCAAAACAAGTTTATTTTCTATCCTATTTTAACCTTTTTTAAGAGTTTTAACAATATTGTGAGAAAAAATCTTTTTAATTTTAATAAAAAGTATGCAATCTCAAAGAAAAAACAAATGTATATCAAAATTTTCTATGTTTCTCTTTTTCTATCCATGTTTTAATTGAAAGTGATGGAAAAAGACACTTAAATTATATAGCATTACATTTTCTTTCATCTTCAAAATGTTGTTAAAACCAGTGAAAAGGTTAAAATAGGATAGTTTATGTAACTTTACAGAGAAAAAAACAAAAACATATATAGTGTATTCTTTTTGTTTTTAATTAAAACATTGAAATTGAAAGATTATTACTGAAAAACTCAGTTTTGGAGGTAAAAATATCCTTTTCTTATCTAAAAGAAGAGGGTTTTGTCATTAAAATATTGTAAAACCTCTAAAACCGTTGAAAATGGATGATTTATGCACTCCTAGAGTAAATATGTGTCGTCATATAAGAAGGGTTAAAAATCTTTAAAGTGTAATTTTATGCAACTTTAGAGAAAAAATATATGTATTGTCTTGAAAAAAATTTTTTTGCGTTTTTACATCAGGAATGAATTTACCCTGAAAAACACTGAAAAAATCACTTTTTAGGCTCCTTTTATTCATTTTTTAAATTGCATATATTTTGTCTAAAATGCTGTTGATACTCCTAAAAGCAGCGAAAAAAGCGTATTTATGAAATTTTAAAGAAAAAAACTATATTATCGTAACATTCATTATTTTTCCTTTTTTCTTACTTGTTATCCATGAAAACATGGAAATAAGTAAAAGAGATTGTAGAAAAATTCTCTTTTGAAGTGGGTTTTCATAAAATGGTATATATAGCATATTTCTTTTAAATAAAACAGAGCGTATTTCTTTGAATTGTTGTTAATACTGTTAAAAACGATGAAAAAGAGTTAGTTTATGCAATTTTGATGTCTGAAAACTTGATTATCCACTGAGAATAGTATGAGAA
>CM035220.1:27462146-27472758 GCA_020233015.1 Callinectes sapidus | reverse complement strand
TCAAAACATTGAAATCAATTGAAAATTATTAAAAAAGTGACTTTTGGTGTAAAATCATATTTTTTTTCGTAAAAGAGATGTTTTTTTCTTTAAAAAAAGTAAATCTCCGAAAAACATTGAAAAAAGGGTCATTTATGCGGTTTTGGCGAAAAATAAATATATTGTTGTAAAATAAGGATAAAAGCATAAAAATAGGTAATTTGTGCAATTTTACAGAAAAAACATATTGTCGAGATAAGGAATGTATTTTTTTGGATTTCTTCCACCAACAAGTGAAAATATGAAAAAAACCTTGAAAAAGTCACTTTTTAGGCAGAATTTTCTTCTTTATTCAAATTGCATATATTATACTTGTAAAAGTGGTGTTTTGTTTAAAATGCCGTTAATATTCCTAAAAACGTTGAAAAATACATTTATTATTTTTTCAGAAAAAAAAGTATATTGTGTTCAGTGTTTTTTGCTTATTGTTTGATGAAAACAAATAAATCAGTAGAGAATCATAAAAAATTAACTTTTTCGGTGAAAAAAAAACTTTTTTCGTGAAATTGCATATTCCTTTTTTCTGAACTAAAATAAAGATGGTCTTTCTTAGATAAGATGTTAATTCTCCAAGAAACGCTGGAAACGGGAGAATTTATGCAATTTTGAGAAAGAAAAATGAATTGCCATGAAAAGTTTATATATTTCTTGCTTTTTCCTTCATTTTCATTCAAAACATGGAAATGAAAGGAAAAAACCACTAAAAAATCCTTTTTCTTAAAGAAATATATATTTTTTCATTGAAATCGCTTTTATTACATTTTATGTAACATGAAAAAGAGATTTTCTTCAAAATGTTGTTAAAACAAATAAAAAGGTTTAAATATGGTTTTTTATGTAACTTTAAAGAGAAAAACAATATGCTATCGTGTATTGTTCTTATTTTTAATTGAAACATGGAAATTGAAAGAAAATTATTGAAAAACTCACTTTTGGATGTAAAAACATACTTTTATTTTCTAAGGGAAGATGGATTTGACATAAAAATATTGTAAAACCCTTAAAAACGTTGAAAAATTGATAATTCAAATCGCATATGTTATACTTGTAAAAGGGGGTTTTATGTAAAATGCCGTTAATACTCTTAAAAACTTAAAAAAACGTAATATATGGAATTTTACATAGAAAAAGTATATTGTAACATGAAAAAGTTGTTTTCTACAAAATGTGTTTAAACGTCCAAAGAAATTAAAAATGGATACTTTGTACAGTTTCAGAGAAAGAATATGTATATAGAGTTTATTTTCTTGTTTTTAATCAAAACATCGAAATCAACAGAAAATTATTAAAAAAGTGACTTTTGGTGTAAAATCATATTTTTTTCGTAAAAGAGATGGTTTTCCTTTAAAAGTAGTAAATCTCCAAAAACATTGAAAAAAGGGTCATTTATGCGGTTTTAGAGAAAAATAAATATATTGACGTAAAATAAGGATAAAAGCATAAAAATAGGTAATTTGTGCCATTTTAAAGAAAAAAAAATATATTGTCGAGATAAAGAATGTATTTTTTTGGTTTTCTTTCACCAACAAATGAAAATATGAAAAAAAAAACTTTAAAAAGTCACTTTTTAGGCAGATTTTTTTTCTTTATTAAAATTGCATATATTATACATGTAAAAGGGGATTTTGTTTTGTCACGTCCAACGTACACACCGTAAGTGAGGGGCAGGTAGCAGGTGAACAGCAGGTGATGTGTTCAAAGGAAACGACCATGGCCATTTAACAAAACAAAGGTCTAATTATGAGTCCCACAACAGCAACAATAACACAACACAAGAACACAACACTTAGCACGACAGAAACACACCCACACCCACACACACTCACACATTCACGCACACACACGGTCGCAGCCCTAACACACTGAAGCGAGGAGCGAGCGAGGGGCAGGGCGAGGTGGAAGAGCAAGCCTCTACCCAGCCGCGCTCCGCGCTTATATACCCGTGAAGGCACCTCCTGGTGACCACCACCAACCTCTACTTAACTACTAGTTCACGTGGCGCGATGAGCAACAGCCAAACATCCAATCATACAAGTAGTTATACAAACAATAAATGTGCGACCACGTGACACCTCCCCCCAAAGAAAAACGTTTGTACCAGGGAAAAAAGTTAACATGTATACAAAATATCAAAGGCGCACAAGCCCCCCATAAAAATTATCAGCACAAAATACAATATATGACGGCTGAACAACAAAAGAAAAAGATAACAAATGAAATGCGAGATAACACAAATGAAATGTTATACAAACGAGAATCTAAACCTAGTTACACTCTAGATAATGCATCCGCAATAGTATTGTCCTTGCCACGGATGTGTTGCACTTTTATGTTATATGGTTGCAAAGCTAGAGCCCATCTCAGCACCCTGGCGTTTTTAAACTTTACCTTTTCAATCAACACAAGGGGGTTGTGATCTGTGAACACCGTGATGGGATAAGCACTACCAGACAAAAATACTTCAAAATTTTCTATTGCCATCACAATACCAAGCGCCTCCTTTTCGACATTGGCATAAGATTTTTGATAACTCTTAAACTTTTGTGAAAAATAACATGTGGGATGTAACACTTCACAATATTCTTGTAAGAGCACTGCCCCCACCCCTGCATCACTCGCCTCGACCCGAATGACGAAAGGGCGATGAGGATCTGGAGTTCGGAGCACAGGAGCACTAGCCAGCAGTGCTTTAAGCCCCTCAAACGCCCGCTGACAGGCATCCGTCCAACAGAATTCCCTCTTGCAGCTAAGTTGATCCGTAAGGGGAACAGCGACCTGGGCAAAGTTCCTGCAGAAACGCCGATAGTAGCCCACCATGCCCAGGAACCTCATGAGGGACTTGCGGTCTGCAGGAGTTGGATACTGCAGAATGGCATCCACTTTAGCAGCAACAGGTGCCAGCTGGCCCTGCCCGACCACATGTCCCAGATACACGACGTGGGCGTGTCCAAACTCACTCTTGGCGAGGTTCACGGTGAGTTTGGCCTCCTCCAAAACTCTGAAGAGCTTCCGCAGTCTCTCGAGATGCTCCTCCCAGGTGTCACTCCATACCACCAGGTCGTCGAGGTACACACGAACTCCGGGCAACTCTGCAATCAGATGGTTCATTAGTCTCTGGAAAGTCCCCGGCGCATTTCGCATACCGAACGGGAGTACCACAAACTCCCAGAGACCAAATGGAGTGACGAATGCAGAGATCGGCTTCGCACGCTCTGTCAGGGGGACTTGGTAGTATCCCTGGAGAAGATCCAGCTTCGAGACGTAGCGGGCTGTCCCAAGGTTGTCAATGATGTCGTCCATCCTGGGAAGTGGATAAGAATCAGGCAGGGTTACAGCATTTACCTTCCTGTAGTCCACACAAAGGCGGTAACTGCCTCCAGCCTTGGGGACTAATACCACAGGTGAGGCCCAGGGGCTAATGCTGGGACGGATCAAACCTTGGTCCTTTAACCTCTGTACTTCTGACTGCAGGAATCTCCTCTTCTCGGCACTGAGTCTGTAGGGAGCTTGCCGGATCGGAGGGGCTCCTTGGACATCCACATCATGGGGCAGCAGTGTACAGAGCCGAGGGGTGTCACCAAAGAGTCCTGGATACTCCTGTAGAAGATCTTCAATATCTCCTGTTTGGGCAGGGGGCAGATGCTCTAATTTACTCACAATATTTGCCAAAATTTCCTGATTTGACAACTTAGTACCTACAAATGGTGTCTGGTCACTTTCCTCTGATTTCTCTAATGATTTACTCCCAGTTAGAATCACTTTCTCGACTCCCCCTTGTGATTGGTCACGAGAATAATACAACTTCAGTAAATTGACATGAACACATCGTTTTTTCTTTCTTCTCTCTGGTGTAGCAATTACATAATTAAGGTCTCCAACCCGTTCCAAAACATCATATGGCCCAGAGTACCGAGACTGAAGAGGCTGCTTGGGGATTGGTAGTAGAGCTAAAACTTTATCACCAACCTGAAAGGTACGGGTCTGTGCTTTGCGAAACTTATCATAATTGTTTTTCATCCGTACCTGTGCATGACTGAGATTAGAATGGGCAACCTCTAATGCACGCTTTAGGTTTGAGTGGAACCGAGTTACATAAGCAGCAACGGGTACAGTGTTATCATTATCATCTAACCAACATTCTTTTAGGACTTTGAGAGGGCCACGGACCTGGTGTCCATAAATGAGTTGAAACGGGGTGAAGCCAAGACTCTCATTTGTGCTATCTCTAATTGAAAACAGTAAAAGGTCAATAGCCTCATCCCAATCCTGACCAGTTTCCATACAATACGTGCGTAACATAGTTTTCATGGTAGAGTGAAAACGTTCCAGGGCTCCCTGGCTCTGGGGATGGAAAGCGGTTGACAAACACTGACGGATTCCCAGGGTCCGCATCACTTGCTGAAAAAACTTTGAAGTGAAATTAGACCCTTGGTCGGACTGCACAATAGTAGGTAACCCAACCTGCGTGAAAAACTTGATCAGAGCCCTGACAACATTTTTTGTAGTAATACTACGGAGAGGGATTGCCTCAGGGTAGCGGGTGGCAACATCCATGATTGTCAATAGATACTGATTCCCGCGTTTACTCTTAGGCAGAGGGCCTACACAATCAATAATCACTTTACTAAAAGGCTCCTCCATGACAGGAATGGGTTGTAAGGGTGCAGGTTTAACATCAGTGCCTGGTTTACCACTAATTTGACAAACATGACATGTACGACAATAGTTACTTACGTCTTTCATCAACCTTGGCCAGTAGAAATGAGACAAAATTTTGTGGTAGGTCTTACGCACTCCCAGGTGTCCACTCACCCCATCATGCGCCAGTTTCATTATCTCTGTGCGTAAACTCTTCGGGACGACAATTTGATGAACCGTCTCCCATGTTTGACTAGCAGGAACGTTAGGTGGTCTGAATTTACGCATTAATACTCCTGACTTAAGATAAAAACACTGTGGGACCTTATCTATATCATCGTCTTCAAGGCATTGTGCTAGAAATAACTTGCATGAAGGATCAGTAGTCTGTTCCGAAGCTAGTCTCTCCCTTGTGATGGGTGTACTAGAAAAATCAATCTGGGTAGTACTAAACTTACCAGATGCGTCATCAAACAAGTGTGAAACCTCACCCACAAAATCCGAAGCACGTGACTCAGTTTCATACTCTGGCGGGTCTTCTGTCCCTTCAGCAGGGGTTTGACCATCTAGCACCTTCTGACTCATACTTCTAGTAACAGCACAGGTTGGGAAGAGACTGGGATGCTTCATCTCTAGATCAAAAGTGTCGTTAATCATAATAGGCTTCTCTGAAACGATGGGGTTAGCAGTAACCTGGGAACCACCTAAATCATGGCCAATTAACACAGAAATATTTTTAACAGGGAGGTGATCAACCACGGCTAGTGTTACTAGTCCTGTGACAAACGCCGACTGGAGATGAACTGAGCAAAGGGGATATCTAGCTTCTCCTGGTAGACCAGACACTAGCACTGTCTCACCCGTGTAACAATCAAAACTGGGAACAGCTTCTTTTAAAATACACGACAAATCAGATCCAGTATCACGCAAAACAATAACAGGCGTGGAAAATGTACTAGATTCTCTCTCAGATACTACACCTTTCGAACAGAATGGTTTGAATGAGGCAGGCACATCAACAGAGTCACATGAATGTTCACAGGGCCCCGAAACAAGCAAATCACCAACCTGTGGGTCACCTACCTCCAATGGTTGGGTGAGTGCACTGGTGTGAAGAACTGCGCTGCCCTGAGTGGCGCTGTGCTTACTGGCCAACTTCTTACAATCTCTTAAGGTGTGACCAGGCTTCTTACAATACCTACAGAAAACAGATTTCTTCTCGTCCTGGTTTGTCACGCCACGCACCCCTCCACCAGCGCACTCACCAAGCTTGGAGAAGGGTCCCTGGGATACCGTCAGTGTCTTGTTCACAGGCGGTCTGTTCTGTGAACTGCTGGGTGGCTTAGGTTGTTGAGCAATTAACCTGTTCTTAGAAGATAGATCATTAGTAGTCAAAAAGAAATGGTCGGCTGCTTCACCGACCTTAGAGAGAGTACGTAACCCTTTCTCCTCTATATGTGACCTTACTTTATCTGGTAAGCAAGATTTAACTTCCTCCAATAAAAATAGTTCCAGCAAGTCTTCTACAGTTGGGCTAGTCAACTCACTTTCCACCCATTTATTACAAAGTTGTTGTTTACGGCGTATAAATTCTACATAAGTTTGTTCCTCAGCCTTACGACAACGGCGGAACTGTTGCCGATATGCTTCTGGAACTTTCTTGTAAGCATGTAGTACAGTTTTCTTTACAAAGTCATAATCACCAATTTGAGTGACATCTAGTGCATTAAACACCTCCTGTGCTCTACCAGTAAAGGAATTGTTGATCAGTAACACCCACTTATCCTTGGGCCAAGCATGGAGCCCAGCTGACTTCTCAAAATGTGTGAAAAACCCTTCTGGATCTTCCTCATCAAACTTAGGGACAAATTTCAATGCTACTTCAGTCTTGAACGTACAGGCAGTAGAGGAAGGATTATGTGTGAGTCTAAGTTTGTCATTGTCAGCTTTCAACTTCTCAACTTCAAGCCGTTTCTCCTCTAACTCTATTTGTCTCAAAGCAATTAAATGATTGGGATGCTCCAACAGGTCCACCTCTTCCTCAGTGAAGATTTCCTCCTTCACAAAATAAGCAAGTACCGACTGCTTTACCTCGTCCTTCCTTAAACTAGGACTACACTGAAGTTTATAGTGTGTGGCCAGCGCTACCCACTCAGCCTTGGTTAACTTAAAAAGAGCAGTCACAGTAGGCTTAGTAATAAAGTCATTTAACACGAACATGATTGCTACAAAAATAGGCAATAACAAAAAAAAAACAAGCCAAACAGCACAATCACTAAATACAATATATCAAATGACCCAGTGAGACAACCTTCCAAAACATACGTGAATTAAACATCACTGTACCAGAAAACGTAGGTAATACAACCACAACAAAACGAGAGTTTACAACCTAAGGTTGCAAACAGCACCACTGGTACGAAACTGTGTGCACGAATCCGAGACAACAAAACACGTCAGGTAGCACCACGACACGCTACCACGGACAAATGCAAACCACAAAAAACACATAACCTGTATAACCCAAAACAACAACGGAACTAGACAGTTAATTTAACTAAATCCGTTAACGAGTTAATTGGGAGAAAATTAGGTATGCAGTTAACCACTGAAGCACAAAAACAAAACTGCCAGGGAGAACACCTGTTTCAAGACACAAAAGAAACAACTGTTGCTGAAGGCTGAATTGCAATGCACAAGTACTAGTCGAACACAGTAGCTAATTATACAGGCAGGTAAAGACAGTACTCACTCATATCCCGGACAGGCCCCCATTTTGTCACGTCCAACGTACACACCGTAAGTGAGGGGCAGGTAGCAGGTGAACAGCAGGTGATGTGTTCAAAGGAAACGACCATGGCCATTTAACAAAGGTCTAATTATGAGTACCACAACAGCAACAATAACACAACACAAGAACACAACACTTAGCACGACAGAAACACACCCACACCCACACACACTCACACATTCACGCACACACACGTCGCAGCCCTAACACACTGAAGCGAGGAGCGAGCGAGCGGCAGGGCGAGGTGGAAGAGCAAGCATCTACCCAGCCGCGCTCCGAGCTTATATACCCGTGAAGGCACCTCCTGGTGACCACCACCAACCTCTACTTAACTACTAGTTCACGTGGCGCGATGAGCAACAGCCAAACATCCAATCATACAAGTAGTTATACAAACAATAAATGTGCGACCACGTGACAGGAGTGTTTAAGTTACTGTCAGCTCAATGGGTATTACTTATTACAACTCTTTTTAATGTGATTTTTGCTACAGCTCAGTATCCCACGCTCTGGTCAAAAGCTAAGTTTCACACAATTTTCAAGAAAGGAATCGCAAAGACGCGAAAAACTACAGAGGTATCAGTGTAATTAATAGTGTGTCAAAATTATTCGATATGGTGCTGTGTTGCAGGTTAGGAATGTGGTTTACTCCGTACCGGGAACAAGCAGGGGCTCAGAAAGGTCGCTCTTGTACCGAACATATCGTAACTCTACGTATTTTAACCGATTTAGCGAGGAAGACGAAGAAAAAATTATTTATTACTTTTATAGACTTTAACAAAGCCTGTGATTTAGTACCAAGGCACATACTGATGCGAATACTGAGACGTTTAGGGTGCGGTGCTGTCATGTTGGGGATCATTGGTGCCATGTATAGCATTACCGAGAGTGTCATTGGGAGTGTAGTGTTCGCAGCCACCATTGGAGTACGTCAGTGCTCTCCCACATCTTGTTTATTGTTTTTAGTTTATGTTAATGACCTAATTAGATTAATTAAGGATAATTGCAGAGATTGCCACGCTGTCCTGCCTTGCCTTACCACACCACCACCACCACCACCACCACCACCTCTTGTTGCTTTCATTGTTTTGCCTCGTAGTACATATTTATCAATGATGATGATGTGAGTCAGTCAGTCAGTCAATCAGTCAGCGACATAAAGTAGTATACAGAGGAGGACATTCACTCAGTTAGTCAGTCAGTCAGTCAGTTGGTCCCAAAAGTGCCTTAATAATACTTGCCTATCTAGAAAAAGTAAGCAGCAAGAAGGAAAGTGATGATCCTAAGTAACTGAGACTGACTGACTGACTGACTGACTGATGAGAAGTAACTGAGACTGACTGACTGACTGACTGACTGATGAGCCGCGTCGGGACCTCTTGACCTACAGACGCTCTCTCTCTCTCTCTCTCTCTCTCTCTCTCTCTCTCTCTCTCTCTCTCTCTCTCTCTCTCTCTCTCTCTCTCTCTCTCTCTCCCAAGAGGATTAAATAAGAGAATAAGTAGTGATCAAAATATTATATTCTAGATATGATATGATATGATATGATATGATGTGATGTGAGGTGAGGCTGCTGGATGGAACTTGGCACACTTAAAAGAAAAGGCATCCATCCATCCATCCATCCATCCATCCATCCATCCATGGACTTGTCAGTGTGTGTGGGCGTGGCGGCGCCACCCCCACCCCCGGGGGTGGTGAGGGCGGCGCCTCCCGGGCCAGGCCGAACCGTCAGCTGCTGGACACGGCCACCAGAGACACTGTCGTCAACAGACACCAAATCCACCACCGCCACCACCGCGACCATCGCCGCCCTGACCCTGACCCTGACCCTGACCCCCCCCCAGCCTGCCTCCCTCCTCACCGCTCACTCCCCACTCCACCAACATCATTGTCGCTATGTGTGTGTGTGTGTGTGTGTGTGTGTGTGTGTGTGTGTGTGTCGCTAACTAGCAGCAGAATAAGACCAGCGCTGCTCAGCTGCTCATTACTCATCCATTCCCCTCCCCCCCAGCAGGCCAGCTGTCTAGCTGCCTTGCCGCCATCCATCCATGGCAGGCTGTACGTACTACAACTCCACCACCACACATTTCTGGCGACAATTCCGCCCACTGGTTAACTATCTCCATAATTGCTGAGCTCTTCTAAAGAATGATAAGAAAAACCTTGCCATGCATACATAAAGTATAAAAATAAAGTAAAGGAGGGAACAGAGGGCTATATAATACACTGTGTATTCTAGTTAAATTTCAGAGTAACTCATGTGTGAGGTCTCCAAAATAATGAGTAACTCATGTGTGAGATCTCCAAAATATATTTCCTACTGTTTTTCATGTGACTCATGGTAACATCCATTTGTTGTCTCAGTCTCCCATTAAAGGCATACAACATAATGTTAACAATCTTGAGGAAAAGACTGAAAAATCTTTTTTTTTTTTTTTTTTTTGTGGTGATAGCATTTGGGGTGATATGAGCAGTAATTACTAAATGTGAAATTAAAAAATATGAAATGCAATGAAAAAGACATGAGCTTGAGATAAAATTTGGAATTAACCAGACCTAACCTAATCTGGACCAAGTTAGACTACCGGCACCTAACAAACTAGTCAACATAAGGTAAAACAATAGGCTACACTGTAACTGTTGTACACTTCCTGTGCCTCAGTCCTAGGTTGGAGGTAGGGGGTCAGCAGCCAAGGTTGGCATGGGTAGCCACTGTCTCCTATTAGGTGGCAGCTACCGGGAACACTTCCATTTTCAAATCCCCATTTGAGGCCACATTCGTTCCATATTCTAGAGTCGTGAACTGACCCAGGCCACTTAGATACTACATCTAACTTCTTCCTGTTGGTGGTGTAATGGCATCTCGCAAAAAAGTCAGTCATTAATAATATTCCTGCACGGTCCAATCTGTATCTTTTTACTAATTCTGCATCGTTATACATGTTTAAAATGTACTTCCGCTCACTGTAGACTCTTCGCCTCCTAATTCTCCCTCGAATCTGTTCTGCCACCTTCTTCTTGTTAGTAAACAGTAAACACAAACGTTGTCTGGTAATGCTTTTCCATCAGCGCCGCTCTGCTCGACAGCACTTAAGTGTCCTCATGGGGATATCTTAACTTTTGTCGTCTGCTAAGTGCACT
>CM035220.1:27128767-27145576 GCA_020233015.1 Callinectes sapidus | reverse complement strand
ATAGTCTTTCTTGACATATCTCAGTAAAGCCTGGTTTCCTTGTGTGGTACTATTCAGAAAATGCCTGTACGTTGGGAAGCTATGATAAAAGAGCATGTGAGGTAAGCAATTGAGACTATGTATGACTACTATGTATATATGTATAGTACTGAGATATGTAGATGTAGACACTCATTGCAATCATTCACAAAGAGGTACTCATAGGAAAGAAAGTTTATAAGAGATGTATAGATGGGTCATATTCATAAGATTTATGCATGAATTTTATGCCAGCCATCTCAGATGATGTTTGTAAATTCAAATATCAGTGCGGCCTTATTCCAAATGTTGCAGTTTTTGTTAGATAGAAATAAATATTTTGAAATGTTATCTTTAAGATAGCACTGGTTCATGGTAGTTAAAAATTCATTAGTATTGTAAATTTCAGCTAAAAGGTAGACAGATTAAACTAATGAAGATGGTAACTATTTTCAGAGGTATGAGGAACTGTTCAGTCGTCACTAACCTCAGCCGGGTGGGTCCAGGAGATGCCTACACTGCATCACCACTTGACACCCAGGGATACCCACCCCACCTTGTTTACTCATTACTCACTAGGCAATAAACCATATAGATTCTGAAATATGACAAGTTTTTCATGAGGGGCCGACAGTGTAGAACACTGGGTCAACCCCAGCTGCTGCAGCCTCGTGTAGTGTGTCTCCTGCCACTCTGAATTACAGTCTTTTGTTGAAATTAACCCCATAAACATTTTGGGAACAGTGCCAGCCACAAGCATAGTGTAAATAGTGTACAGAAGTTTCTACTGTCCTTGGTCCACAGTGACTTGTGTATAGTGAGTTTCTCTCTTTTTTGTGTGCCTCTACGAGCTACATCAATAAATCTTTAGCAGTGACCCACAGTTGCAGTGTTAATGAGACTATCAGTGCAGTGACTTGCTGGTGCAATCATGGCAAGTCTTTAACTAAAACCTGCAATTGTAATGTTGTAGAGTTCAGCAATTATTTCCAATTGCAATATTATTGTCTTCACTGATGACTCGCAACTTTGTCTCTAGTGATGAGCTCTGACTGCAAGACAGAAAAATGAAAATAAGCTTGAGTTTCATCACATTGTCAACAGCATATGGCCAAATATATTTTACTTCTGGGAAAGGTTTTGAAATACTTTATGTGAAATATTCACTCATATCAGTTTTGTTCTTTTAAAAACTTATTTTGAAGTAGTGTTACTAAAATTATTTTATCTGAATTTATCAGAAGTACAAGAAAAATTATGATAATGATGTTTAAATTTTTAGATCTGATGATACGTCTTTAGACTTTGTTGGTGTGCAGAGTACATGTTTTAAGCAACACATGACACAGCAGCAGATGTGTAACCTTTCTATAGATATGCATGTTGTTCTGCAAGAAAAATGTAGTAATATAATGTTATCTTACTCAAGTGAAGAAAGTGAAGCATATCATATTGATGCATCTTATGATGTTAACTTTGAATGTGGCCTTTTGATCTGTCAAACATTTAATTTACTTAATAATGATTATTTAGTTATTATTGACCAAATGACACTGTAAGTGACTGTAATGTTTTGAGTTTTAATATTTTTGTAGTATTTGAGTAGCTTAATGGAGCGTATAGGAGCTATGAGCACAGTGTGTTGGTGTTATGTGTTGCTTTCTGGCATGACCAGCAGCCTCTGTTACAACATTGGGGGAGGGCAGAGTGTAACTGGTGGGGATTCTAGCTATACAGTCATTCATCTGTTATCAAACCTCATCAAGATCTACATGGGGTAAAATACATATCATAAATATGGATGTCTGCTTTGTGTCCAAGTTTGTTTATTTTTCTTATGACAAAGAAGCATCATTGGAGGGAAAAATTGTGTATAACTCAGCGCCCCAGACTACCTCAGAACTGCTGCTAGACAGATCACCTTACAACTTGCCAAACTAAATAATAAAGGAATGACATTGTCATCGCCAACTAATGAGCATGCTTTTCTTTTATGGAAGTACATACAAAATTACATTAATCTTGAAATCCTTTGCTTATATGTATATTTACTCTCTCTCTCTCTCTCTCTCTCAATGTATATCTTTGGATTTCTGGCCTTTGACTTGTTTTCAAGTATTTATGCACTCCATGATTTATTGTAACAAACACCCACAGATGAAAAGATTGCCTTGAGGATCTAGTGTCTACTACATCCGTACTGCTCTTGTTATTTTTCATAGTTTTGTTTATGTCTGATCTCAAAGGTTCATATCCAGGGAGAAAGTCATGCTTTGTCTTTCAAGCACTCACACTCCAAGACCTAATTGCAGTTAGCATTAGTTCAAACTCCTTTATTTACTGTTTAAACACTCCTATACATCCATATTTCACTCTGTCTAGTATGGTAGGAATTTTGTTCTTCAAGAATTTCTTTCCTTTTTTTTCATAATAATGAATATTTCAGTAAATGAACGCAATCACACTATGCAGTAGGCAGGCATCAGTCTCCAGCAAGCATTGTGTTGAACTCCATTGTGATGGTTTATCACATTCAATGGAACTTTTGAAGGTGGATAGCAGGTGAATGACTGATATATGTGGAGACTTGTTTTTTTGTATTGTTAATTCATGATTTTGATATGCTGTAAATTGTGTGTGTTTTCAGCATTTTTTTTTTATTTATTTTTTATTTTTTTTTTATAATAATTGTAGTATGAGAAGTATACAATGAAAATCTGATATTCAGAAATTTTGTTGCATAAAATGAATATGCAATAGGAAGTGAGTGGATGAACAAATATCAAGATGAGTCTTTAACCTAATCAAGAAGAATGCTGGAGTTCATAGTACTACTACATATTATATCTCAGTGTCGGTGAAGAGAGCTATTAATGCTGCTTAAAATTGTATTGATTTTTAACTCAGGATGAAAGCTTCCAGTAGTTAATTTTCTTAAGGATTGTATTATAAGGACATATCCTCTAAACTCCTTTGAAGAGTAACTTTGTGACATACTAACCTCTGAATGTGTACTAAATTAGCAATATAATATTTTACACCACATAATTTCAGGCTGGTGTGGAGAGGAGGCAGGAGATGGAGGGGGTTTAATGGTTCCAAGAGTAGCTGCATCAAGACCTCCTTGTTCCTCATGTCCTCCTGATAGGAATAATTTCTGTGCATTCAGTAAAAGTTAAGTGGCTAGAACAGACACTCATTACCTCAGAATGTCATTGCAGTAGGTAATGCTCAGTTCCTCATGCTAGTATCTTTGTGCAACGTGATTCTGGTAGCCTGAGTGCTGTCCTGTTGCTGTGTGTTTGTATAAATGAAACCTCACTTGTTTAGGGTATAATACATGACAGGTTTTTTGATGTACATATTGATTCCCTCAAGAGCATTTTGCATGTGTCTGTAGTTCATCTTGGTAAGGACATGGAAGAATGCATTGTTTTTATTATTTTTTTAGTGGTACGTGTCAAACTAATTATGAAGTTTTTGTCATCATAGTTACCACATGTTTTCCTTGGCATTCTTCTAGTCAGAGAATCTTTATGGCATATCTCATGTAAGTCTGCCAGACACCAGCTGTCCTCACGCCCACCACAGTGTTGCATTGTCTCCTCGTGTGTGTAGGTTCAGCTTCTGTTCTCCCTCTCCTGCATACCTTACAAACAAATATCAATTTTGTGGTATATTGCATTTCAGAATTCTTTTTTTTCTTTCCAAATAAGAGTGATTGCTTACCTCATATGATGCATTCATCGTTCATGAAAAAACTTCCCATTAAAGTACTTTTGTTTTATCAGTGTATATTTATTGTTGTTAAGGTTTCTTTTATGTTTGTAAGAAAAGCCTTACTGGCCCACTCTGGTGTCACCCTCTTGAGTCCAGCAGCAGTAGACCGGTCCACCCCCACCTCACCAAGGAGCACATGTAGTAACTGGTGGTGACATGTTCAGTGGTAAGATCATGGTTTTGATACAAGATTTCATTAGTGCCAAAGTATAGAATAAGGACTTTTTATTATGTTAGACATTCTCTTTAGAATACAACTGTACAGAAGCATGATCTGAAAACTTGTCCTTTCACCTAGTTATAGTAAATATTTCGAGGTTGACAAAAATTGTTATGTCGGATTAATTTTCATTTGAGCAACTGAAGAAATTATGTTATGGGAAAATGTTGGATTTCAACTCAAGATGAGCTGACAACCAAAAGACGTGAATGTTATCCTATAGAAGTAAGCCTACCAAGTGCTCAGACCTGTACAGCCTCTCCAGTAGCCACACATGTACCTCGATGCAATTGACTATTTGGATGACTCAGTTCAGACATCAGTCACAATCAAAAAAAAAAAAGAAAGAAAGAAAGAAATGAAAAACCAGAGTAATTCATAAAATGAGCTTCCCCTTCACTGTATTGAGGCCCTGCTGCTGCCACACACCAGTAGTGATGGTGATAGTGGTGATGGTGATTGCTGCCACCACCACCACTATCACCATCACTACTGGTAAATAAAGGAGTTTGAACTAATGCTAACTGAAATTAGGTCTTGGAGTGTGAGTGCTTGAAAGACAAGGCATGATTTTCTCCCTGGATATGAACCTTTGAGATCAGACATAAACAAAACTGTGAAAAATAACAAGAGCATTACGGATGTAGTAGACACTAGATCCTCAAGGCAATCTTTTCATCTGTGGGTGTTTGTTACAATAAATCATGGAGTGCATAAATACTTGAAAACAAGTCAAAGGCCAGAAATCCAAAGATATACATTGAGAGAGGGAGAGAGAGAGAGTAAATATACATATAAGCAAAGGATTTCAAGATTAATGTAATTTTGTATGTACTTCCATAAAAGAAAAGCATGCTCATTAGTTGGCGATGACAATGTCATTCCTTTATTATTTAGTTTGGCAAGTTTTAAGGTGATCTGTCTAGCAGCAGTTCTGAGGTAGTCTGGGGCGCTGAGTTATACACAATTTTTCCCTCCAATGATGCTTCTTTGTCATAAGAAAAATAAACAAACTTGGACACAAAGCAGACATCCATATTTATGATATGTATTTTACCCTATGTAGATCTTGATGAGGTTTGATAACAGATGAATGACTGTATAGCTAGAATCCCCACCAGTTACACTCTGCCCTCCCCCAATGTTGTAACAGAGGCTGCTGGTCATGCCAGAAAGCAACACATAACACCAACACACTGTGCTCATAGCTCCTCTACGCTCCATTAAGCTACTCAAATACTACAAAAATATTAAAACTCAAAACATTACAGTCACTTACAGTGTCATTTGGTCAATAATAACTAAATAATCATTATTAAGTAAATTAAATGTTTGACAGATCAAAAGGCCAAATTCAAAGTTAACATCATAAGATGCATCAATATGATATGCTTCACTTTCTTCACTTGAGTAAGATAACATTATATTACTACATTTTTCTTGCAGAACAACATGCATATCTATAGAAAGGTTACACATCTGCTGCTGTGTCATGTGTTGCTTAAAACATGTACTCTGCACACCAACAAAGTCTAAAGAGGTATCATCAGATCTAAAAATTTAAACATCATTATCATAATTTTTCTTGTACTTCTGATAAATTCAGATAAAATAATTTTAGTAACACTACTTCAAAATAAGTTTTTAAAAGAACAAAACTGATATGAGTGAATATTTCACAAAGTATTTCAAAACCTTTCCCAGAAGTAAAATATATTTGGCCATATGCTGTTGGCAATGTGATGAAACTCAAGCTTATTTTCATTTTTCTGTCTTGCAGTCAGAGCTCATCACTAGAGACAAAGTTGCGAGTCATCAGTGAAGACAATAATATTGCAATTGTAAATAATTGCTGAACTCTACAACATTACAATTGCAGGTTTTAGTTAAAGACTTGCCATGATTGCACCAGCAAGTCACTGCACTGATAGTCTCATTAACACTGCAACTGTGGGTCACTGCTAAAGATTTATTGATGTAGCTCGTAGAGGAACACAAAAAAGAGAGAAACTCACTATACACAAGTCACTGTGGACCAAGGACAGTAGAAACTTCTGTACACTATTTACACTATGCTTGTGGCTGGCACTGTTCCCAAAATGTTTATGGGGTTCATTTCAACAAAAGACTGTAATTCAGAGTGGCAGGAGACACACTACACGAGGCTGCAGCAGCTGGGGTTGACCCAGTGTTCTACACTGTCGGCCCCTCATGAAAAACTTGTCATATTTCAGAATCTATATGGTTTATTGCCTAGTGAGTAAACAAGGTGGGGTGGGTATCCCTGGGTGTCAAGTGGTGATGCAGTGTAGGCATCTCCTGGACCCACCCGGCTGAGGTTAGTGACGACTGAACAGTTCCTCATACCTCTGAAAATAGTTACCATCTTCATTAGTTTAATCTTTCTACCTTTTAGCTGGAATTTACAATACTAATGAATTTTTAACTACCATGAACCAGTGCTATCTTAAAGATAACATTTCAAAATATTTATTTCTATCTAACAAAAACTGCAACATTTGGAATAAGGCCGCACTGATATTTGAATTTACAAACATCATCTGAGATGGCTGGCATAAAATTCATGCATAAAACTTATGAATAAGACCCATCTATACATCTCTTATAAACTTTCTTTCCTATGAGTACCTCTTTGTGAATGATTGCAATGAGTGTCTACATCTACATATCTCAGTACTATACATATATACATAGTAGTCATACATAGTCTCAATTGCTTACCTCACATGCTCTTTTATCATAGCTTCCCAACTTACAGGCATTTTCTGAATAGTACCACACAAGGAAACCAGGCTTTACTTAGATATGTCAAGAAAGACTATTGATAGTTGCAGTCATCTTCCCAATGGTTTTAGTTCATAAAAAGAGCACTATCAGTGTACATGTCAAGGTAAATATGAACTAATCTACATCCTCGTGGACACCAATAAACCTGCTCTTTTATGCAACATAGCAATGAAATACTTGAGTAAATTCACTCATGCAAATACTAACTAAGTGTTCAGGCCATTCAGCTAAGATAGCAAGGTTATCATGCAAATCTGCTTTAAAGCTAATATAACACCTATTTTTGCAAAACTTAATTACTATATCTTCTGGATGGTGTTGTATAGAGTAGATTACATCTAGAAGTGGAAGCAACAGGAATAAAGCCACTGGAGTAAGCAACCTGACAGTAGGTGAAGTAAAACTCCATCTGGTGAGCAGCACTGGAGAGCATCACCTTGACACTCATACTAACTTCTGTGGTTTTGAAGCAATGACATAATTACTAAATTAAATATAAATGTTTGAACAGCTAACTAATTCTGATGATTCATTACTCAATATTTCTGTTACAAGTAAATTGGTAGCTTTATGCATTGCCTCATCTTATACTTGTCACTATTTGAGAATCGGCATTTTATATTGCTAACACAGACAATAATTAGTCGATGGAGCACAAAATACAACACAACACTATACAACATACAGTCTACACACTAGACAAACTGATACAGCTGACCACAGAGGAGTCAAGGTGCACAACTCATGGGCTCACTCACAAAGGGGGCAGATGCAGTGTGAGTTAGTGGGTTAGTGCAGGCCTCATTTCAACGCATCTTCCTCCTCCTCCTCCTCATAGTCTTCCTCATAGTCATCATGAGGAGGGGCGGTGGCCTTGGGGACTGGGGCCTCGAGGGGGAACACATCTAAGGGTGGTCCTCCCACGCCAAGGCCAAGACCCATACCAATGGGCCGGATAATGTTCTTACTCTGTGGTTGGGTGAGTGGGACATGGCTCTTATTGGATACCTAAGTTGGTGTGTCAACATCTGGCTAGGCTAGGATCATTTCTTCCGATTGCAGAAGTAACATTCAAAGCCAAACAAAAGCTAGTAAGCAATACTAACCTTTTTATATAATTTAAGATATGAAAGAACTAAAGTTCCCATAACTTTAGATAAATGAGATCTCATATTACTGTACACTGCTCTACCTTCAAGTCAGTAATGACATACACTTGACACATCTAATTATGCTATAAGAAAATATCTTTGTGAGCATGTAAGATCAAATGGTGATAGGGATCATACTTGTATCCTGCTACATGTATAATTTTTGTCTAGAATCTATAATTCTAGAAAATGATCTACACTTATCAATAAATATGAACCAATACATCCCAAAGTATTCTAAACTTTTCTAAACTTCAGCTGTGTTTATTGTATAATTTTGAAATTTTGTTTACCACCAAGTATCATATTATATTCCATCTAATATGACAGTGTTGTATGCATTATTTTGCCAAAAGACATGCAATTTAAATGAGTTCCTTAGCCATTAGGCAGCAAGTGATACACTGAATATGACACTTTAGTTAGATTTGCCACATGAGGGGAGTGGAAGATTTTCAGAACTTTGTAATCCCCCCTCTTCATTAAATTTTCAAGAACACTTAGAGATTTCAAAATGATGTTTGACAAAAGAAAGATGAATATAAATTGTTTTGTTTTCAGTATCAATGTTTATCATTTTTTTTTGCAAAAAAGAAATACAACATGTGGTTAATCCATCCTGTTAATGGACTTGGTCACTGCATATCACTCACCACACTCTAAAACCACCATAAGCCCCACTGCCAACAGATGATCCTCACATCTCAACTCAACACTACTTGAGGTAAAAAGTCTCAAAAGCAAAAGAATTGGGCATGCCAGCTTTAGATTTATAGAAATCTTTTACTCATAGTACTGTAGTTACTCCTTCTTGTAAATACCTCATTGACCCCTGGTAAAGTTTCATCCCCATACACAGTACATTAACCATAAAACACACGCACACGCACACGCACACACACACACACACACACACACACACACACACACACACACGCACACACACACACAGATACACTTACCTGTCCTGGCCGCCAACCACAGCCAGGAAGGGGCAGCCCATCAGCACCAGTTGGGCATGGAGCATCCAAACCAGGCACTCCCATCTCCCCTTTAGGTCCTGACTTGCCTCGCCTGCCCCTCCGACCCTGAGACAACCAAGAGGCATTAATGTCTTCACTAATTAATCTTACAAAATACTTTGTAAAGGATATCACATGTAAATATAGTAAAAAATCAGGTTGTAACCTGGTGAGGCTCAAAGTAATCAAATTTATGGTGTAGACATTATAAATGTGAAAATAGGAAGAGACAACTTGAAAGTGTATGGGAAAGTGAACTAAGCCTTATGACAAATGCTAGATTGACGTGCCATCATGCTTTATAAACAGATGGCTTATTTTATTCCAATTCAAATAACGTAAAGGAGTCCTTAATTGGTTGTAAAATTTCTTTAGTATGTCACAAATACATGTCATTATACCCCAAATCAGAACATGGTAAAAATTGTACCTATTAATATTTCAAATGCCTTGATTCCAAGAAAAATTGTAATGCTGTAAGACAACTCTACAATGTTTGGGCATAGACTGACAGATCCATGTGGTGACATTAACCCCTTCAGCACTGGGACACATTTTCATATCTATTCTGGTTATTACATGTCAAATTCATACAACTTCAGAAACTCATGTTGGGATTAAAATAGTACAGACTCTGGTCATTAATCTTCTGACGTAAACAGACCCCCTCCTAATGTCAATAAAATAATCTAATCACACCCAAAACTCATGGTAAAAATGTGTCTCAGTACTGAAGGGGTTAAGTCTTATATGATCCCATCTATGAGAGTTAGTTTCTGCATGGCTACTATCTTGCCTAGCAATCACATAGTAAGCAAAGAGAAACTAACAAATGTTTTTATGTAACCCACCATTATAAAACCTTAAGTCTTAGGTGAGCATTGTTCATTCTATATGATGAGTATATGTCATAATAAAGAAAAAAAAGAGCTCTCAGGGTTAACCTCCATTCATGCTACCAAAAATGTAATGAGTAGAGACTGCACAAAGGTCAAACTGCATTATGGGTAAACTCAAGAACTGAGGTACACCTCAGAGTCAGAGAACCCTTGTCATTATGATAATGTACACACATGACTAGTGATAGTAGTAGCATCACTTGATGGTTGTGTTCAAAAAGACATTTGTTTTGCTAATACATTTTAAAAGCAACGATGGCAAAAGAACATACTACAAGCATGCATTTAAAAGACTCACCCTCTCCCCCTTCATGCCCTTCTCTCCTTTTGGACCCTGTTGGGAAGAAGAGAGCATAATTAACCAAAATTCTTCTCATTAATAGTTGTCTGACACAACACTCCAAAATCATTACAACTAAACATCAAATTTAAACAAAAATCCATTTACTCTTTATTTTACGATGCAGAACAAGTGAAAGCTAATGACAACAACAGTCAGTGATGGGCAGGGTGGTGGGTGCAAGCATGCAGGGCTTTACTAGAGCACAGTGTTAGTACCTCCACCCCTGGAATGCCGTCGGTGCCCTGAAGCAGAAGACGGGACACATTAGTCACACCACAACACTGCTGGGGAACTGCAGGTTAGGAGCAGGAGAGGGCCACTCACAGTCCTACAGAGGCATGCTAAAACACTTCCAACCAACGTACCACAGACTTGTCTCCTCAACTGCTAGGTTGGCAAACATGCAAGTTTTCTCTGGTTTATAGTGAGATGTTCCACATTTTACAAGGTCAGCAAATGTAATAAGAAGCATAGTGCAGAATTGATTTTGGTAATTATTAGCCTTGTTAGAATTTTTGGTGCTTTCTTTTGCAGAAAGACCTTTTGCATGTTATGCAGTGCAACTAGTCACTGTGTTGTCCATGAGCTCTAAGCCTTAAAATGAGAATACATGATGAAAGTGAGGAAGCTTAGAGGAAATTTTAGGTTGGGAGGTGCATATGTACTGTAAATATAGATTTTGAGCTATAAGTTGAAAGATTGATATATACTTTCAAGATGAAAATACACAATGTATAAAAGAAAATGTGTGTCTTAAGAGAAACAAAGAAATATGCACTACTGTTTGTTAATGAAGTTGGTTTATTATACAAAGAATAAAGAAGTGATGGGGAATTGTGAAACATTTCTACCTACAGATGGCTCTCTACTTGATGATACAGCCTTTCTACCCTTACTTTTACCTACTATAGTGATATGTCAACTCAACAAGTTTCAATAGGTAAAATACCAAGGGCCAAAAGTTATCTTGCAACCAAACTCCACGTCTGCCTCCCTATCTCACACTCTTCTTGTTTCTACATTTCTCATATCCTCTTCCAATCATCTCCATCTAACCCCATTGCCCCCTTTTTTTCACTCTCCCATCTATTCAGGACAGCATACACACACACACACACACACACACATAGAAACCACATCAGCAGCAGCAAGAGGCACAAGTGATGAAAAAAGCAGCAAATTAAAAATAACATATACTGATGTGGATGGGTTACTATCCAATATGCCAGAAATAAAGCACTATTCACATATTCATAAACCAGATGTGTTCTGCATGGTGGAGACAAAATTAAAGGAGAAGATCCACATAGATTTCCAGCAAGAGGGATATAAAATTTGGAGAAGAGATAGAAAAGGAAAAGGAGGAGGGGTACTAATAATGGAGCAAGAGGACATTTTTGTAGAGGGTGTGCAATACAGTGATGGCATGGCAGAAGTCATTGGAATAACAACTTGAACCAATGGAAGAGAAAGGAGGAAAATTGTAGTAATGTATGCACCACCAAAAACAAATACATGGAAATTGGATGAATATAAAGTAACGCATGTGGTGATAAAATGCCTAGATGACAAGATAAGGATGGGCAAGAAGGCACTACTAGTGGGAGATTCTAACTGCAAAGGTGTAAACTGGAAAGAAATGAAAGGGAGTGGAAACACGGGATTGTGGAGTGAAGATATGTTACAATTAGCCATGGGGAACACACTGGATCAATGGGTGGAGGAATTCACTCAGCTCAGAGGAGAAGAAGAACTGTCAATGCTAGACTTGGTATTCACAAAAACACACTCAGGCCCAGTGTTAAATACCTAAGCCCAGTGGGAAAAAGTGATCATGACTTGTTTGAAATGGAATTACAAGAATGGGCATTGGTAAGAGAAGAGGATTATAAAAACAAAAAATTAAATTATAAAAGAGCCAACTTTGAAAAATAAAGGAAATCTTTTGGAAGTATAGATTGGAGGGGGAACATGAGTAGGATGTGGTAGAGAAGTGTGAAAATTAATCCAAGCTCTTCTATTAAATTTAATTAAAGAGAAATGGGTGAAATATTTTGAAGATAATAGAACTACATCAAATAGACAATTTGGATTTAGACAAGGGAAATCATGTGTGACGAACCTACTAAGTTTTTATACACGAGTAATTGAAGGAATTGAAAACATAGATGGATGGGTGGATGCTGTCTACCTAGACATCTAAAAAGCATTTCATAGAGTTCCACACAGGAGACTCTTATGGAAACTGAAACACATAGGTGAGCTGAGAGGGAAAGCAGGTATTAGAATGGATGTAAGATTATTTGAAAGATAGAGAAATTAGAACTGTAATCAGGGAAGCAAATTCAAATTGGAGAAATTTAACAAGTGGCGTATGGCAGGGGTCAGTCTTAGCACACTTAATGTTCGAGATATATGTAAATGAAATGCAGAGTGGCGTGACTAGCTATATGAATCTGTTTGCAGGTACACCAAATTGATGAGAGTTGTTAAGAACACTGATGACTATCAAGAGTTATAAGATGATATAGACAAGATTTGAGAAGGGAGTAAGATGTGGAAACTGGATTTTAATGCAAAGAAATGCCATGTGATGGAGCTAGGCAAAAGCAAAAGGAGGCCAGACAGGAGGTAATACTTAATAAGACCAGGGAAGAAAAAGATCTGGGGATGGTGATACAAGATACACTGAGCCCAGAACAGAACATAAGCCAACTATTTGGATCAGCATACAGGATTTTAGCCAATATTAGGGTGGCTCTCCACTACATGGATAAAGATATGGTGAGAAAAATTCTAACCAGTATGATATGTCCGAGGTTGGAATATGCAGCAGTTGTGTTGTCACCTAATATGAAAAAGGATATAAGAAAATTAGAAAGGATCCAAAGAGTAGCCACAAAAATGGTACCAGAATTAAGAGAACTAACATATGAAGACAGATTAAAAGAAACGGGACTGCCAACCCTGCACGATAGAAGGGAGAGAGGAGGGCTAATAACTCTATACAAGATAGTAAATGGCATTGAAAAGCTGGACAAGCAAAAGATGATGATGATAGAGGAAGAAAATAGACAGATGAGAGGATTCTTGAGGAAAATAAAAAAGAGTCGGTGTATAAAGGACATTAAAAAGTACAGTTTTCTCACATAGAATTGTGGATAGTTGGAAAGGATTAAAAGAAGAGGTTGTTACAGCAACCAACATACATAAATTCAAGGAAACTTTAGATATATATGGAGATATGGAAACAGGACACTATGAGCCCCACTCGAACCCTGTATAATACAACTAGGTAAATATACACAGATGGATTAAATAACTTATGGAGAACAGAGTAGTGAAGGTAGGAGTGAGAATTCAAGGAGAAGGAAAAGGGGAATTAGCTCGTGTCTATGTTCCGCATAAAACAAATCCATGAGAAAACGAAGAATATAGAAATATCCTAAATGATAGTAGTGAATGTTTAGACATTAACTGAGGTGAGTAAAGACATAAGTCATGGGAGACTTTAACTGTAAGGAGATATCTTGGGAGGAGAAACATTATGGGGAGATAGACTATTGAATCTAGTAGTAGACAATATCCTAATTCAACAAGTGAAATATAGCACAAGATATAGAGGAAAGGAGAACCGCCACCATTGGACTTAATGTTTGTCAAAGAACTGGAGATACTCGAAAACTTGGAATACAAGAGTCCACTTGATAAAAGTGATCATATATTACATGAATTTAGGCTGAAGAGTGGATCAGAAGAAGTTAGAAATGAAGATTATAAAGATAGGAGGTACAATTACAGTAAAACTAACTTTGTAGAGCTATGAAAATATTTTGAAAAAGCAGACTGGACTGATTTTATATATCAGAGAAAACTACAGATAAAAGGAGAATATTAATAGAAAAGTACAATGAAGAAATAAAGATACATATGCCAATCAAGAAAGATATGAGCTAACAAGGATGGAAAGAGAAAAGGCTTGGAATAGATGGAGAAGAAATAGAAGACATAACCATTGGTTGGACTATGCACAGAAAAGAAATGAGTATGTCAGCATTTGGAGAATGGAACAGGAAAATTATGAGAAGGGACAAATGTAAAGACCAGCCTAATTGTTCAAGATATGTAAACAGCAAGATGAAATATAAAGGAGAAATAAACAAACTAAAATTCAACAATGAAACATGAAGACCCAGAAGAGATGGCAGGAGTGATGAACTACTGCTTCCAGTTAATCTTTACAAAAGAATGTGACTTCCAATGTCAAACACCTGTGGAGTTAATTGATGGTGCTCAAGAAATCCAAGTGTCAGTAGAAGAAGTAAGAAAAACGAGGGAAGAACAAAATGTAAAGAAAACCTCAGTTCCTGAGAAGGTGTCAAATTGGATTATAAAGAAATGCAGTGACCAATTAGCAAACAAAATCCACAACGCAACTGTGAGTTCCTTAATAGAGGGTAAATATTAACACACTGCAAAAGAGCTGATATTGTGCTTATATTCAAAGGAGGAAGTAAAGAAGACCATGTGAAAGGATAATAAAATATGAATGGATGGACTACCTGGATGAGAAAAATATGCTGACAGATAGATAGTAGCACTAATAATGTTTGCGGCCTATAACAACGATATATCAGAAAACATGGACAGTTTTATCAGTTTGTTTGTAGATGAAGCTACATCAATGAGAAAGGTGAAAAGAAAAGAAGATTGTGACTTAGACTTCAACAAAATAATGGAAGGCATGCATATGGGCAATGGAGTTTAATACAAAAATGCAATGCATTAAAATTTGGAAGGAGCAAAAGATGGCTGAAGGGAGTCTACTCAATGGGGAATGAAGAAACTAAAAAGAAGACAGAGGAAAAAGAGCTAGGAGTAACCAGTGTGGATAACATGTTACCAGAAAAGCATATAAATAGAATTACATGAAATACCTATGAACCTTTGAGGAATATGTATATAGGTGGCATTCACTTATATAGATGAAAATATGAAAAAAATAGCAACTATAATGTGCTCTAAATTAGAGTGTGCAGTAACAGAATAGTTGCTGAGCAATAGGAATCACATAAAGAAATTAGGAAGAATACAGAGGGCACTAACAAAGCTTCCTCCCCAAGTTTAAATGAAAGGAAGACTATGAACACTAAGTCTTACAACATTAGAACAGATGAGAGAAAGAGATCTAATAGCAGTATACAGTGATGGAAGGACTGGAAAAACTAGATAGAGAAGATTTACTCATTTGGAACACTAGTGACACAAGAGGATATGGAGTGAAATTATGTAGAGGTGAGGAACGGTATAGACAAGAGGGTCATTGAAGCAGGAACAATTCATAAATTAAAAGAAATGTTAAGCTTTCATAGATATGGACACAAGACTGCATAAGCATAGTTCTTTTCCTGTATGATAGAACTAGGTAAATACAGCTAGATAAATACACATCACTCACACTCCTAATAACAATCATAATAATGTTACTACTATTACAACTATTACTGCTACTAAACTCACTCACACACTTCCATTCCTCATGTGAACACAAAAGAGAGAAGTGTGTGTGTGTATTTACCTAGTTGTATGTACAGGGTTCGAGCAAGGCTCATAGTGTCCTGTCTCCATATCTCCAACATTTCCTTGAATTTATGTATATTGGTTGCTGTAACAATCTCCTCTCTTAATCCATCCAGGTGTCCACAATTCTATGAGGAAACCTGTATTTTCTTGTGTCTTGTGTGTGTGCATGTGCGTGTGTGTGTGTGTGCGTGTGTGTGTGTGATATCGGGGGAGACACATGAAGAAAAATTAGGAGTATTGGGGTGGGAAGGAGGGATGGGAAGGGAGATGTGGAGGGGAGAGGAAGAACACAATTATGTCCATGAAATGTACATGTTAGAGGCATCTCTAACTAATATTAATAGCCAACAATGAAAAATGATGACAGGTCTCACTTTTGTTATATATATATGAAAACTACTTCATCAATTAAGGAGCCAACTGTAAATGAATTTAAGAAATATTCAGTGAAAACAATTACCATGTTAAGAATGAAATTAATGAGAACATCTTGCCTATTGCAAGGTATGGAAGTTGACTACTATGAGATGAGCTGGAGACCGTAAAGGGAAGAACCTACTGCAGGACCTCTCTGTCGGACTGGAGCAGGAAGCCGTCTTCTTCTCCAGTACGTCTCCCAAGGCCGCCACTACCCGGAACAAATTATCTTCATCACCGGAACTTAATTTGGATTCTAATCCAAATTGTGAATCATAAACCGAAAAAGTTGCAGGTGGACGTGAAAAGGAAATAATAGTTGATCATTGATAAGAGGAGAAAAATGGGGATTTTGAGCCTCATGCACGTGTCTTGCCCTAAAATGGATGCTTTCACATATACCAACATTACTCAGTCTTTGCTCTTTCTTGTACCATTAGGTACTCGTAATTGAAAGTAGTGAAGAAAGAAGCTGAGGTGTTTGGGAGTGTAGTCGTCAAGGATGAGTTACGGGAAGGACTGAAACAAGGATAAAAAACTAAACAAATATGTGCATTGCAAAAACTGC
>CM035220.1:27094303-27128267 GCA_020233015.1 Callinectes sapidus | reverse complement strand
TATATATATATATATATATATATATATATATATATATATATATATATACACATACACACACACACACACACAGAAGTGAAGTGGGTGGACAGGTTACTATGGCTTAAGGATACTTAATATCTGATTATCACTCTTGATTTGTCTGTCTGAGCCTTGGCACTCACCCAGCAGGGAAGCAATGAAGCCCCAGGGGAAGTGAGCGTCTCTCATGTTGAGCGGGAACGGCAGACAGGCAAGGCAGGAACTGGTAAGGCAGAGGTATCGTCAACAGGCTGGCCACACGCAATAATACCAGTAGTGGAACAGATACAACTACTGTACATACAACTCACTGACAACGAGGCGCATCAAGATAATGGAATGTTGGCTCGTGTGGCCAATGGAAGTCGGACTTACAGTAAATTACAATCTGTTGCGAATTCAGTTTTTTTTTTCGAGGAGGAGGGGCGGGAGGGGGCTGGGGTTACCCTGAATTCCTATAGACTAGCTAGCCCTTGAGAATGGAGGTGACCTGCTTGAAGCAAAGTATCAGTTGGTGGATTTTTTTTTTTTTTTTTTTTTTTCAATTAGCAATCTTGAGGGCACTTCTAAGCTATATGCGGAGACATTGTTATGTAATAAGACTAGTAATAATTCATTAACGAGATTGAATAATTAGATTAGCTTTGCTCAATAAAGAAAATTATTTTTGGAAATCAGTTTTCTCTTTTTATATATATCCATTCTGATCTTCTTAGTGGATCCATATAAGTTTTGAGATTTAGGGGCTTTCCGTCCCTTCAGCTCCACCCTTGGATCTACTACTGGCTATATTCCATTGACTGAAGAGACATGGCACGCTAACCTTGAAGAGCAGTGATTGACGAAGCAAGCACTTATGATAAACAAGTGGACGAAATGGAGGTCCCACTGTGGTAGAATCATCCAGCAGCCACTTCGGTCGTTGAGTCACCCAGGATATCAGCAGACTGCCAGTGGAGGAGGGACAGTGACGGTGGTTCGTTCCCCATGCTACCACGCCGACGCTGCTGCGTCACGCCTGGCCACGTTCTGAAAATCTTCCACTCCCCTCATGTGGCAAATCTAACTAAAGTGTCATATTCAGTGTATCACTTGCTGCCTAATGGCTAAGGAACTCATTTAAATTGCATGTCTTTTGGCAAAATAAGGCATACAACACTGTCATATTAGATGGAATATAATATGATACTTGGTGGTAAACAAAATTTCAAAATTATACAATAAACACAGCTGAAGTTTAGAAAAGTTTAGAATACTTTGGGATGTATTGGTTCATATTTATTGATAAGTGTAGATCATTTTCTAGACTTATAGATTCTAGACAAAAATTATACATGTAGCGGGATACAAGTATGATCCCTATCACCATTTGATCTTACATGCTCACAAAGATATTTTCTTATAGCATAATTAGATGTGTCAAGTGTATGTCATTACTGACTTGAAGGTAGAGCAGTGTACAGTAATATGAGATCTCATTTATCTAAAGTTATGGGAACTTTAGTTCTTTCATATCTTACATTATATAAAAAGGTTAGTATTGCTTACTAGCTTTTGTTTGGCTTTGAATGTTACTTCTGCAATCGGAAGAAATGATCCTAGCCTAGCCAGATGTTGACACACCAACTTAGGTATCCCATAAGAGCCATGTCCCACTCACCCAACCACAGAGTAAGAACATTATCCGGCCCATTGGTATGGGTCTTGGCCTTGGCGTGGGAGGACCACCCTTAGATGTGGTCCCCCTCGAGGCCCCAGTCCCCAAGGCCACCGCCCCTCCTCATGATGACTATGAGGAAGACTATGAGGAGGAGGAGGAGGAAGATGCGTTGAAATGAGGCCTGCACTAACCCACTAACTCACACTGCATCTGCCCCCTTTGTGAGTGAGCCCATGAGTTGTGCACCTTGACTCCTCTGTGGTAAGCTGTATCAGTTTGTCTAGTGTGTAGACTGTATGTTGTATAGTGTTGTGTTGTATTTTGTGCTCCATCGACTAATTATTGTCTGTGTTAGCAATATAAAATGCCAATTCTCAAATAGTGACAAGTATAAGATGAGGCAATGCATAAAGCTACCAATTTACTTGTAACAGAAATATTGAGTAATGAATCATCAGAATTAGTTAGCTGTTCAAACATTTATATTTAATTTAGTAATTATGTCATTGATTCAAAACCACAGAAGTTAGTATGAGTGTCAAGGTGATGCTCTCCAGTGCTGCTCACCAGATGGAGTTTTACTTCACCTACTGTCAGGTTGCTTACTCCAGTGGCTTTATTCCTGTTGCTTCCACTTCTAGATGTAATCTACTCTATACAACACCATCCAGAAGATATAGTAATTAAGTTTTGCCAAAATAGGTGTTATATTAGCTTTAAAGCAGATTTGCATGATAACCTTGCTATCTTAGCTGAATGGCCTGAACACTTAGTTAGTATTTGCATGAGTGAATTTACTCAAGTATGTCATTGCTATGTTGCATAAAAGAGCAGGTTTATTGGTGTCCACGAGGATGTAGATTAGTTCATATTTACCTTGACATGTACACTGATAGTGCTCTTTTTATGAACTAAAACCATTGGGAAGATGACTGCAACTATCAATAGTCTTTCTTGACATATCTAAGTAAAGACTGGTTTCCTTGTGTGGTACTATTCAGAAAATGCCTGTAAGTTGGGAAGCTATGATAAAAGAGCATGTGAGGTAAGCAATTGAGACTATGTATGACTACTATGTATATATGTATAGTACTGAGATATGTAGATGTAGACACTCATTGCAATCATTCACAAAGAGATACTCATAGGAAAGAAAGTTTATAAATGTATAGATGGGTCTTATTCATAAGTTTTATGCATGAATTTTATGCCAGCCATCTCAGATGATGTTTGTAAATTCAAATATCAGTGCGGCCTTATTCCAAATGTTGAAGTTTTTGTTAGATAGAAATAAATATTTTGAAATGTTATCTTTAAGATAGCACTGGTTCATGGTAGTTAAAAATTCATTAGTATTGTAAATTCCAGCTAAAAGGAAGAAAGATTAAACTAATGAAGATGGTAACTATTTTCAGAGCTATGAGGAACTGTTCAGTCGTCACTAACCTCAGCCGGGTGGGTCCAGGAGATGCCTACACTGCATCACCACTTGCCACCCAGGGATACCCACCCCACCTTGTTTACTCACTAGGCAATAAACCATATAGATTCTGAAATATGACAAGTTTTTCATGAGGGGCCGACAGTGTAGAACACTGGGTCAACCCCAGCTGCTGCAGCCTCGTGTAGTGTGTCTCCTGCCACTCTGAATGACAGTCTTTTGTTGAAATGAACCCCATAAACATTTTGGGAACAGTGCCAGCCACAAGCATAGTGTAAATAGTGTACAGAAGTTTCTACTGTCCTTGGTCCACAGTGACTTGTGTATAGTGAGTTTCTCTATTTTTTGTGTTCCTCTACGAGCTACATCAATAAATCTTTAGCAGTGACCCACAGTTGCAGTGTTAATGAGACTATCAGTGCAGTGACTTGCTGGTGCAAGCATGGCAAGTCTTTAACTAAAACCTGCAATTGTAATGTTGTAGAGTTCAGCAATTATTTACAATTGCAATATTATTGTCTTCACTGATGACTCGCAACTTTGTCTCTAGTGATGAGCTCTGACTGCAAGACAGAAAAATGAAAATAAGCCTGAGTTTCATCACATTGCCAACAGCATATGGCCAAATATATTTTACTTCTGGGAAAGGTTTTGAAATACTTTATGTGAAATATTCACTCATATCAGTTTTGTTCTTTTAAAAACTTATTTTGAAGTAGTGTTAATAAAATTATTTTATCTGAATTTATCAGAAGTACAAGAAAAATTATGATAATGATGTTTAAATTTTTAGATCTGATGATACCTCTTTAGACTTTGTTGGTGTGCAGAGTACATGTTTTAAGCAACACATGACACAGCAGCAGATGTGTAACCTTTCTATAGATATGCATGTTGTTCTGCAAGAAAAATGTAGTAATAGAATGTTATCTTACTCAAGTGAAGAAAGTGAAGCATATCATATTGATGCATCTTATGATGTTAACTTTGAATTTGGCCTTTTGATCTGTCAAACATTTAATGTACTTAATAATGATTATTTAGTTATTATTGACCAAATGACACTGTAAGTGACTGTAATGTTTTGAGTTTTAATATTTTTGTAGTATTTGAGTAGCTTAATGGAGCATAGAGGAGCTATGAGCACAGTGTGTTGGTGTTATGTGTTGCTTTCTGGCATGACCAGCAGCCTCTGTTACAACATTGGGGGAGGGCAGAGTGTAACTGGTGGGGATTCTAGCTATACAGTCATTCATCTGTTATCCAACCTCATCAAGATCTACATAGGGTAAAATACATATCATAAATATGGATGTCTGCTTTGTGTCCAAGTTTGTTTATTTTTCTTATGACAAAGAAGCATCCTTGGAGGGAAAAATTGTGTATAACTCAGCGCCCCAGACTACCTCAGAACTGCTGCTAGACAGATCACCTTAAAACTTGCCAAACTAAATAATAAAGGAATGACATTGTCATCGCCAACTAATGAGCATGCTTTTCTTTTATGGAAGTACAGACAAAATTACATTAATCTTGAAATCCTTTGCTTATATGTATATTTACTCTCTCTCTCTCTCTCTCTCTCTCTCTCTCTCTCTCTCTCTCTCTCTCTCTCTCTCTCTCTCTCTCTCTCTCTCTCTCTCTCTCTCAATGTATATCTTTGGATTTCTGGCCTTTGACTTGTTTTCAAGTATTTATGCACTCCATGATTTAGTGTAACAAACACCCACAGATGAAAAGATTGCCTTGAGGATCTAGTGTCTACTACATCCGTAATGCTCTTGTTATTTTTCATAGTTTTGTTTATGTCTGATCTCAAAGGTTCATATCCAGGGAGAAAGTCATGCTTTGTCTTTCAAGCACTCACCCTCCAAGACCTAATTTCAGTTAGCATTAGTTCAAACTCCTTTATTTACTGTTTAAACACTCCTATACATCCATATTTCACTCTGTCTAGTATGGTAGGACTTTTGTTCTTCAAGAATTTCTTTCCTTTTTTTTCATAATAATGAATATTTCAGTAAATGAACGCAATCACACTATGCAGTAGGCAGGCATCAGTCTCCAGCAAGCCTTGTGTTGAACTCCATTGTGATGGTTTATCACATTCAATGGAACTTTTGATGGTGGATAGCAGGTGAATGACTGATATATGTGGAGACTTGTTTTCTTGTATTGTTAATTCATGATTTTGATATGCTGTAAATTGTGTGTGTTTTCAGCATTTTTTTTTTTTTTTAAATAATTGTAGTATGAGAAGTATACAATGAAAATCTGATATTCAGAAATTTTGTTGCATAAAATGAATATGCAATAGGAAGTGATTGGATGAACAAATATCAAGATGAGTCTTTAACCTAATCAAGAAGAATGCTGGAGTTCATAGTACTACTACATATTATATCTCAGTGTCGGTGAAGAGAGCTATTAATGATTCTTAAAATTGTATTGATTTTTAACTCAGGATGAAAGCTTCCAGTAGTTAATTTTCTTAAGGATTGTATTATAAGGACATATCCTCTAAACTCCTTTGAAGAGTAACTTTGTGACATATTAACCTCTGAATGTGTACTAAATTAGCAATATAATATTTTACACCACATAATTTCAGGCTGGTGTGGAGAGGAGGCAGGAGATGGAGGGGGTTTAATGGTTCCAAGAGTAGCTGCATCCAGACCTCTTTGTTCCTCATGTCCTCCTGATAGGAATAATTTCTGTGCATTCAGTAAAAGTTAAGTGGCTAGAACAGACACTCATTACCTCAGAATGTCATTGCAGTAGGTAATGCTCAGTTCCTCATGCTAGTATCTTTGTGCAAAGTGATTCTGGTAGCCTGAGTGCTGTCCTGTTGCTGTGTGTTTGTATAAATGAACCCTCACTTGTTTAGGGTATAATACATGACAGGTTTTTTGATGTACATATTGATTCCCTCCAGAGCATTTTGCATGTGTCTGTAGTTCATCTTGGTAAGGACATGGAAGAATGCATTGTTTATATTATTTTTTTAGTGGTACGTGTCAAACTAATTATGAAGTGTTTGTCATCATAGTTACCACATGTTTTCCTTGGCATTCTTCTAGTCAGAGAATCTTTAGGGCATATCTCATGTAAGTCTGCCAGACACCAGCTGTCCTCCCGCCCACCACAGTGTTGCATTGTCTCCTCGTGTGTGTAGGTTCAGCTTCTGTTCTCCCTCTCCTGCATACCTTACAAACAAATATCAATTTTGTGGTATATTGCATTTCAGAATTCTTTTTTTTCTTTCCAAATAAGAGTAATTGCTTACCTCATATGATGCATTCATCTTTCATGAAAAAACTTCCCATTAAAGTACTTTTGTTTTATCAGTGTATATTTATTGTTGTTAAGGTTTCTTTTATGTTTGTAAGAAAAGCCTTCCTGGCCCACTCTGGTGTCACCCTCTTGAGTCCAGCAGCAGTAGACCGGTCCACCCCCACCTCACCAAGGAGCACATGTAGTAACTGGTGGTGACATGTTCAGTGGTAAGATCATGGTTTTGATACAAGATTTCATTAGTGCAAAAGTATAGAATAAGGACTTTCTATTATGTTAGACATTCTCTTTAGAATACAACTGTACAGAAGCATGATCTGAAAACTTGTCCTTTCACCTAGTTATAGTAAATATTTCGAGGTTGACAAAAATTGTTATGTCGGATTAATTTTACTTTGAGCAACTGAAGAAATTATGTTATGGGAAAATGTTGGATTTCAACTCAAGATGAGCTGACAACCAAAAGACGTGAATGTTATCCTATAGAAGTAAGCTTACCAAGTGCTCAGACCTGTACAGCCTCTCCAGTAGCCACACATGTACCTCGATGCAATTGACTATTTGGATGACTCAGTTCAGACATCAGTCACAATCAAAAAAAAAAAAAAAAAGAAAGAAAGAAAGAAAAAAAAGAAATGAAAAACCAGAGTAATTCATAAAATGAGCTTCCCCTTCACTGTATTGAGGCCCTGCTGCTGCCACACACCAGTAGTGATGGTGATAGTGGTGATGGTGATTGATGCCACCACCACCACTATCACCATCACTACTGGTGTGTGGCCGCAGCAGGGCCTCAATACAGTGAAGGGGAAGCTCATTTTATGAATTACTCTGGTTTTTCATTTCTTTCTTTCTTTCTTTCTTTCTTTTTTTTTTTTTTGATTGTGACTGATGTCTGAACTGAGTCATCCAAATAGTCAATTGCATCGAGGTACATGTGTGGCTACTGGAGAGGCTGGACAGGTCTGAGCACTTGGTAAGCTTACTTCTATAGGATAACATTCACGTCTTTTGGTTGTCAGCTCATCTTGAGTTGAAATCCAACATTTTCCCTTAACATAATTTCTTCAGTTGCTCAAAGGAAAATTAATCCGACATAACAATTTTTGTCAACCTCGAAATATTTACTATAACTAGGTGAAAGGACAAGTTTTCAGATCATGCTTCTGTACAGTTGTATTCTAAAGAGAATGTCTAACATAATAAAAAGTCCTTATTCTATACATTTGCACTAATGAAATCTTGTATCAAAACCATGATCTTACCACTGAACATGTCACCACCAGTTACTACATGTGCTCCTTGGTGAGGTGGGGGTGGACCGGTCTACTGCTGCTGGACTCAAGAGGGTGACACCAGAGTGGGCCAGTAAGGCTTTTCTTACAAACATAAAAGAAACCTTAACAACAATAAATATACACGGATAAAACAAAAGTACTTTAATGGGAAGTTTTTTCATGAAAGATGAATGCATCATATGAGGTAAGCAATCACTCTTATTTGGAAAGAAAAAAAAGAATTCTGAAATGCAATATACCACAAAATTGATATTTGTTTGTAAGGTATGCAGGAGAGGGAGAACAGAAGCTGAACCTACACCCACGAGGAGACAATGCAACACTGTGGTGGGCGGGAGGACAGCTGGTGTCTGGCAGACTTACATGAGATATGCCATAAAGATTCTCTGACTAGAAGAATGCCAAGGAAAACATGTGGTAACTATGATGACAAACACTTCATAATTAGTTTGACACGTACCACGAAAAAAATAATAAAAACAATGCATTCTTCCATGTCCTTACCAAGATGAACTACAGACACATGCAAAATGCTCTGGAGGGAATCAATATGTACATCAAAAAACCTGTCATGTATTATACCCTAAACAAGTGAGGTTTCATTTATACAAACACACAGCAACAGGACAGCACTCAGGCTACCAGAATCACTTTGCACAAAGATACTAGCATGAGGAACTGAGCATTACCGACTGCAATGACATTCTGAGGTAATGAGTGTCTGTTCTAGCCACTTAACTTTTACTGAATGCACAGAAATTATTCCTATCAGGAGGACATGAGGAACAAGGAGGTCTGGATGCAGCTACTCTTGGAACCATTCAACCCCCTCCATCTCCTGCCTCCTCTCCACACCAGCCTGAAATTATGTGGTGTAAAATATTATATTGCTAATTTAGTACACATTCAGAGGTTAATATGTCACAAAGTTACTCTTCAAAGGAGTTTAGAGGATATGTCCTTATAATACAATCCTTAAGAAAATTAACTACTGAAAGCTTTCATCCTGAGTTAAAAATCAATACAATTTTAAGCATCATTAATAGCTCTCTTCACCGACACTGAGATATAATATGTAGTAGTACTATGAACTCCAGCATTCTTCTTGATTAGGTTAAAGACTCATCTTGATATTTATTCATCCACTCACTTCCTATTGCATATTCATTTTATGCAACAAAATTTCTGAATATCAGATTTTCATTGTATACTTCTCATACTACAATTATTAAAAAAAATAAAATAAAAATAAAAATAAATATAAAAAAATTGCTGAAAACACACACAATTTACAGCATATCAAAATCATGAATTAACAATACAAAAAAACAAGTCTCCACATATATCAGTCATTCACCTGCTATCCACCTTCAAAAGTTCCATTGAATTTGATAAACCATCACAATGGAGTTCAACACAAGGCTTGCTGGAGACTGATGCCTGCCTACTGCATAGTGTGATTGCGTTCATTTACTGAAATATTCATTATTATGAAAAAAAAAGGAAAGAAATTCTTGAAGAACAAAATTCCTACCATACTAGACAGAGAGAAATATGGATGTATAGGAGTGTTTAAACAGTAAATAAAGGAGTTTGAACTAATGCTAACTGAAATTAGGTCTTGGAGTGTGAGTGCTTGAAAGACAAAGCATGACTTTCTCCCTGGATATGAACCTTTGAGATCAGACATAAACAAAACTATGAAAAATAACAAGAGCATTACGGATGTAGTAGACACTAGATCCTCACGGCAATCTTTTCATCTGTGGGTGTTTGTTACAATAAATCATGGAGTGCATAAATACTTGAAAACAAGTCAAAGGCCAGAAATCCAAAGATATACATTGAGAGAGGGAGAGAGAGAGAGAGAGAGAGAGAGAGAGAGAGAGAGAGAGAGAGAGAGAGAGAGAGAGAGAGAGACGAGAGAGAGAGAGAGAGAGAGAGAGAGAGAGAGAGAGAGAGAGAGAGAGAGAGAGAGTAAATATACATATAAGCAAAGGATTTCAAGATTAATGTAATTTTGTATGTACTTCCATAAAAGAAAAGCATGTTCATTAGTTGGCGATGACAATGTCATTCCTTTATTATTTAGTTTGGCAAGTTTTAAGGTGATCTGTCTAGCAGCAGTTCTGAGGTAGTCTGGGGCGCTGAGTTATACACAATTTTTCCCTCCAATGATGCTTCTTTGTCATAAGAAAAATAAAAAAACTTGGACACAAAGCAGACATCCATATTTATGATATGTATTTTACCCTATGTAGATCTTGATGAGGTTTGAAAACAGATGAATGACTGTATAGCTAGAATCCCCACCAGTTACACTCTGCCCTCCCCCAATGTTGTAACAGAGGCTGCTGGTCATGCCAGAAAGCAACACATAACACCAACACACTTTGCTCATAGCTCCTCTACGCTCCATTAAGCTACTCAAATACTACAAAAATATTAAAACTCAAAACATTACAGTCACTTACAGTGTCATTTGGTCAATAATAGCTAAATAATCATTATTAAGTAAATTAAATGTTTGACAGATCAAAAGGCCAAATTCAAAGTTAACATCATAAGATGCATCAATATGATATGCTTCACTTGCTTCACTTGAGTAAGATAACATTATATTACTACATTTTTCTTGCAGAACAACATGCATATCTATAGAAAGGTTACACATCTGCTGCTGTGTCATGTGTTGCTTAAAACATGTACTCTGCACACCAACAAAGTCTAAAGAGGTATCATCAGATCTAAAAAGTTAAACATCATTATCATAATTTTTCTTGTACTTCTGATAAATTCAGATAAAATAATTTTAGTAACACTACTTCAAAATAAGTTTTTAAAAGAACAAAACTGATAGGAGTGAATATTTCACATAAAGTATTTCAAAACCTTTCCCAGAAGTAAAATATATTTGGCCATATGCTGTTGGCAATGTGATGAAACTCAAGCTTATTTTCATTTTTCTGTCTTGCAGTCAGAGCTCATCACTAGAGACAAAGTTGCGAGTCATCAGTGAAGACAATAATATTGCAATTGTAAATAATTGCTGAACTCTACAACAGTACAATTGCAGGTTTTAGTTAAAGACTTGCCATGATTGCACCAGCAAGTCACTGCACTGGTAGTCTCATTAACACTGCAACTGTGGGTCACTGCTAAAGATTTATTGATGTAGCTCGTAGAGGAACACAAAAAAGAGAGAAACTCACTATACACAAGTCACTGTGGACCAAGGACAGTAGAAACTTCTGTACACTATTTACACTATGCTTGTGGCTGGCACTGTTCCCAAACTGTTTATGGGGTTCATTTCAACAAAAGACTGTAATTCAGAGTGGCAGGAGACACACTACACGAGGCTGCAGCAGCTGGGGTTGACCCAGTGTTCTACACTGTCGGCCCCTCATGAAAAACTTGTCATATTTCAGAATCTATATGGTTTATTGCCTAGTGAGTAAACAAGGTGGGGGGGGTATCCCTGGGTGTCAAGTGGTGATGCAGTGTAGGCATCTCCTGGACCCACCCGGCTGAGGTTAGTGACGACTGAACAGTTCCTCATAGCTCTGAAAATAGTTACCATCTTCATTAGTTTAATCTTTCTACCTTTTAGCTGGAATTTACAATACTAATGAATTTTTAACTACCCTGAACCAGTGCTATCTTAAAGATAACATTTCAAAATATTTATTTCTATCTAACAAAAACTGCAACATTTGGAATAAGGCCGCACTGATATTTGAATTTACAAACATCATATGAGATGGCTGGCATAAAATTCATGCATAAAACTTATGAATAAGACCCATCTATACATCTCTTATAAACTTTCTTTCCTATGAGTACCTCTTTGTGAATGATTGCAATGAGTGTCTACATCTACATATCTCATTACTATACATATATACATAGTAGTCATACATAGTCTCAATTGCTTACCTCACATGCTCTTTTATCATAGCTTCCCAACTTACAGGCATTTTCTGAATAGTACCACACAAGGAAACCAGGCTTTACTTAGATATGTCAAGAAAGACTATTGATAGTTGCAGTCATCTTCCCAATGGTTTTAGTTCATAAAAAGAGCACTCTCAGTGTACATGTCAAGGTAAATATGAACTAATCTACATCCTCGTGGACACCAATAAACCTGCTCTTTTATGCAACATAGCAATGAAATACTTGAGTAAATTCACTCATGCAAATACTAACTAAGTGTTCAGGCCATTCAGCTAAGATAGCAAGGTTATCATGCAAATCTGCTTTAAAGCTAATATAACACCTATTTTTGCAAAACTTAATTACTCTATCTTCTGGATGGTGTTGTATAGAGTAGATTACATCTAGAAGTGGAAGCAACAGGAATAAAGCCACTGGAGTAAGCAACCTGACAGTAGGTGAAGTACAACTCCATCTGGTGAGCAGCACTGGAGAGCATCACCTTGACACTCATACTAACTTCTGTGGTTTTGAAGCAATGACATAATTACTAAATTAAATATAAATGTTTGAACAGCTAACTAATTCTGATGATTCATTAATCAATATTTCTGTTACAAGTAAATTGGTAGCTTTATGCATTGCCTCATCTTATACTTGTCACTATTTGAGAATCGGCATTTTATATTGCTAACACAGACAATAATTAGTCGATGGAGCACAAAATACAACACAACACTATACAACATACAGTCTACACACTAGACAAACTGATACAGCTGACCACAGAGGCGTCAAGGTGCACAACTCATGGGCTCACTCACAAAGGGGGCAGATGCAGTGTGAGTTAGTGGGTTAGTGCAGGCCTCATTTCAACGCATCTTCCTCCTCCTCCTCCTCATAGTCTTCCTCATAGTCATCATGAGGAGGGGCGGTGGCCTTGGGGACGGGGGCCTCGAGGGGGAACACATCTAAGGGTGGTCCTCCCACGCCAAGGCCAAGACCCATACCAATGGGCCGGATAATGTTCTTACTCTGTGGTTGGGTGAGTGGGACATGGCTCGTATTGGATACCTAAGTTGGTGTGTCAACATCTGGCTAGGCTAGGATCATTTCTTCCGATTGCAGAAGTAACATTCAAAGCCAAACAAAAGCTAGTAAGCAATACTAACCTTTTTATATAATTTAAGATATGAAAGAACTAAAGTTTCCATAACTTTAGATAAATGAGATCTCATATTACTGTACACTGCTCTACCTTCAAGTCAGTAATGACATACACTTGACACATCTAATTATGCTATAAGAAAATATCTTTGTGAGCATGTAAGATCAAATGGTGATAGGGATCATACTTGTATCCTGCTACATGTATAATTTTTGTCTAGAATCTATAATTCTAGAAAATGATCTACACTTATCAATAAATATGAACCACTACATCCCAAAGTATTCTAAACTTTTCTAAACTTCAGCTGTGTTTATTGTATAATTTTGAAATTTTGTTTACCACCAAGTATCATATTATATTCCATCTAATATGACAGTGTTGTATGCATTATTTTGCCCAAAGACATGCAATTTAAATGAGTTCCTTAGCCATTAGGCAGCAAGTGATACACTGAATATGACACTTTAGTTAGATTTGCCACATGAGGGGAGTGGAAGATTTTCAGAACTGTGTAATCCCCCCTCTTCATTAAATTTTCAAGAACACTTAGAGATTTCAAAATGATGTTTGACAAAAGAAAGATGAATATAAATTGTTTTGTTTTCAGTATCATTGTTTATCATTTTTTTTTGCAAAAAAGAAATACAACATGTGGTTAATCCCTCCTGTTAATGGACTTGGTCACTGCATATCACTCACCACACTCTAAAACCACCATAAGCCCCACTGCCAACAGATGATCCTCACATCCCAACTCAACACTCCTTGAGGTAAAAAGTCTCAAAAGCAAAAGAATTGGGCATGCCAGCTTTAGATTTATAGAAATCTTTTACTCATAGTACTGTAGTTACTCCTTCTTTTAAATACCTCATTGACCCCTGGTAAAGTTTCATCCCCATACACAGTACATTAACCATAAAACACACGCACACGCACACGCACACACACACACACACACACACACACACACACACACACACGCACACACACACACAGATACACTTACCTGTCCTTGCCGCCAACCACAGCCAGGAAGGGGCAGCCCATCAGCACCAGTTGGGCATGGAGCATCCAAACCAGGCACTCCCATCTCCCCTTTAGGTCCTGACTTGCCTCGCCTGCCCCTCCGACCCTGAGACAACCAAGAGGCATTAATGTCTTCACTAATTAATCTTACAAAATACTTTGTAAAGGATATCACATGTAAATATAGTAAAAAATCAGGTTGTAACCTGGTGAAGCTCAAAGTAATCAAATTTATGGTGTAGACATTATAAATGTGAAAATAGGAAGAGACAACTTGAAAGTGTATGGGAAAGTGAACTAAGCCGTATGACAAATGCTAGATTGACGTGCCATCATGCTTTATAAACAGATGGCTTATTTTATTCCAATTCAAATAACGTAAAGGAGTCCTTAATTGGTTGTAAAATTTCTTTAGTATGTCACAAATACATGTCATTATACCCCAAATCAGAACATGGTAAAAATTGTACCTATTAATATTTCAAATGCCTTGATTCCAAGAAAAATTGTAATGCTGTAAGACAACTCTATAATGTTTGGGCATAGACTGACAGATCCATGTGGTGACATTAACCCCTTCAGCACTGGGACACATTTTCATATCTATTCTGGTTATTACATGTCAAATTCATACAACTTCAGAAACTCATGTTGGGATTAAAATAGTACAGACTCTGGTCATTAATCTTCTGACGTAAACAGACCCCCTCCTAATGTCAATAAAATAATCTAATCACACCCAAAACTCATGGTAAAAATGTGTCTCAGTACTGAAGGGGTTAAGTCTCATATGATCCCATCTATGAGAGTTAGTTTCTGCATGGCTACTATCTTGCCTAGCAATCACATAGTAAGCAAAGAGAAACTAACAAATGTTTTTATGTAACCCACCATTATAAAACCTTAAGTCTTAGGTGAGCATTGTTCATTCTATATGATGAGTATATGTCATAATAAAGAAAAAAAAGAGCTCTCAGGGTTAACCTCCATTCATGCTACCAAAAATGTAATGAGTAGAGACTGCACAAAGGTCAAACTGCATTATGGGTAAACTCAAGAACTGAGGTACACCTCAGAGTCAGAGAACCCTTGTCATTATGATAATGTACACACATGACTAGTGATAGTAGTAGCATCACTTGATGGTTGTGTTCAAAAAGACATTTGTTTTGCTAATACATTTTAAAAGCAACGATGGCAAAAGAACATACTACAAGCATGCATTTAAAAGACTCACCCTCTCCCCCTTCATGCCCTTCTCTCCTTTTGGACCCTGTTGGGAAGAAGAGAGCATAATTAACCAAAATTCTTCTCATTAATAGTTGTCTGACACAACACTCCAAAATCATTACAACTAAACATCAAATTTAAACAAAAATCCATTTACTCTTTATTTTACGATGCAGAACAAGTGAAAGCTAATGACAACAACAGTCAGTGATGGGCAGGGTGGTGGGTGCAAGCATGCAGGGCTTTACTAGAGCACAGTGTTAGTACCTCCACCCCTGGAATGCCGTCGGTGCCCTGAAGCAGAAGACGGGACACATTAGTCACACCACAACACTGCTGGGGAACTGCAGGTTAGGAGCAGGAGAGGGCCACTCACAGTCCTACAGAGGCATGCTAAAACACTTCCAACCAACGTACCACAGACTTGTCTCCTCAACTGCTAGGTTGGCAAACATGCAAGTTTTCTCTGGTTTATAGTGAGATGTTCCACATTTTACAAGGTCAGCAAATGTAATAAGAAGCATAGTGCAGAATTGATTTTGGTAATTATTAGCCTTGTTAGAATTTTTGGTGCTTTCTTTTGCAGAAAGACCTTTTGCATGTTATGCAGTGCAACTAGTCACTGTGTTGTCCATGAGCTCTAAGCCTTAAAATGAGAATACATGATGAAAGTGAGGAAGCTTAGAGGAAATTTTAGGTTGGGAGGTGCATATGTACTGTAAATATAGATTTTGAGCTATAAGTTGAAAGATTGATATATACTTTCAAGATGAAAATACACAATGTATAAAAGAAAATGTGTGTCTTAAGAGAAACAAAGAAATATGCACTACTGTTTGTTAATGAAGTTGGTTTATTATACAAAGAATAAAGAAGTGATGGGGAATTGTGAAACATTTCTACCTACAGATGGCTCTCTACTTGATGATACAGCCTTTCTACCCTTACTTTTACCTACTATAGTGATATGTCAACTCAACAAGTTTCAATAGGTAAAATACCAAGGGCCAAAAGTTATCTTGCAACCAAACTCCACGTCTGCCTCCCTATCTCACACTCTTCTTGTTTCTACATTTCTCATATCCTCTTCCAATCAGCTCCATCTAACCCCATTGCCCCCTTTTTTTCACTCTCCCATCTATTCAGGACAGCATACACACACACACACACACACACACACACACACACACACACACACATAGAAACCACATCAGCAGCAGCAAGAGGCACAAGTGATGAAAAAAGCAGCAAATTACAAATAACATATACTGATGTGGATGGGTTACTATCCAATATGCCAGAAATAAAGCACTATTCACATATTCATAAACCAGATGTGTTCTGCATGGTGGAGACAAAATTAAAGGAGAAGATCCACATAGATTTCCAGCAAGAGGGATATAAAATTTGGAGAAGAGATAGAAAAGGAAAAGGAGGAGGGGTACTAATAATGGAGCAAGAGGACATTTTTGTAGAGGGTGTGCAATACAGTGATGGCATGGCAGAAGTCATTGGAATAACAACTTGAACCAATGGAAGAGAAAGGAGGAAAATTGTAGTAATGTATGCACCACCAAAAACAAATACATGGAAATTGGATGAATATAAAGTAACGCATGTGGTGATAAAATGCCTAGATGACAAGATAAGGATGGGCAAGAAGGCACTACTAGTGGGAGATTCTAACTGCAAAGGTGTAAACTGGAAAGAAATGAAAGGGAGTGGAAACACGGGATTGTGGAGTGAAGATATGTTACAATTAGCCATGGGGAACACACTGGATCAATGGGTGGAGGAATTCACTCAGCTCAGAGGAGAAGAAGAACTGTCAATGCTAGACTTGGTATTCACAAAAACACACTCAGTCCCAGTGTTAAATACCTAAGCCCAGTGGGAAAAAGTGATCATGACTTGTTTGAAATGGAATTACAAGAATGGGCATTGGTAAGAGAAGAGGATTATAAAAACAAAAAATTAAATTATAAAAGAGCCAACTTTGAAAAATAAAGGAAATCTTTTGGAAGTATAGATTGGAGGGGGAACATGAGTAGGATGTGGTAGAGAAGTGTGAAAATTAATCCAAGCTCTTCTATTAAATTTAATTAAAGAGAAATGGGTGAAATATTTGGAAGATAATAGAACTACATCAAATAGACAATTTGGATTTAGACAAGGGAAATCATGTGTGACGAACCTACTAAGTTTTTATACACGAGTAATTGAAGGAATTGAAAACAGAGATGGATGGGTGGATGCTGTCTACCTAGACATCTAAAAAGCATTTCATAGAGTTCCACACAGGAGACTCTTATGGAAACTGAAACACATAGGTGAGCTGAGAGGGAAAGCAGGTATTAGAATGGATGTAAGATTATTTGAAAGATAGAGAAATTAGAACTGTAATCAGGGAAGCAGATTCAAATTGGAGAAATTTAACAAGTGGCGTATGGCAGGGGTCAGTCTTAGCACACTTAATGTTCGAGATATATGTAAATGAAATGCAGAGTGGCGTGACTAGCTATATGAATCTGTTTGCAGGTACACCAAATTGATGAGAGTTGTTAAGAACATTGATGACTATCAAGAGTTATAAGATGATATAGACAAGATTTGAGAATGGAGTAAGATGTGGAAACTGGATTTTAATGCAAAGAAATGCCATGTGATGGAGCTAGGCAAAAGCAAAAGGAGGCCAGACAGGAGGTAATACTTAATAAGAACAGGGAAGAAAAAGATCTGGGGATGGTGATACAAGATACACTGAGCCCAGAACAGAACATAAGCCAACTATTTGGATCAACATACAGGATTTTAGCCAATAGTAGGGTGGCTCTCCACTACACGGATAAAGATATGGTGAGAAAAATTCTAACCAGTATGATATGTCCGAGGTTGGAATATGCAGCAGTTGTGTGGTCACCTAATAGGAAAAAGGATATAAGAAAATTAGAAAGGATCCAAAGAGTAGCCACAAAAATGGTACCAGAATTAAGAGAACTAACATATGAAGACAGATTAAAAGAAACGGGACTGCCAACCCTGCACGATAGAAGGGAGAGAGGAGGTCTAATAACTCTATACAAGATAGTAAATGGCATTGAAAAGCTGGACAAGCAAAAGCTGATGATGATAGAGGAAGAAAATAGACAGATGAGAGGAGTCTTGAGGAAAATAAAAAAGAGTCGGTGTATAAAGGACATTAAAAAGTACAGTTTTCTCACATAGAATTGTGGATAGTTGGAAAGGATTAAAAGAAGAGGTTGTTACAGCAACCAACATACATAAATTCAAGGAAACGTTATTATTATTATTATTATTATTATTATTATTATTATTATTGTTATTATTATTATTATTATTATTATTATTATTATTATTATTATTATTATTATTTCTATTATTATTATCATTATTATTAGTATCATTATTATCATTATTATTACTATTATTATCATTATTATTATTATTATTATTATTATTATTATTATTATTATTATTATTATTATTATTATTATTATTATTATTATTATTATTATTATTATTATTATTATTATTATTATTGTTGTTGTTGTTGTTGTTATTATTGTCATCATTGCTATTATTATAATCATTACAGATGTTGTACTTATCATTTTCATATTATTATTATTATTATTATTATTATTATTATTATTATTATTATTATTATTATTATTATTATTATCACTATTAGTAGTAGTATTACAGGAAACAGGAGTTTTCCTACAAAACGTGGTTTGGCGCGAGGGTTTACGTACATGAAAGTTTGCGTTGAATTTCAAGAGATGAAACTGTTGTGCTTGTCATTTATTCCATGTGGTTCATAATTATATGGGTTGCAGCTCTTATGGCGATGTTTTCATCCCTCACTGTGGTTTTCAATTTGTACCTTCATATCTACTTGGAAACATATCCTAATTTTCTCTTCTCTCTCTCATATTTACTTGGAAACATATTCTGATTTTCTCTTCCCATTTCACTGCAAAATCTGTGAAGAAAGAAGCTGAGGGCACCGCGGGAGGAAGCTATGCAACAGTGCAGTCGCTTCTCGTCAATGAAACTAAAGAAAGTCTTCTGGAACGCTAAAACTGTTCTTCAAAACATTCTTAAACATGTCTTGAAATGACAATTAAATCAGTGAACAACATTCTTCAAATAAAAATAAATTATTGTGACATTTTTAACTGAAGCTCAAAACCGTAAAGTCTCGTTTCTTGAAGTGCTAGTACTAATCTCTCTCTCTCTCTCTCTCTCTCTCTCTCTCTCTCTCTCTCTCTCTCGTAGACGAATAATTTAAAGGAAGATTTGCAGGTTAATGTTGGTAATACGAGGATCTTGAAACCCAGATGGCCGTACTTATACATTTCATCAAAAGATTATTATTGAGAGTCCTATAATATTCAACATTTGTATAGTTACTTTACTCTGGGGACTTGTTTACTTGTTCTGATTTTGAGGAAGATGGTAGGGCAATGTGTGTGTGTGTGTGTGTGTTTTAAAGGTAAACTTATCAATATAGAGCTGGGCAGGTTTTAAGGTGTCTTTACTGAGTTTTATCTCACCCGGTACTTCCTTAAAGGTGAGGAACGCGTCGGCTTTTAGGCTGCCTCTGTTTAAAATTCTTATCTGTGTATATTTTATGAGTTTTCAGGCATCTATTATAGTTTTATGCTTTAGGATTCGGTTTTAGGAATTCTCTTGGTATATGAAGGTTCTATTTCACCCCTTCACTACCGGGACGCATTTTTCATGAGGTTTTGGTATGGTCAGACGATTTTATTGACATCAGGAAGTGGCTATGGAAGTCAGAAGATTAGTGGCCAGAGTCTTCACCGTTTTAATGCCTACATAAGTTTGTGAGACTATAGATTCATCCAAAAGTAGTCAAAACATATGTAAAAATGCGTCATTTTACTGAAGGGATTAAAAGTTAGTCTTATGTTTGTATATTCTATCGGTCCTTAGGTTTCAGTTATATCTTTATAGTTTAGGAATCAGTTTTAGGAGTCGAATATAACATGTAAAGGCTTTATTTAAAGGCCAAAAGTGCGTGTGTATGTTGTTTGAGTCGTTAGGTATTTAGTAAAGATTTATACAGGTTGTATTGAAAAGTTTTTTGTCACGATAGTACATTCTATCAGCCTTTAAGTATCTTTTATATCTTTAGGGATCAGTTTAAGGTGTCGATTTTATTTTATGTGAGAAGGGAAACCGGTCAAAGGGAAAAAATGTGATTTAAAAAAGGCCCACTGAGGTGCTGGTCTTCAGTTGTAAAAGAAATGTAGCCTTTTTTTCTGTTAGCCTTGTATACGCTATAAAGAAGTAAGCATCTGCTGTTTGTTCACCTTCAAGATGTACTCTACACTTGATATTACCTCTCAATCCCCCCCTTCCCCCATAAACAGCCAAGGAAAAGAAATATTGTCTTTTTAAGCTACATAACCAAACCAACCAACTATTATGGTGTGTGTGTGTGTGTGTGTGTGTGTGTGTGTGTGTGTGTGTTGTTGTTGTTGTTGTTCTTTATATAGGCTACAATACTAGGAGACTGGTAGAAAATTCTCTGGAAAAAAAAATGTAGGTGATTAAAGAGAAAACTTATGGAGCAGAATGTTAAAGCAGTGTGAAGTTAAGGTGCATAGAGATTACGAGAAAATATTTGAACTTTCTAATGTTTTTATTCATTCATTTGTATTTGAATTAGTAGTGCTAGTTTTTGTTATTCTTTCTACGATACAAAATCAAGAAAATTATGAAAAAATTGAAGAAAACTAAAACATTTTGGTGAAGAATTGTGAAGTTGTCTTAGAACAATTAGTCTTTTAAGCTACGTAACATTGCAATTAACTATTTAACCCTTTCAGTACTGGGACGCATTTGCATATTTATTCTGCTTATTATCTGTCGATTGTATACAGCTTCAGAAACTCAAGTAAGAATTAAAATAGTACAGACTCTGACCATTATTAGTCTTTTAAGTTAAGTTACGTAACATTGCAATTACTATTTAATCCTTCTAGTCCTGACTCATAGCCTTCTCTTTCGTGTTACTTCCACTTCCTTCCCACGCACCCTCCTCTCCCTCCACAGCGGCGGGGCAGAAGGCAGGAATCATCACCTTTATATCGATACAAGCGCGGTATTGCTTGAGAGAACTGCTACAGGCGCTATCACCGCCATTAAGGGATTAGGAGACGCGAGCAGGAAACCGCAGTGTGTATGTACAGTATAGTGACTACCACTGACAAGTTTGATCACCTCCATATGCAAATCTTTCTAAGCATCTGCAAGAATGTTACAGGTGAAGACAAGAAGTAATTTCAATTCAATTCCATGATAGTATGTGGCTGGGGAACACATAAAGATGTCTCAGAGTGATTGGTAATTAGGGTTCCAAGTGGCAGGCAAAGGTTAAACAACACTTTTTCTTATTTTTTATTTATTTTTTTAATCTATACAAAGTGGGCATTTTCCTGGGAATTTATGGGCTAAAGAAGACCAACTAATGGAGGCCTCCTGTCTGCTTACTCAGCTTTGTGATTCGTCTTTGATTGAGACACACACAGACACATACACACCTATTGCTTTCAACTCTTACTTTGATAAGAGACAATTATCACCACCACATGCAATACATAAAACATTTTGAAGCATTTTCAAAAGTTATGGATGAAAGGAATGTATTTTGATATTTCTACCAGTTTGAAGATTGGATGTATCATGTTCAGATAACTCAGTGATTGGTCATTAAGGAAAGATGTAACAAATGTCAGTCAATGGCTAATGAACACTTGCACACCTACACACACACACACACACACAGATAACTGAATACCAGTCCTGAGCTCTTTCTACAGGGGAACGGCTGGGTAGTGACAACAGACGTACATGGTGACCGAGACACACACACACAGAGGCATACATGTACATTAGTCTGTGAAACTTGACTTAACCCTCTGCAGTGTGTCTCCCGGTTTTCCTTCCTTGGGGACACACACACACACTCTATGAGCACAGGTCTCGCATCAGTCCGAGGCTGCTGCTGCGATACCCACTGCCAAAATGATTCCTGCAAATGTTAACACAGAACACAACATGTCAGGATGTTAGGAGAGGCAAAAGCTGAACACACACACACACACAAAAAAAAAAATATATACTAAACATAATCTCATCACTACTTCAATCACACATTAAAGCACTCAAATAAAGCCTTCATACATCAATCTTTTAATGCACAAATTATCTTTCTTATAAATCAATCATCAAATATAAAGGTGTTGGAATGCTATAGAATAACCACCCTTCTCTAAGTATGAGTGAATTAAGGTAAGTTGTTGGTTTTTTTTAGTAAGAGGGAGAAGCCGGCCAAGGGCAACAAAAACAGTGACAACAAAACAGGCCACTATTATTGCCAGTCCCCTGAATTAATAAGAGAGTTAGCCAAGAGCCAGGGATAAATATCTTGAAACCTTCCTCTTAAATAAGGTCAAATTATAAAAGGTTGTAAATAACGGGAGTTCCAGAGTGATGTTATGAATGATGCATCCTAACCTTGGCTCTCAGTGCAATGGTGCCAGTGTGTTGTGTGGCACTACTATGGTCCTGCTAGTCCTTGTAACACTGATTCTCTGACATATACTATACTAAACCACTCAGTGTGTGAAGTATACTGTGTTTGGAAAGTCACTGTGCACTTTTCTAATAATAATCTGTATTGATGCTATATTGATGATCTGTATTGATGTTGCACTTTCAACATAATTTATAATTGTCATTCATATTTACCTCCTGTGTTCTATATTGAAACATGTATGTTAATAAATATGCAAGTGCACAGTGACTTTCTGAACACCTGTATTATACAGCAAGTTATTATTAGGCATGGTAGTATGTATGTACGTATGTGTGTATACAGTGTGACAAGTGTGTGTGTGTGTGTATGTGTGTGTGTGTGTGTGTGTGTGTGTGTGTGTGTGTGTGTGTGTGTGTGTGTGTGTGTGTGTGTGTGTGTGTGTGTGTGTGTGTGTGTGTGTGTGTGTGTGTGTGTGTGTGTGTGTGTGTGTGTGTGATGGTTGGTATGCAGTACTTGATTCTCTGACACAACAACTTTGATATATATTCAGAAATGCTCTCCTCTCTCACCACTACTACTATTTTCAAAGGCCACAGAGAGTACAAGCCAGGTTTCTGAGGGGGTGTTCCTCATATCAGTCATACCGTAACCTTGTTCATTGGTTATTAGAACCGTAAAAACATCATTGAAAACTTGTGTCACTTAAACAAGAGCCTTTTGGAATAGTGGAGGTGGTGCAACACTGAAGTGTTTCTGAATACGGACGTCTGTGTAAAGTAGTGTAGTGTAAATATGAATATACAGAGTGTACAGAGTGTGTGTGTGTGTGTGTGTTGGTGATAATGAGGTATATGTAGTGTAATACTGAACTGTGATTGAGGTTATGAAACAGTTTGTACAGCTTGTGTCTGTTGTTCCAGCCGGCAGCCTTTGAAATAACGGCGTGGTAGTGGTCCCAGAACCGCCGCAGGAACCCTCCAAACACGGTGGCGATGGCCAGGTCGTATTCGTTGTGGCCGTAGAAGCAAGCCGGGTCAAACATCACTGTAACGGCAAGATGTGTGTGTGTGTGTGTGTGTGTGTGTGTGTGTGTGTGTGTGTGTGTGAGTGTGTGTGTGTGTGTGTGTGTGTGTGTGTGTGTGTGTGTGTGTGGGTAGGTCACTTCTAACACTTTATAGACACCATTCCAAACCAAACATTCCAACTGAAACTATCAAACTACAGCACATCTCTTGTTTGTATTTGCAGAGAGAGAGAGAGAGAGAGAGAGAGAGAGAGAGAGAGAGAGAGAGAGAGAAGGGGGGGAGGAACTCACCAGGGCCATCAGCCACCTCTGCCGCATTACCACTCCACAGGTCACCGTGGAGGAGGGAGGGGAACACTATGAGAACTGAGAAGTACTGGGGTATCTTGGGCTGCAGGTGGGACCACAATTCTCTCACTTCTCGATCACCATACTGTGAGGCTTGTGATAACTTGATTGGGATTATTCTGGGATAAGGACAAATGATAGAAGTATGTACTGCACTTATAATGTGTGCTGTGACATGCCTGGAATAAATAGTATGTATCTGTAACTGTGAAGCTAAACGACAGGTGTGTATGTATGTGTGTGTGTGTGTTTATGAAAACAGTGATTTCTCACTTTTTCAAAATATTCTTTGCTACTGTTACTGAGAAATCTTTTGCATACAAACACAATTAAAGGCTGTGAAATGAGTCCAATAGGAGATTGTATTACAGTATATAGTACTAAAACACGAATGAAGAAAAATTGATGCTGGTAATTCACATGAAAACAATGACTCACCTCTTTCTCAATCAAGTTTAGTTGAAAGTCCAGCTTTCTTGTATAAACCACCTGAAAAGAAAGAAACAAGTGTAATCAGTGGTGGTGAGTCCCCAATGACTGGACCACCAAGACTATGTATGTATGTATGTATGTATGTATGTATGTATACCATTCCCAACCATTGCCTTTGTCCATCACTCCACTCCTTGCTTCTACCGGCCACACTGGACATTGCACACTGCACATTGTGTCCCACTTCCGTTATCATTGAACCAGTGAATGGAAAAATTAAAGTGAAATACTGAAATTAATATAAATCAGCACAAGATACATTTTGTTGCAAGACTATGAATATTCAAGTAATACAATGATACACGGTGTAGCCACATCATGTATGTACTGTACTGTGGCAACCTGTGAATATGATAGAAATGTGTGGTGTTGATGTAAACACAATGGTGGTGGTGGTGGTGGTTGGGCATGTCCTCCACCAGTACTGTAGTGTTGTGGGTGACTGATACTGGTGCCACAGAGAGCATTAAAAAGATTTAGCTCATGTTTTGGCAACAACAACAACAAAACAAACAAAACAAATGAATGAGTGAAGGCTTGAGTGCATCCTTGTGATATTTGCCTCTCACCAGCCAGTCATCAGCCCAGCTGTTGTCCTGACTGATGTAGCCGCAGCAGGTGTTGATGTGGAAGCCAAACTGTTTCACGTAGCCTGAGCTGGTGCCACCACCCACGCTGCCACCTCCTGTGCCTCGGCATTGTGGAGGTGCATCCTGCAGCAACACAAGGCAGACTGCTAGCGGTGCTGTACACGCAGGTCATACTGTTTATACTTCAGCCACACATTGGGACTGTAATTCTGTGAGAGAGAGAGAGAGAGAGAGAGAGAGAGAGAGAGAGAGAGAGAGAGAGAGAGAGAGAGAGAGAGAGAGAGAGAGAGAGAGAGAGAGAGAGAGAGAGAGAGAGAGAGAGAGAGAGAGAGAGAGAGAGAGAGAGAGAGAGACAGAGAGAGAGAGAGAGAGAGAGAGACAGAGAGAGAGAGAGAGTGTTTCTTGTTAATCTTTACCACCAGTAACACCAGATGTACAGTGGTAGCTCTTGATTCAAACTTAATTCGTTCTTTTTGGCTGTTTGAAATGTGAAATTTTGAATTAGGAAGCAATTTTTAGCAATAAGGGCTCAGAGGAAGCAAAAAAAAAATGAAACCCTTAAGAAACAATCTTAAACACCCTAAAAACACCATTAAAACCCCTAAAAACAACCTTAAAAATACCTCCCCAAAATAACACTAACCTACTTCAACCAAACCTAATGCCTCTCACTCTACAGGTTTCCTAATGGTGTGATATGCAAAAACATCTTCAAAAAACATGAAAAACACCTTAAAAAAAAAAAATTAAAACCTCAGCAAAGCACCTTTTTTAATGTTCTTTGAAGTTTAATGCTGTTTAGACAATTATTATTATTATTATTATTTTTTTTTTTTTGCATATGTGTTTTTTCTTCATTTTTTTGTGTTTTCTTCTTAATGTTTATTTTTGAAGGGCAATGTGTGTTTGCGTGTGGGTGTGTATTAAGGTTTTCTTTTTGTGTGTGTGTTTTTTTTAATGTTTTTTGAAGTTTAATTGTGTTTGGAATGAATTTTTTGAGGGATGACGTGTGTGTGTGTTTCTGCATGTGTTATCGCTCTTATGGCTTTACATCTGCATAAGTCTTTATACCAGTTAGATGCACTATGTAACATTATAATGTTTAGTATACAAAAGCAATTACATACGCAAAAAATAGTTGGAATTTAAAGTTTAGGAGAGCAAATGGATGACCCTGGCGTATCTGACTTAGTGAGTGTGTTTGTGCCAGCTGACCTGAGAAAGGTCAGCTGACGGGACGATGAGAAGCAAGATGGTGCTAACATACACACACACACACACACACACCAGTCTCATCTGCCTTGCGGTGGAGGCCGTGCATGTCCAGGTACTCCATCACCAGCACTGTACCGCCGGCAGGGTTGTCCAGGGCCAGGCGTGGCGTTGGGACACGCACTGTGCCAGTGGCCTCAATGGCCTTCAACCCCCTTCGTCCTCCCCGTCAAACATCTCCCGAGCCTGCAACACACATACACACACTGACTCATCATTAACACACACACACACACACATCACTAGCACTGTCATTAATTATCAAAAATGTTTGCAATGGCATGTTTGTATCTGTTGTAAGTTTCTGAAGTCTTCTTCCATAATTTTCTATTTTTGGTCTGCTTCAGAGCACAGCATGGCACAGCATACCACTGCAATGAGTGGTTACAGCAGTGTCGGCCAGCAAGGCACCAGTGACTGACAATCTACAATGTGCCACACTAATGCTGTATTAGAGGTAAGCAGTGGATTGTGTTTTGACAACAAAGGTAATGAAAACATAACTCAAAAAATAATAAAATAAAAATACTCTTCGTAATTAGTGTTTGTTCATATTGGAACATTGCTCTCTTAATCTTTAACACATATTTAAAGAATCTCTAAAAAATTCGCCTCAGAAGCTAATGACATTTACCTTTGGTTTAGAGTTCTTGAGGAACACCTTCCCTGTGTCAGTGGTGAACACCTCTCCCTCATTGATGCAGCTGCTGCCGCCGCACCCTGTGCCCTCCAGCACCGCCGTGCCCAGCGCCTCCTTGATCGCCGCAAGCATGGCGCCCTCTCAACCTGAAAAAGGTCAGTTCATGTACAGCTGATGGCATGGTCTCACACACACACACACACACACACAGGGTTTGAGTGAGGCTGGAACCCTGTACAATACAACTAGTTAAATACAGTAAGTCTCCTCCTCTTTACCATAGGATCATTTAGTGCATAAGTCACTGCTGGCCACCCTGCCAGCTGCTTACAGGCTTACTGTAAATGAAGAATAAAAGTGTAGCAAGTGTGTATTATTGTTTTTGCTGATGATGCAGCAATCTTCGCTGAGTCACTGGAGGTTCTGGTAATGGCTCTAGAGGCACTGCACGAGGAGGTGAAGCCCTTGGGACTTAAGGTTTCCTGGGCCAAGACCAATGTCCAGGTGTTTGGAGGCGTGCTGGATGAAACAGTACAGTCTGTCCATGCGTGTGGCGAGGACATTGAGATCTTGAAAAGTTTCACATACCTTGGTAGTGTAGTACCTAACGATGGTGGGTCGAGCCAAGAAGTCACACGGCGGATTGGCCTGGCCCACGGCGTTATGGATTCGCTCAACACGAGTATTTGGCGTTGTCGATACCTGTGCAGACGGACAAAGATTCGGATCTTCAAGTCGCTGGTGATCCCTGTCTTACTCTATGGATGTGAGACATGGACGTTGAACACCGACCTGACGAGGCGAATTGATGTCTTTGGTACTAGATGCCTTCGCAGGATCATGGGATACCGCTGGTATGACTTTGTGTCAAATCAGCGATTGTTCCACGAGACCGATTCGTGGCCTATTACTAGCATAGTCCGTCAGCGCCAACTGCGGCTATATGGGCATGTGGCGCGATACCCGGAAGCCGACCCTGCTTGTCGGGTTGTCTCCGTAAGGGACAACCCAACCTGGAGGAGGCCTAGGGGACGCCCACAGAACTCTTGGCTGCGGCACGTCGATGCCTCCTGCTGGGAGTTACTCGGTATAGGAAGGGAGCCTGCATGGAGACTCGCGAGGCGTGGCCGCCAGGAGTGGCGCCGTAGGGTAGGCGAGGCAACGCGCTCCCTGGCGTATGCCCCCCATGATTGATTGAAGTGTGTATTAAGTCTGTAATAACACTCAGGAGTGTGGTGGAAATTTGAGATTTCAGCAAGTCTGTAACAGGAGTAAGGAGTGGGGCAGAAATTTGAGATTTTCCAAGTCTAGTGGTGTGATTTTTGAGGTGTATCTTTAGGTTACCTAGGTTAAGTTAATGTCCCCTGCAGCCCCCTGGCTAAGACAGGTTAGGTTAGAGTTTGGAATATCAAATGGTGGGTGGTGGGAGGGGGGTAAGAAGAATGTAGATGAATTATAAATAATGAGAATGTAGATGTATTATAAATAATTATATATATATATATATATATATATATATATATATATATATATATATATATATATATATATATATATATATATATATATATATATTGCACCATTGTATTTGCTGAAGTCATGACAAATCATTACTCATTCATATCACATTAATATATCACCAGTTCACATTCATTGATAGTGGTGGTCTTCAGCATATAGAACTGTCAACATGGCCTGTGGTGGTGTCAGACTCAGCTGTCAGCCGTCAGCCGCCCACCACACTGCCACACTTACTTTACGTGGTGACCAACAAGTGCTGTACGTCCTGGTGTGGTGAGGCGTCACCACACCAGCAGGCGGCTGAGTGGTGCTCACCTCACTCGCCACAAACACCTGACATCACCACCACCACCACCCCCACAGTAACACCCTCACGGCAAACACGGACAGCCTGCCGGGCCCTACTGAGCCATGGCCACCTGCAGCAGTCCTGTTGGGGGTGACACAGCACACAGCACACAGCAGAGGCCACACCAACCACCACCTGCTGCCCTTCACTGTGGCGGCACCACCACCACCTGTGAGCACCTCCCTCCCTCAATGATGGTACCTGAGAAGTATTAAATAACACAGCTTACCTCACTCACTCACTCACTCACTGTCCACAATCCAGACACTGCCAATGCTGAGTGACAGCGTCAGTCTTTAGTCTGCCAGCAAGGGTGGCATCCACGACTTAGCTTGTCGCTAAGCGCCCAGCCCTAGCCAAAAGCGACGCTGCGGTCTTCATCTTGATGTTACAGGTGGCTCGGGATCGCTCCAGGGCCACGCCTTTATATCGGCAACTCCTGTAGAAAACAAAAACAAACAAACACAGACAGAAAAAAAACAGTATCTTGCACATTAATTTTCTCTACATCTGGCACACCACTTTTTCTCCAGAAACTCCTTCACAGCTTCAATCATCCTTTCATTCGTCTCTCTACACAGTCCTAGCAGCAACACCCTCCATTCCCTTCCTGTCTTCTCCACTCTCTCATCCAAACGATGCCCTAACTCAGTCAGAATCACTTGCATCATCTCCATCCTGTCTCTTTCATACTTCTCACACTCAAGTACTACATGCTCCACCGACTCATCCTCTCCCATGTCACACATCAGCTGGCACACTTTGCTGCAGGACTCAGACCATCTATAATTTCTCTCATTCACATCCATACACTGTGCCCTAGCCCCAAAGAGAAGGTCACCACCCAGGCTACCATCATACCACCTCCCAGGTTAAAAGAAAATCCTGACGCACAAAACCACAATACTCAGAGAGAGAGAGAGAGAGAGAGAGAGAGAGAGAGAGAGAGAGAGAGAGAGAGAGAGAGAGAGAGAGAGAGAGAGAGAGAGAGAGAGAGAGAGAGAGAGAGAGAGAGAGAGAGAGAGAGAGATGGGAGCCGCCGCCACTGGACCTTTCCACCCGTGTGGTCCTGTGGAGACAGGGCACGCTCCTCACGGGAAAATCCCGTACTCAGCCGGCGCCTAAATGTTCTCCACCGATGAAAACGACTATAGTGTGTTAATCCACATCCTGTCATCACCCTATATTATGTACATTTCTACATTCCTCACCATTCACTCATCAGGTTGCTACACTCAGTCTCTCTCTCCAGTGTAACACCTGCAAACACAAAACACAAGTAATACTCTCTGCAACACTGACCAGCAGAAAGTAAAAGACACCCACCCACACCACACAGAGGGCGAGAATCCTGTGGATGGCGTCTTGTCTGATGGCCAAGGCAGCATTATTAATAAACTGGCTTGTTTCAAAGTTTAATCAATGTCACTGCCTTCCTAAGAAAGACGCAGACCCTGGCTTCCCTTTCTCTAAGCCGCACATTTCCTTGTTTTTACCGTGGTGTCTACTGATTAATGTAAAAAGTGTATAATATATGTACCCCCACACAACAACACATTCACACCGTGGAACACACACAACACCACATCCCTATAAACACTTAATTAAATGCGAGATGATGTGCCCCGAGGAGCACATCATCTTGCATAAAACAGACACCCCTCTGTAAATAGTACAACTACACATGTTGTTGGGGGCTAAGACATGAAAGTGTAAACATCATGCAAGTCCATGCACACACACATGACGTATATACCAGAAAATACATCAATATACCTGGAAAAAATCACTTCACAATGCTAGATATTATGACAAGAGCAAATATAACAGTATAACAGTATCACACACACACACACACACACACACACACATACACACACACACACACACACACACACACACACACACACACACACACACACACACACAGTGCAGCCTAACTTCCACCTACCAGGTGTGTTGCATACACACAGTGCTGCCTAAGTTCCATCCACCACATGTAATGCACATACACAAGCAGTATTATTACAGCCATACTATACATACACTGACGTCCTGACCACCTGCTATTTGGCACTCCTTGTTCTTGACTTGGTAAGGCATCTAACTCGCCATTTGTATGTTATCATAACGTGCTCAGTAAAGATAACAATTAATGTAATGTTAAGTTCAGTGTTACTTACCCGTGAAGTGAAATTACAGCAGTAGAAAAAACCAGGAGGGGGGCGGCGACGCAGGTTCTAGCTTGGCGGGCAGCTGGTTCCTCTGTGCGGTGAAGGCTCGTGCAGTTGTTGTAAAAATGACAAAACCATATTCGCTGCAGCTGAACTAGATGACTTTCCAAATAAAAAAAATGTTCTGAGATCGTAGTAACTGAATTACAACTATTTATCACATTAAATTTGGAATATAGATATATTTTTCCTCGAAGGTAAGCTCGACCGAACCTTCGTTCCAAAAATGCTACCGACACTTGGTACCGATCATCCTTCCCTTGTACCTTCGTCGCTCAACCTTCGTGACTCTTGGTACGGGCCATAAACTTGTATCAGTAAGTGGAGTTTTGAATGTTAGTAATGAAGTCTAATTCATATGTTGTGTTTATGAAATGTAGGGAGGAAAATAGTGGTTAGGATGTTATATTATTAGGATGTTCAGAGTTAAGGTGTTGTGTTTGATTTTATATATGTTGGTATGAGTTTGCTGTGACATTAACATTGAACTATTTTGAGTTAAAATTTGAAGAGAGATTGATGAGAAACATTAATAATATCATGTGTTACGTATATTGGCGTGAGATGTATTTCGACATTGATAGTGAATTATCTGGAGTTAATGTTGATGTGAGATTGATGAGAAGCGTTGATAACATTGGGTGTTACGTACATTGATGTGAAATATATTTGACATTGATATTGAATTATATGGAGTTGAATTTTGATTAGAGATTTGGTGAGAAACTTGATAATATTGTGTGTGAAGTATATTGAGTTGAATTGTGAGAAGAGAACTTTGGGGATATTGTGCTTTATGTGTATTGGAAGTCATCAGCTGGTTGCTGGAGTAAGGCTTAGGTTAATAATTTGTGTACTTAGCTGTTAAGTCAATTAAATGAGAAAATGTTAGCAGTGTATATTATCATACCTCATGGTTATTGATATTGAGTGATAGTCTTACACAACTATGCAATTGCAACGTGCATGTAAGAAATTGTAGGGCACGACATTTGGTGGCAGCGGTGGGATTGATTGCTGCAATTGCATAGTTGCAATATACTGAAAATTTGTGCAAGATAAGAATATTTGAGATCAAGGTGCAGTGGATGTAACGTTGGACATTTGTTAATATTGTGGATTGAACATTGAGATGATTAATTGAGTGCAGTTTGGATGAATTGCAACGTTTGTAAATGAAGCATATAGTGCATAGACTTCGTCATAACAGCCCATCACGCAATGATCGAGTAAATCCGTTGTCATCCAGACCCGGTTTTAGAATGCAACAGTCATCCATTTTTTCCCCATACGAACTAACATCACCATGTATTAGCACTGGATAAATAGCTGTGGATATAACTGATAATTCCAATGTGATTGGGTTGATTTACTTAGTAGGGGAGAAGAAAGAGCCAAAAGGTCTTAAATGATTTAGTAAAAATATATATATATGAATATGGACAAGAGTTAATTTTTTTGTCAAGTGGAGAAAGTTAATCGTTGGAAAATAAAAATATAGCTTAGGAAGTGTTGTAGTTTTACCAAAAAAAAAATAGAGAGAGAGAGAGAGAGAGCAGGAATTTGTATAAATTTTATTCGCAAGATAGTAAATTAGATATTTCTTCTTTAAAGTTTAAAATATTTCAAGAATATTGCGAGTTGAGATATTAATTATGAATTTTAATGTCATTATCGAGACCAGATTTATGGATAGATGAAATTTGAACAATCTTCAACAGCGAAGGAAAAGTTACAGTGGCCGCAGATTGCTTAAGAGTTTTGCCAAAGGTATTGCAAATAAATATGAATTTCGTTTTAATAGCAGTGATGATGTATCAACAGTGTGGATACATATATTTAAAACCTAAAACTGTTACTTCATGATTTAATCACGGTGTTAAGATTAAAGATAGAAACAATAGGACAATAGTGCCACAAAATATGAAAACAATTAAAATGAAGGAAAAGGCGTTTGTTTGAGATTTATACTGAGAATCACTCGCTTCCCAAGCCTAGTCAGCGAATTAGTATCTGTGATTCGTCAGTCAAGAGAAATCATTACGGAGTTGTTACTAGAATAGAAGGAATAGCAGCAAAATTAGAGACTTTGAAACTAGCAGATAAAGAAATTTGTAATGATATTTTGTCTCCATTCTCGTGAATGACTTATTGAAGACATTTTCATATATTCTGGTTAATTTAAACACAAAGAAGTCAGATTAAGTGTATAAAAAGGTTATTAAATATGTAGCCGAAATCCCAACGTTGAAGTAAGATCAAGATCAAGATAGTAAATGTAAACATTGAACGTGAAAGATTTTGAGTTTGGGTTCGCACCGGAGCAGGAGCAGGAGTATCGTTTATATCAAGTGTTATTATGAACTGGCTTGGAAATAGAAAAAATTGTGCAACACATAAAATGGTTCGAAATGCGAGTGGAAGAGTAATGTTGATTTCAGGATAATGTAAAGCTGAAGTTGAACATTGAAGAAAGGAAGTACACATGGTTTGTGGTCAGTGAGGATGAAGTTTGAGAGCAGAGTATGTATGAGGTGTAAATTGTGTGAAACTTAATATGAATTGAATACCAAACCTTTACAGTTGATATTGAAGGGGAGAGAAGATTGTGAGTGGAAGGAGACATAGGAAACATACATTATTAGTTTTGGTGAGATAGACGGAAACAGAGTTGGTGGTAAATGATTCGAAATATGATACCAGATATAAATGCTCAGTAGCTCAGACATCAGTGATAGAAGAAGTCAGAGGGTGAGATATGTGACTTGGAAACTAGGCTAGTTGAGAGTGATACATAACAGATTTGAGTCAGTGCCAGCA
>CM035220.1:27080181-27093803 GCA_020233015.1 Callinectes sapidus | reverse complement strand
TGAAATTTTTGCTATCGTCTTAGAAACTTTTTACCCTATCCATTCCTACACTGATAATACCATCCTTTACTTTCCATCGTCTTTTCAGAGATGACCAACCCGTCAGTTAGTCAACAAATCACACAGAGACGCCACATAACCTCAGACTTCTGATCTGTCTAATATTTCTGATTTGGGCCAAAAAAAAAAAAAAAAATCAGTATTGTTCATTGCCTCAAAACTTCAATTTCTCCATCTATTAACTCGACACAAACTTCTCAACTAAACTGTCTCCCTCTTCTACACTGAATATCCTCGGTCTATCCTTGACTTATACTCTAAAGTAGAAACTTCACAATTCATCTCTCTTGCCCAAACAATTTCTGTGAAGTTAGGCGTTTTGAGTTTACCAGCTTTTGCTACCTCCCCCAACTGTTCTGTACTCTGTTACTGTTACTCGTCCTTATATGAAGTACTCTTCACATGTATGGGGGAGAGAAGTTCAATTCACTGTTTTATTAGATTGGGGGAATCAAAAGCTTTGAATCTTATCATCTCTCTTTTAACTGACTGTTTTTAGTCTCTTTCTCACCGCCGCAATGTTGCATCTCTTGGTATCTTCTACCGTTATTTTCATGCTAACTGCTCTTCTGATCTTGCTAACCGCATGCCTCTTCCTCCCGCAGCCTCCCTGGACAATACTTTCTTCACTCTCTCACCCCTATTCTGTCTATCCCTCAAATACATACTAGAGTTAATCAATATTCTTGATTATTCATACCTTTCTCTGATTAATCCTGGAACATCCTGCCTGCTACTGTATTCCCATCTTCCTATGACTTGAACTCTTTCAAGATGGAAGTTTGAAGACACGGATCCACTGATTTCGATAAACACTTTCTACTATAAGGTCCGGTACTTCATTTTTTTATTGGGCTTGGCCAATACTTCACCTGCATAAAAAATGAATTAATGACAAAAAATGATGAATGAATGTGGGTTTGTAAATGTGGCATTCACCTGCCGTCTACTGGTCATCCCAGTCAGCTGTTCCCCTACGAAAGAGGAAAGAGCTCAGAGCTCATACTGACCGACCTTCGGGCAGGACTGAGACCACTCACACACATCGGAACAGCGAGGCCACAGCCCCTCGAGATACATCCTGTACCTACTTGCTGTTTGGTGAATAGGGGCTACACATTAAGAGACTTGCCCATGTCCTTCACCGCGCTTGGGAGTCAAACCCGAGTCTTCTAAGCTGTTAGCTGAGCGTGTTACCGTACACTACGCAAACCACATTAAGTTTCAGTGTGTGTGTGTGTGTGTGTGTGTGTGTGTGTGTGTGTGTAAGAGAGAAATTTCCAAAATCAAATCAGAATTATCATCTATACAATATGTATCAGAGAGAAGTAAAGGTGTAAATGTTCGATATTGGCTTGATTCTTATTTCAACCATTTTATTATCTACACCAGAGATTGGTTACCAACTGTATCGTATTTAGCGCACACTCAGTTTTCCAGTGGTTGTCCATAATTATGCAATATTGAGTCAAAGCATTGTGACTGACCAGAGTTTTACCGGTGGTGCCAGCCTCTTGCAGGGCGCGACTGTCACTGGAGCGCTCGCAATCTCGATCTGTTGTTGTTGTTGTTGTTGTTGTTGTTATTGTTGTTATTGTTGTTGTTGTTGTTGTTGTTGTTGTTGTTGTTGTTGTTGTTGTTGTTGTTGTTGTTGTTGTTCTTCTTCTTCTTCTTTAATAAAAAAAATGGTTCTGTCCTGAGTAGAATTGTGCTTTCAACCGTTTATTATAATTCTACAGTCACAGTACACATAAATTTTACATAACTGTTGTTTTCTTCATATAAATCTTTTTGTGCGTTCCTTTTATCCTAGTACACGTTAGATGCGGATCAAGAAAGTAACACAGTTGCAGTTGGCTTGACCCTATGAGACTAGTTTTTTTGGTGTAGCCTGCCAGACGCATGAGTAATTCGAGAGCGACGCTGGATAGAATGGGGAGCTCCTCTCCCTGCGCGCTCATCATACATAATTTTTCTTAACAACTGACAACGCGGGATGATCTGCACTGCTACACCTCCACCTACATAGATCTTCCTACGTGTTTCCTCCACCTTATCTCCAATTCTGAGTACCCTGTAACCCTTCCTTGATATCCAGTTGAAATCAAATAGCTAATCGTTTTTTATGATAGTCTCTCTCTCTCTCTCTCTCTCTCTCTCTCTCTCTCTCTCTCTCTCTCTCTCTCTCTCTCTCTCTCTCTCTCTCTCTCTCTCTCTCTCTCTCTCTCTCTCTGAGTATTGTGGTTTTGTGCGTCAGGATTTTCTTTTAACCTGGGAGGTGGTATGATGGTAGCCTGGGTGGTGACCTTCTCTTTGGAGCTAGGGCACAGTGTATGGATGTGAATAAGAGAAATTATAGATGGTCTGAGTCCTGCAGCAAAGTGTGCCAGCTGATGTGTGACATGGGAGAGGATGATTCGGTGGAGCATGTAGTACTTGAGTGTGAGAAGTATGAAAGAGACAGGATGGAGATGATGCAAGTGATTCTGACTGAGTTAGGGCATCGTTTGGATGAGAGAGTGGAGAAGACAGGAAGGGAATGGATGGTGTTGCTGCTAGGACTGTGTAGAGAGACGAATGAAAGGAGGATTGAAGCTGTGATGGAGTTTCTGGAGAAAAAGTGGTGTGCCAGATGTAGAGAAAATTAATGTGCAAGATACTGTTTTTTTTCTGTCTGTGTTTGTTTGTTTTTGTTTTCTACAGGAGTTGCCGCTATAAAGGCTTGGCCCTGGAGCGATCCCGAGCCACCTGTAACATGGGCTGGGCGCTTAGCGACAAGCTAAGTCGTGGATGCCATCCTTGCTGGCAGACTAAAGACTGACTCTGTCACTCAGCATTGGCAGTGTCTGGATTGTGGACAGTGAGTGAGTGAGTGAGTGAGGTAAGCTGTGTTATTTACTACTTCTCAGGTACCATCATTGAGGGAGGGAGGGAGTGTCACGCCTCACAGGTGGTGGTGGTGCCGCCACAGTGAAGGGCAGCAGGTGGTGGTTGGTGTGGCCTCTGCGGTGTGCTGTGTGCTGTGTCACCCCCAACAGGACTGCTGCAGGTGGCCATGGCTCAGTAGGGCCCGGCAGGCTGTCCGTGTTTGCCGTGAGGGTGTTACTGTGGTGGTGGTGGTGGTGGTGATGTCAGGTGTTTGTGTCGAGTGAGGTGAGCACCACTCAGCCGCCTGCTGGTGTGGTGACGCCTCACCACACCAGGACGTACAGCACTTGTTGGTCACCGCGTAAAGTAAGTGTGGCAGTGTGGTGGGCGGCTGACGGCTGACAGCTGAATCTGACACCCCACCACAGGCCATGTTGACAGTGCTATAATATGGTGAAGACCACCACTATCAATGAATGTGAACAGGCGATATATTAATGTGATATGAATGAGTAATGATTTGTCATGACTTCAGCACATACAATGGTGCAATTTATATATATATATATATATATATATATATATATATATATATATATATATATATATATATATATATATATATATATATATAATTATTTATAATACATCTACATTCTCCTTACCCCCCTCCCATCACCCACCACTTGATATTCCAAACTCTAACCTAACCTGTCCTAGCCAGGGGGCTGCAGGGGACATTTACTTAACCTAACTTACAGAAACACCTCAAAAATCACACCCCTAGACTTGGAAAATGTCAAATTTCTGCCCCATTCCTTACTCCTGTTACAGACTTGCTGAAATCTCAAATTTCCACCACACTCCTGCGTGTTATTACAGACTTAATACACACTTCAATCAATCATGGGGGGCATACGCCAGGGGGCGCGTTGCCTCGCCTACCCTACGGCGCCACTCCTGGCGGCCACGCCTCGCGATTCTCCATGCAGGCTCCCTTCCTATACCGAGTAACTCCCAGCAGGAGGCATCGACTTGCCGCAGCCAAGAGTTCTGTGGGCGTCCCCTAGGCCTCCTCCAGGTTGGGTTGTCCCTTACGGAGACAACCCGACAAGCAGGGTCGGCTTCCGGGTATCGCGCCACATGCCCATATAGCCGCAGTTTGCGCTGACGGACTATGCTAGTAATAGGCCTCGAATCGGTCTCGTGGAACAATCGCTGATTTGACACAAAGTCATACCAGCGGTATCCCATGATCCTGCGAAGGCATCTAGTACCAAAGACATCAATTCGCCTCTTCAGGTCGGTGTTCAACGTCCATGTCTCACATCCATAGAGTAAGACCGGGATCACCAGCGACTTGAAGATCCGAATCTTTGTCCGTCTGCACAGGTATCGACAACGCCAAATACTCGTGTTGAGCGAATCCATAACGCCGTGGGCCAGGCCAATCCGCCGTGTGACTTCTTGGCTCGACCCACCATCTTTATGTACTACACTACCAAGGTATGTGAAACTTTTCAAGATCTCAATGTCTTCGCCACACGCATGGACAGAATGTACTGTTTCATCCAGCACGCCTCCAAACACCTGGACCTTGGTCTTGGCCCAGGAAACCTTAAGTCCCAAGGGCTTCAGCTCCTCGTGCAGTGCCTCTAGAGCCATTACCAGAACCTCCAGTGACTCAGCGAAGATTGCTGCATCACCAGCAAAAACAATAATACACACTTGCTACACTTTTATTCTTCATTTACAGTAAGCCTGTAAGCTGCTGGCAGTGTGGCCAGCAGTGACTTATGCACTAAATGATCCTATGGTAAAGAGGAAGAGACTTACTGTATTTAACTAGTTGTATTGTACAGGGTTCCAGCCTCACTCAAACCCTGTGTGTGTGTGTGTGTGTGAGACCATGCCATCAGCTGTACATGAACTGACCTTTTCCAGGTTGAGAGGGCGCCATGCTTGCGGCGATCAAGGAGGCGCTGGGCACGGCGGTGCCGGAGGGCACAGGGTGCGGCGGCAGCAGCTGCATCAATGAGGGAGAGGTGTTCACCACTGACACAGGGAAGGTGTTCCTCAAGAACTCTAAACCAAAGGTAAATGTCATTAGCTTCTGATGCGAATTTTTTAGAGATTCTTTAAATATGTGTTAAAGATTAAGAGAGCAATGTTCCAATATGAACAAACACTAATTACGAAGAGGATTTTTATTTTATTATTTTTTGAGTTATGTTTTCATTACCTTTGTTGTCAAAACACAATCCACTGCTTACCTCTAATACAGCAGTAGTGTGGCACATTGTAGATTGTCAGTCACTGGTGCCATGCTGGCCGACACTGCTGTAACCACTCATTGCAGTGGTATGCTGTGCCATGCTGTGCTCTGAAGCAGACCAAAAATAGAAAATTATGGAAGAAGACTTCAGAAACTTACAACAGATACAAACCTGCCATTGCAAACACTTTTGATAATTAATGACAGTGCTAGTGATGTGTGTGTGTGTGTGTGTGTTAATGATGAGTCAGTGTGTGTGTGTGTGTTGCAGGCTCGGGAGATGTTTGACGGGGAGTACGAAGGGGGTTGAAGGCCATTGAGGCCACTGGCACAGTGCGTGTCCCAACGCCACGCCTGGCCCTGGACAACCCGGCCGGCGGTGCAGTGCTGGTGATGGAGTACCTGGACATGCACGGCCTCCACCGCAAGGCAGGTGAGACTGGTGTGTGTGTGTGTGTGTGTGTGTGTGTTAGCACCATCTTGCTTCTCATCGTCCCGTCAGCTGACCTTTCTCAGGTCAGCTGGCACAAACACACTCACTAAGTCAGATACGCCAGGGTTATCCATTTGCTCTCCTAAACTTTAAATTCCAACTATTTTTTGCGTATGTAATTGCTTTTGTATACTAAACATTAGAATGTTACATAGTGCATCTAACTGGTATAAAGACTTATTCAGATGTAAAGCCATAAGAGCGATAACACATGCAGAAACACACACACACGTCATCCCTCAAAAAATTCATTCCAAACACAATTAAACTTCAAAAAACATAAAAAAACACACACACAAAAAGAAAACCTTAATAAACACCCACACGCAAACACACATTGCCCTTCAAAAATAAACATTAAGAAGAAAACACAAAAAAATGAAGAAAAAACACATATGCAAAAAAAAAAAAAAAAAAAAAAAAGAATTGTCTAAACAGCATTAAACTTCAAAGAACATTAAAAAAGGTGCTTTGCTGAGGTTTTAATTTTTTTTTTAAGGTGTTTTTCATGTTTTTTGAAGATGTTTTTGCATATAACAACATTAGGAAACCTGTAGAGTGAGAGGCATTAGGTTAGGTTGAAGTAGGTTAGTGTTATTTTGGGGAGGTATTTTTAAGGTTGTTTTTAGGGGTTTTAATGGTGTTTTTAGGGTGTTTAAGATTGTTTCTTAAGGGTTTCATTTTTTTTGCTTCCTCTGAGCCCTTATTGCTAAAAATTGCTTCCTAATTCAAAATTTCACATTTCAAACAGCCAAAAAGAACGAATTAAGTTTGAATCAAGAGCTACCGCTATACATCGTGTTACTGGTGGTAAAGATTAACAAGAAATTCTCTCTCTCTCTCTCTCTCTCTCTCTCTCTCTCTCTCTCTCTCTCTCTCTCTCTCTCTTCTCTCTCTCTCTCTCTCTCTCTCTCTCTCTCTCTCTCTCTCTCTCTCTCTCTCTCTCTTTCTCTTTCTCTTTCTCTTTCTCTTTCTGCAAATACAAACAAGAGATGTGCTGTAGTTTGATAGTTTCAGTTGGAATGTTTGGTTTGGAATGGTGTCTATAAAGTGTTAGAAGTGACCTACACACACTCACACACACACACACACACACACACACACACACACACACACACACACACACACACACATCTTGCCGTTACAGTGATGTTTGACCCGGCTTGCTTCTACGCCCACAACGAATACGACCTGGCCATCGCCACCGTGTTTGGAGGGTTCCTGCGGCAGTTCTGGGACCCCTACCACGCCGTTATTTCAAAGGCTGCCGGCTGGAACAACAGACACAAGCTGTACAAACTGTTTCATAACCTCAATCACAGTTCAGTATTACACTACATATACCTCATTATCACCAACACACACACACACACACACACACACACACACACTCTGTACACTCTCTATATTCATATTTACACTACACTACTTTACACAGACGTCCGTATTCAGAAACACTTCAGTGTTGCACCACCTCCACTATTCCAAAAGGCTCTTGTTTAAGTGACACAAGTGTTCAATGATGTTTTTACGGTTCTAATAACCAATGAACAAGGTTACTGTATGACTGATATGAGGAACACCCCCTCAGAAACCTGGCTTGTACTCTCTTTGGCCTTTGAAAATAGTAGTAGTGGTGAGAGAGGAGAGCATTTCTGAATATAGATCAAAGTTGTTGTGTCAGAGAATCAAGTACTGCATACCAACCAACACACACACACACACACACACACACACACACACACACACACACACACACACACACACACACTTGTCACACTGTATACACACATACGTACATACATACTACCATGCCTAATAATAACTTGCTGTATAATACAGGGTGTTCAGAAAGTCACGGTGCACTTGCATATTTATTAACATACATGTTTCAATATAGAACACAGGAGGTAAATATGAATGACAATTATAATTTATGTTGAAAGTGCAACATCAATACAGATCATCAATATAGCATCAATACAGATTATTATTAGAAAAGTGCACAGTGACTTTCCAAACACAGTATACTGCACACACTGAGTGGTTTAGTATAGTATATGTCAGAGAATCAGTGTTACAAGGACTAGCAGGACCATAGTAGTGCCACACAACACACTGGCACCATTGCACTGAGAGCCAAGGTTAGGATGCATCATTCATAACATCACTCTGGAACGCCCGTTATTTACAACCTTTTATAATTTGACCTTATTTAAGAGGAAGGTTTCAAGATATTTATCCCTGGCTCTTGGCTAACTCTCTTATTAATTCAGGGGACTGGCAATAATAGTGGCCTGTTTTGTTGTCACTGTTTTTGTTGCCCTTGGCCGGCTTCTCCTTCTTACTAAAAAAACCCAACAACTTACCTTAATTCACTCATACTTAGAGAAGGGTGGTTATTCTATAGCATTCCAACACCTTTATATTTGATGATTGATTTATAAGAAAGATAATTTGTGCATTAAAAGATTGATGTATGAAGGCTTTATCTGAGTGCGTTAATGTGTGATTGAAGTAGTGATGAGATTATGTTTAGTATATTTTTTTTTTTTTGTGTGTGTGTGTGTTCAGCTTTTGCCGCTCCTAACATCCTGACATGTTGTGTTCTGTGTTAACATTTGCAGGAATCATTTTGGCAGTGGGTATCGCAGCAGCAGCCTCGGACTGATGCGAGACCTATGCTCATAGAGTGTGTGTGTGTGTGTCCCCAAGGAAGGAAAACCGGGAGACACACTGCAGAGGGTTAAGTCAAGTTTCACAGACTAATGTACATGTATGCCTCTGTGTGTGTGTGTCTCGGTCACCATGTACGTCTGTTGTCACTACCCAGCCGTTCCCCTGTAGAAAGAACTCAGGACTGGTATTCAGTTATCTGTGTGTGTATGTGTGTGTAGGTGTGCAAGTGTTCATTAGCCATTGACTGACATTTGTTACATCTTTCCTTAATTACCAATCACTGAGTTATCTGAACATGATACATCCAATCTTCAAACTGGTAGAAATATCAAAATACATTCCTTTCATCCATAACTTTTGAAAATGCGTCAAAATGTTTTATGTATTGCATGTGGTGGTGATAATTGTCTCTTATCAAAGTAAGAGTTGAAAGCAATAGGTGTGTATGTGTCTGTGTGTGTCTCAATCAAAGACGAATCACAAAGCTGAGTAAGCAGACAGGAGGCCTCCATTAGTTGGTCTTCGTTAGCCCATAAATTCCCATGAAAATGCCCACTTTGTATAGATTAAAAAAATAAATAAAAAATAAGAAAAAGTGTTGTTTAACCTTTGCCTGCCACTTGGAACCCTAATGACCAATCACTCTGAGACATCTTTATGTGCTCCCCAGCCACATACTATCATGGAATTGAATTGAAATTACTTCTTGTATTCACCTGTAACATTCTTGCAGATGCTTAGAAAGATTTGCATATGGAGGTGATCAAACTTGTCAGTGGTAGTCACTATACTGTACATACACACTGCGGTTTCCTGCTCGCGTCGCCTAATCCCTTAATGGCGGTGATAGCGCCTGTATCAGTTCTCTCAAGCAATACCGCGCTTGTATCGATATAAAGGTGATGATTCCGGCCTTCTGCCCCGCCGCTGTGGAGGGAGAGGAGGGTGCGTGGGAAGGAAGTGGAAGTAACACGAAAGAGAAGGCTATGAGTCAGGACTAGAAGGATTAAATAGTAATTGCAATGTTACGTAACTTAACTTAAAAGACTAATAATGGTCAGAGTCTGTACTATTTTAATTCTTACTTGAGTTTCTGAAGCTGTATACAATCGACAGATAATAAGCAGAATAAATATGCAAATGCGTCCCAGTACTGAAAGGGGTAAATAGTTAATTGCAATGTTACGTAGCTTAAAAGACTAATTGTTCTAAGACAACTTCACAATTCTTCACCAAAATGTTTTAGTTTTCTTCAATTTTTTCATAATTTTCTTGATTTTGTATCGTAGAAAGAATAACAAAAACTAGCACTACTAATTCAAATACAAATGAATAAATAAAAACATTAGAAAGTTCAAATATTTGCTCGTAATCTCTATGCACCTTAACTTCACACTGCTTTAACATTCTGCTCCATAAGTTTTCTCTTTAATAACCTACATTTTTTTTTCCAGAGAATTTTCTACCAGTCTCCTAGTATTGTAGCCTATATAAAGAACAACAACAACAACAACAACAACAACAACAACACACACACACACACACACACACACACACACACACACACACACACCATAATAGTTGGTTGGTTTGGTTATATAGCTTAAAAAGACAATATTTCTTTTCCTTTGCTGTTTATGGGGGAAGGGGGGGATTGAGAGGTAATATCAAGTGTAGAGTACATCTTGAAGGTGAACAAACAGCAGATGCTTACTTCTTTATAGCGTCTTCAAAAGGAAGAAATACACGCAGGTTAGTAGTGTGACACGCTGTGTACAACCTTCACAGGGAAAAGTTCTCTTTTTGCCTCTTCATTGCTACACTCATTCTTGCATTTTCCTCAATCACACTAATTTCCCAACAAAGTCTCCAATTTCTTATTCTCTTCAAAATTAAATCTTTTCCGGAACCTAAATTTCGTCCGGCACGGGAAAGATTTGCAGGAGGCGCTGGAGGAGGAGCTGGTCGGCTGGATCTACGGGCCCCAGGTCTAGCCGGCCTCACACGGCAAGTCCTTCTGCTCCACCTCCTCCTGCTACAGAATTATTAGTGTCCACCTGCAGCCCCTTACAGGTAGAAAATGCTCAGCATTCACAGAAGCTAAGGGGACTGAACAGTCCCCAGCAAACACTGCACTCTGACCATCTGAGGAGCCCTTTAGGGGAGAACTGGGCTCCTCCATAGCAGTGCCCCTGTGAGGGGCTGGAGGCGTACGCGCCACTGTCCATTAAACTTCGATGGAACATAAGAGAATCATAGATGTAAGGATCGTAGATTTAAGGATCGTAGATTTAAGGACCCTAGTTTTAAGGAACGTAGTTTTAAGGACCCTAGTTTTAAGGAACCCACAACACACAGGGAAGGGGCACTTTTTGGGGAGAAAGTGTTCCAACCCTAGTGTTAACGACCGTAGTTTTAAGGACCCTAGTGTTAAGGACCCTAGTTTTAAGGACCGTAGATTTAAGGACCGTAGTGTTAAGGAACACACAACACACAGGGAAGGGGCACTTTTGGGAGAGAAAGTGCTCTAACCCCAGTGTTAACGATCGTAGTTTTAAGGACCGTAGTTTTAAGGAACCTAGTGTTAAGGACCGTAGTTTTAAGGACCCTAGTGTTAAGGACCGTAGTTTTAAGGACCCTAGTTTTAAGGACCCTAGTTTTAAGGAACACCCAACACACACAGGGAAGGGGCACTTTTGGGGGAGAAAGTGTTCCAACCCTAGTGTTAACGACCGTAGTTTTAAGGACCCTAGTGTTAAGGACCGTAGTTTTAAGGACCCTAGTGTTAAGGATCGTAGTTTTAAGGACCCTAGTTTTAAGGAACGCACAACACACAGGGAAGGGACACTTTTTTGGGAAAGAGTGCTCCAACCCTAGTGTTAACGACCGTAGATTTAAGGACCCTAGTGTTAACGACCGTAGTTTTAAGGACCCTAGTGTTAAGGACCGTAGTTTTAAGGACCCTAGTGTTAAGGATCGTACTTTTAAGGACCCTAGTTTTAAGGAACACACAACACACAGGGAAGGGGCACTTTTTGGGGAAAGAGTGCTCCAACCCTAGTGTTAACGACCGTAGTTTTAAGTACCCTAGTGTTAACGACCGTAGTTTTAAGGACCCTAGTGTTAAGGACCCTAGTGTTAAGGACCGTAGTTTTAAGGACCCTAGTGTTAAGGACCGTAGTTTTAAGGACCCTAGTGTTAAGGACCCTAGTTTTAAGGAACACACAACACATTGGGAAGGGGCACGTTTTGGGGAGAAAGTGTTCCAACCCTAGTGTTAACGACCGTAGTTTTAAGGACCCTAGTTTTAAGGATCGTAGTTTTAAGGACCCTAGTGTTAAGGACCGTAGTTTTAAGGAACACAACACACAATACACACGGAAGGGGCACTTTTTGGGGAGAAAGTGTTCCAATCAACACACAACACAACACACAACACACACTGAAGGGGTACTTTTTGGGGAAAAAGTGCTCCAACCAACACACAACACACAACACACAACACAACACACTCGGAAGGGGTACTTTTTGGGGAAAAAGTGCTCCAACCAACACACAACACACAACACAACAAAAAACACAAGAAAACAAAAAGAAATGCAAAAACAAAAAATAAAAACAAAATAGAAAATACAACAAGCAAAAACAAACAAAAAAACAACAACAACAAAAAAGAAAAACGCAAAGAAAAACACAACACACAACACACACGGAAGGAGCACTTTTTGGGGAGAAAGTACTCCAAAAAACACACAACACATAACACAACATAACAAAAACAGAAAAATACAAAAACACAAGAAAAAAAAAAAGAAAAGGAAAAAAAGAAATGACAACAGAAACAAGAACAAAAACAAAAACATCAACATAAACAAAAACAACAAAAACCAAAACAAAAAACAGCAAAAACAAAAAACGCAAAGAAAAACACACAACACACACGAAAGGGGCACTTTTTGGGGAGAAAGTGCTCCAACCAACACAACACACAATAAAAACAAAAACAAAAACACAAGAAAACAAAAAGAAATACAAAAACAAAAAAACAAAACAACAAAAACAAAAAACAAAAACAACAAAAAGCAAAAAACAACAAAAAGAAAAGCGCAAACAAAAACACGCAACACACACGGAAGGGGCACTTTTTGGGGAGAAAGTGTTCCAACCAACACACAACACACAACAAAAACAGAAACAAAAATAAAAAAACAGAAGAAAACAAAAAGAAATACAAAAACAAAAAGAAAAATAGAAAAACGACAACAGAAACAACAAAAAACAAAAACAAAAACAAAAAAACAAAAAACAGCAAAAACAAAAACACACAACGCAACACACACGGAAGGAACACTTTTTGGGGAGAAAGTGCTCCAACCAACACACAACACACAATACAACACAACAAAAACAAAAACAAAAACAAGAAAAATAAAAAGAAATACAAAAACACACACACAAAAAAACGACAACAGGAACAACAAGAACAACAAAAACAAAAACAACAACAAAAACAAGAAAAACAACAAAAGCAAAAAAGCAAAGAAAATCACACAACACACAACACACACGGAAGGAGCACTTTTTGGGGAGAAAGTACTCCAACCAACACACAACACATAACACACAACAACACAACACAACAAAACTAAAAACAAAAACAAAAACACAAGAAAAACAAAAAGAAATACAAAAAGAAAAAGAAAAATACAAAAAAAATAACACCAGAAACAACAACAACAAAAACAAAAACAACAACAACAAAAACATAAAACAACAACAAAACAACAACAAAAACGCAAACAAAAACACACAACACACAACACACACGGAAGGGGCACTTTTTGAGGAGAAAGTGCTCCAACCAACACACAACAACACAACACAATATAACAAAAACAAAAACAGCAAAAACACAAGCAAGAACAGCAATAACAACAAAAACAACAACAAAAAACAACAATAATAATAAAAACTAAAATCAACAACAAAAACAACAAAAACAAGAACACAAAAAACAACAAAAACAAAAAACAAAAAACAACAAAAAATGAAAAAAACAAAAACAAAAACAGAAGAGAAACAACAAAAACAACATCAACAACAACTAATAAAACAATAAAAAGAAAAAGAAAAACAAAAACAACAAACAAACAAAAACAAAAAACAAAAATGAAAACAAAACAAAAACAAAAACAAAATTAAACAAAAACAACAAAAACAACAACAAAGACAACAACAATAATAATA
>CM035220.1:27053142-27077181 GCA_020233015.1 Callinectes sapidus | reverse complement strand
CTTGCTGTGTCGTCTTGCTGAGCACGCCTTTGTCATTGTGTGAGTCGTGTCACGGTCCCCCGTGTTACCTGTAGTGCTTGCTGAGTAAACTAGCCAAAGTGGACTCTGTGTGTTTGCTTTGTCCCCCATTTTGAGCTGCTATAGGTACACTTCGCTACACTTGCCCATCCGAACCCGTGTGGAAGTTACGCAACCCCCCTATGCCCTGTTGCCCTGCTTGTGCACCTGGGAGGCCTGTGTGAACCCTGTGGCCTGAGACGTGCGGCTGAGGGCAGAGAGAGGGTGTGAAGAAGAAACAAGGGGGGTGAACGTAACAATATATATATATATATATATATATATATATATATATATATATATATATATATATATATATATATATATATGTGTGTGTGTGTGTGTGTGTGTGTGTTAATAAGGGGAAGAAAGAGCAACCAGGGAAGATTTGCCCAGTTTGGTCTGTGTGTTCCCTTCCCTGCGTGGCACACGTGAGACACCTGTAACCCTGTGGCCCTGTCGCCGTGTGGCCCTGTCGCCGTGTACCCACAACTGCTGGAGTTGATCAATGGTCAGTGTAATCAGAGGCATTCTATTATCTGTTCTCTGCTTATCACCACTCAAAAACATAAACATGGTCGTGGTTGACGGCAACCCCCATGCCACCCTTGACGCCTCTGTCCCATCGTATCTTGAGGACACTTCTACCTATTGTAACAAAACACTGATCAAAATGACAGGAATAGATATAGTAATCTACTCAGAGTCAAGGCTCATGTATCGGGAATATCTAAGAATATTTCTCAGCAGTAAAGTGGACGATGGGACCCTGCGGTGGGTGAGTGGGTCGAGGCGCGACGGAGCAGTAGGATATTGGGTCCAGCAGTAAACGTGATCTTCTCACCTTGGAACGTTACATTAGAGAATATCTCGCTCCTTGATGAGTGCCGGTGTGCCGCTAACTTGCAGTGGTGCCTGGGTGTCCAGGAATTTAAATCAGTGTTCCCTTGCCTTAGATTGCAGTGCCAGTGTATTCCTGTAATAGTTTGTGTCCCCGTGACAAAGGTGTCAGTACAGGTCCGTTGACTTCGAGCTGCTCTGCTTCTCCGGTGTGCCTCAGCTGAACGGTAATTACGTGTTAAAGAAAAGTAGTCATCAAGGATATAAAAAATTGTTCAAGTGTCATTGTTGCAAAACGTATGTTTCATAAATAAGGATTGGAAATGTGTTTTGCATCTAGTTATTTTCTGACGATGTGTTTATGACACAATTGCTTGCTACAATGTTATGATTATATGTTCGTGCAACATTTTGTACCAGTTTTTTTACTTTAAAAGTTTTATTTTATTATATAAACTGTTTGTTCTATGTCAGCGTTCTGTTCAACTCCGCTTATCTTTTACTGTGTCCTTATTTTGATTAGACTCGTGTTGAAGCTTGACATATAGACGGTTGAGTGAGTGCAAATGTTCATTGTACGTACATGTGAGAACATTTTTAAATTAATACGATTTATGTTCGCTAGAACGTGTGACATCGCCTTCTCCCCGTTCCAACTTTTGCCATAAAGTTGCCCTTGTGATCTGGCGACTTGAATGGTGACGGGTGGTAGGAGGGAGGGCAAGACTCGGCTGTATGCAGTGGTCGTGGCAGTGATGCTGGCAGCGGCGGGGAGGGAAGTGTGTGGACAGCTTGTAGATTACAAAGGTAAAAAGGCTTCTGTATATAACCTGATCTCATGAAGACTTTAAAATGACTCCTTCACTGATATTGTAACGACAGGCGAGAGAATGAACTGGGCTTGCTCTCCGCAGCTTGGCTTGGGGAGGAGCCGCTGACGCCCCAGAGGATCGTGAATGACGTCGTCGAGTATTTCTCGGTGCACGACCCACACGGCATTCCTGGTGAGAGAAAATTTACTTTTTGAGCCATCCTAACTAAAAGGAAACCCTGAGAATCTTTTATGTAACAGTATGATATTGTTTTCTAGCTATTTTTGAAAGAAAATCGAAATATATGGAGATAAAGGGAAGAAAATACATCAATTTCACTTTCCCGAGCTAGTACTGAACGTGCCAGAGCCCATCTACATCCCGGGGACGGTTCCTGTCTCTCAGATCACCTTCTACGACCCATACATCTCCGGCCACTCAGGACTCAGGCTCGAGTATGTCAACGTCAACCTCACCTCTCTCTCGGTGAGCTTCCTGCCTTCCTCTCCCCACTCCAGTCACTCTTCTCACTCTTCCACTCATTGTACTTCGTCCAGCAGCTCTCATATATTCACACTATTTACTCATCATTATATGGATACACTCAACCTCAGCGGCTTCACATTATTTCGGGGGAGTACCGTATCGCCGGTGGCTGTCCGATGGTGCCGTTGTTTGGGGAGATCATATCCTACACATGCATACCGCCGTGTGTTGCATACGCATAATGACACAGATTACTTTGTACAAATGTATTCATCAAAATAATGATATCGTACAGAGAGAGAGAGAGAGAGAGAGAGAGAGAGAGAGAGAGAGAGAGAGAGAGAGAGAGAGAGAGAGCAATACCAGAGCCGATTGTACATCAGGTTAAAAATTCGTTTTCACCTTTATCCAAACACAGTGTACAGAAAAGTACAAAGATTTGACTCAAAAACTTTCAGTAAGTATATACTCAAGTGTCTCTTCCATCTTCCGCCATTACAGTCATTCATCCTTTGTACTTTACGCAGGACAGTATTGTAGCTTATCTCAAACAACAGCATAATGACTAACATATTTACTATTTACTTCATTTTGTGCTCCTTATAGTATGTTCTTCCACATCTATCCACGGTTTTCTCTTTTTTCCTCGATCTCGGCGAGGCAGGCGAAAGGCAAGCTCAGTCTGCCTTACTTCAATCTCCACTGTGGATACAAGTGGCCTGGTGCCTGGAGCAACAGTGAGGGTCACGCCAACATCACCATGACTGGGATAGAGATGACACTCGATCTCTTCTTCGGCATTAGTGATGTTGGACTCCTTAGTGTTGAGCCAAAGGTACGGAGGCCGTATCTGGCACTCTGTTAAGTTAACCACTTGGAATTGTTTGTTGTTCTACTTTTTGAAACAGGCGTGTGTAGATTTTGAGTTTTCTTGAATATCAGGGGGAGCGGGATGATATTGTTTCGATGCTATCAATTCAGCATCCTGTTGTGGTCAACAATATTCGTAGTCTGGGCTACAATGCTTTCAATTCTGCTCATGTGTAGTATTTTCATTCTTATTTGAATATATGTAAGTGTGCATGTGTGTATGTGTGTGTGTGTGTGTGTGTGTGTGTGTGTGTGTGTGTGTGTGTGTGTGTGTGTGCGCGTGTGTGTGTGTTTATTATAATGTACTGTATGCCTGTATGCATTTGTGTGTGCGACTTGTTCAAGATAATTCGCACGTTCTTCCTTCTCTTACTCCCTCAGATGGACCTTGAGTATGATGACCTGAAACTGAACTTCACGGGGCTCACCTACACCCACAGCTTTGTTGTGGGGGCTGCCAAGACCTCCTTCAGTACAATCATCGAGCCCATCATTTTTAGCAAAGTGGGTGGCTTGCAGAGGATTGCCTGCGTACAGACTGTTTGCTACTACTACTACTACTACTACTACTACTACTACTACTATTGTTGTTGATGTTATTACTGCCATCACGGTCTTTATTTCAAAGTTTTGTTTTGTTTTTTATCTAGGGCCAACATTTCAAAACGCCTCCAACTCTCCTACGGACTGTTTTCAAAAGCCGTGGAGATCATTACTGTGATTCTCAATGATGATTTTATCCACTAAATTGATGCTAAATTTTCACATGGAAAAAACAATGGAAACAATATCTTTCAGTGTTAAAGATTCTCGACACACACACACACACACACACACACACACACACACACAACAACAACAACAACAACAACAACAACAACAACAACAACAACAACAACAACAACAACAACTAACAACAACAACAACAACAACAACAACAAAAATGTAGAGATAGTTGATAATTGGATCTTCTTTTCCTGTAGTTATTTGAGTAGAGTACTATTTCATGCAGGTGTGGTGTGCTTACTTATTGTGGTCCTTTGGTGCTCCAGGTGCAGAATATTGAAGTCGCGGGCTTGACAACTCTCCACCGCACTCATGAGGTGTCAGCCCAGTTCATCGACAATGTTGTGTACGTCACCATCCAGGTAAGCAAGCATCTGAAGTAGGTACTATGTGTGCTTGTGTGTGGATGATGAGGAATGGAAGAGAAAAACAAGTCAAGAGAAGGGTGAGAACAGGTTCGCGATTGAAGGTGTGTGAAGGTGAGGCGCTGATAATGACCCGTGAGGAAAAGACTGCAGTGCCAACAGTGTTATTCCCACCGCTGACTCCAGCGAGGGAGGATATTGGCTTGCATGGTTTATACTTCCAAACAGCGCCGTGTCACCCTCGATACCTCAGGAACTATTAAGGAGATCTTCAAGATATTTGTTCCTGACTTTCGGATAACTGTTTTGATCTTTAAGTTGACTGGCAAACTTTGTGAGTTTTCTATTTTCATTTTCGTTGTTGTTGTTGTTGTTGTCCTTGGCCAGCTGCAATGTGAACAGATTTGGTTGAAATGTAACGCAAAAACACTCATTCTTGAACGCTTTGGGGGTTTTGGTGAACTATTTTAAAAAAATCAAAGATAATTAACCTCTTCAGTACCGAGACACATTTCTACCACCAGTTTTGGATGTGATTAGACGATTTTATTGGGATTAGAGAGGATTTATGGAGATCAAAAGATTAATTAGTTTGTGCTATTTTAACCCACACCTGAGTTTCTAAACCTGTATAAAAGCGACAAATGATAAGCAAAATAGATATGAAAATGCGTCCCAGTAGTGAAAGGATTAAAAAGATCTTTGTGTATTTTCCCCATTTATGCCACGAAATCCTTATTACACTATCGCTAGAATTTCGAGAGCAAATTTGAAACACACTTTACGTCCCTATGACACCTGTACTCTTAAGAATGCAATCCACAGAACTCTGGCCCAACACTCATTCCTCTCCACCCACCGCTTGGAACGCAGACACTGAAAGGGGGCGCTGATTGGTCCCTCTCCGCCTCACTGCTGCCAGCCGTTGGGGGTCACCTGTCGCTGGAGATAGAGAGCCTGGCCGTGACGGTGGAGGCACAGCAGCCCGCCAACATCAGGAGCCCGCCCACCCTCAGGAAGAGTGATATCAAGCTAGGTGAGAATGAGGAAGAGAATTAACAAGAAGGAAGTTGTAAAGAGAATTGAGAAGGAAAGGAGGGGACAAGAAGGGGAGGATCAAGCAAGAGTGGATGGGAATGACGAGGCCCTTCTGGTCTGACCCACAGAGAGTAGAGGGAGGGAGTAATGACGAAAGAGACACAAGATTGAATAGGAAATTAACGAAAGTGGAAACAAGAGAGAGAGAGAGAGAGAGAGAGAGAGAGAGAGAGAGAGAGAGAGAGAGAGAGAGAGAGAGAGAGAGAGACGTGGTAAGGAATGAAGGGAGATATATTTGCGTTAGAAAATGTCACAGAGAGAAAACTGAATAGATGGAGTTCCACTATCCCATTCCTCCTCTGCCACTCCATCTCTCTCTCTCTCTCTCTCTCTCTCTCTCTCTCTCTCTCTCTCTCTCTCTCTCTCTCTCTCTCTCTCTCTCTCTCTCTCTCTCTCTCTCTCTCTCTCTCTCTCACACACACACACATACACACACACAGGTACTTTGAGTGTCATGTTGTGTCTCAGGTAATTTGGCGGTGAGGTCAGACGGGGATGGCACCTTTGACTACCTGGTGGAGGCGCTGATAAACATCCTGCCGAACTTCCTCAGGAACCAAATCATGGACAGGGTGGAACCCGTTATACACCAGGTGAGACACACAGACGGAGAGAGAGAGAGAGAGAGAGAGAGAGAGAGAGAGAGAGAGAGAGAGAGAGAGAGAGAGAGAGAGAGAGAGAGAGAGAGAGAGAGATTGTTTCTATCAATTTATTACGCTCATAGAGCGACAAGCCTAGTACAGTGGGTATTGCATTATATATATATATATATATATATATATATATATATATATATATATATATATATATATATATATATATATATATATATATATATATATATATTATATGGTGTCACGCAGGACACCCTGGAAGTTACAATGAGGCTGTACACGAAGCACGAAGGAAAACACAAGTAAAGACATTTGCACTTCAGCACCCACCAAAGTGTGGATGTTGGACCAAAACAGTATCTAAGTTACTTGAATGAATATAATATGTGGAGGATAGTGACCTATGTATGTCTTGAGGGAAGCAAGCCTAGAATAATTCCTGATTCCACAGGCGTTCCAGGAGATAATATAAAGCTGCATTCTGCTATCGAAGCGGAAGGTGACAGCGAACATTTTTACCTCAGCCAATTCCCGATCAAGGCCAGCTGGTGACGTCAGAAAGCCACCGAATCTTCGGTGGGTGACAGGGTGGGGGTTGGGGGCCTCAGCTAGGGGTTGCCAGGGAATAGGGCCAGAATGTTGAGTGTGGAGCGCCATTGGTGGCCAATGTTTATCCGAGTCATCCTCGTCGTCGCGGAGGGCGAGATCGGCCTCAACATCAGCGAGGGAGCCAGCAGGTCCAGAATACTCCATATCGCCCAAGAGAGAGAGAGAGAGAGAGAGAGAGAGAGAGAGAGAGATCGCCCCCCCATACTTAAAGGATGAATGAATGTCTACACACGAGCCGGCACTAGTCGGATTACTCTAACCTGTCCGGTTTGGTGTGGCTGTGGGCTTGGCGGGGATTCCCTCCACCATTGCCACCTCTCCTCACTGGTTTTCTTTCTTTCTCCAAACCCACTTCACCAACTTACCCTGTGCGTGCCCCTGTCCTTCTTTTCTCTTTCTTTCTGTTTCTAAATAAATAGGTGTAATACTGAAATTTTTGTTCCGCATCACCGCTGAAGTAGATATGGATGGCTGTTTTTCTTTGTTTAATATAAAGTTTCCAGCCCATCCAAACGTGGCATATGGGCGTGGGAGTGCGATCTTGCCGCCACCATAACCAGACTTCATTGGCGAGTGTTAGTCCTGACCTGCCCTCACACATCGACCTACCTCCCTATAGACCGTTCTGCTGTTGTCAGCCCGCCATGTGGCCAGCTTGACAGCAAATACTAGGCTGTAATATACAACGTCAAGAAAAGACGAAGAGAGAGAGAGAGAGAGAGAGAGGGGGGGTGGGGGGGAGGGGAGCGGGATTGTGAACTGTAGAGACGTGGCAGGAGTGGAAGATTAGTTGTCAAAAACAGACGGAGCACATCACAGCCATCTAAGAGTTGGCCGACTATAACAATGATTTTTATGCGTCGCTCAACTAACCAGTGTGTTTCTTTTCTCGCCACAGAAAGTACAGAAAGAGTTCACCAAGTTTGACGTCTACAGGATGGTGATGAACAAACTGGCAGAAAGGCAACAGCAACAACAACAACAGCAAATGGAGGAGGCAGCTTAACTCTCCCCCCCCCCACACACACACACAATCATAATATATATATATATATATATATATATATATATATATATATATATATATATATATATATATATATATATATATATATATATATATATATATATATATATATATATATATATATATATATACACACATTTATATATGAAATGATGATAATAATGTTAATAGTAATATAAGAAGTAGTAGTAGTAGTAATAGTAGTAGTAGTAGTAGTAGTAGTAGCAGTAGTAGTAGTAGTAGTAGTAGTAGGAGTAGTAGTAGTAATAGTAGTAGTAGTAGTACCATTATTATTATTATTATTATAATTATTATTATTATTATTATTATTATTATTATTATTATTATTATTATTATTATTATTATTATTATTATTATTATTATTATTATTACTATTATTATGATCATTATTATTGTCATTATTATTATCATTATTATTATTATTATTATTATTATTATTATTATTATTATTATTATTATTATTATTATTATTATTATTATTATTATTATTATTCTTATTAGTATTATTATTATTATTATTATTATTATTATTATTATTATTATTATTATTATTATTATTATTATTGTTGTTGTTATTATTGTCATCATTGCTATTATTATAATCATTACAGATGTTGTAATTATCATTTTCATATTATTATTATTATTATTATTATTATTATTATTATTATTATTATTATTATTATCACTATTAGTAGTAGTATTACAGGAAACAGGAGTTTTCCTACAAAACGTGGTTTGGCGCGAGGGTTTACGTAGATGAAAGTTTGCGTTGCATTTCGAGAGATGAAACTGTTGTGCTTGTCATTTATTCCATGTGGTTCATAATTATATGGGTTGCAGCTCTTATGGCGATGTTTTCATCCCTCACTGTGGTTTTCAATTTGTACCTTCATATCTACTTGAAAACATATCCTAATTTTCTCTTCTCTCTCTCATATTTACTTGGAAACATATTCTGATTTTCTCTTCCCATTTCACTGCAAAATCTGTGAAGAAAGAAGCTGAGGGCACCGCGGTAGGAAGCTATGCAACAGTGCAGTCGCTTCTCGTCAATGAAAATAAAGAAAGTCTTCTGGAACGCTAAAACTGTTCTTCAAAACATTCTTAAACATGTCTTGAAATGACAATTAAATCAGTGAACAACATTCTTCAAATAAAAATAAATTATTGTGACATTTTTAACTGAAGCTCAAAACCGTAAAGTCTCGTTTCTTGAAGTGCTAGTACTAATCTCTCTCTCTCTCTCTCTCTCTCTCTCTCTCTCTCTCTCTCTCTCTCGTAGACGAATAATTTAAAGGAAGATTTGCAGGTTAATGTTGATAATACGAGGATCTTGAAACCCAGATGGCCGTACTTATACATTTCATCAAAAGATTATTATTGAGAGTCCTATAATATTCAACATTTGTATAGTTACTTTACTCTGGGGACTTGTTTACTTGTTCTGATTTTGAGGAAGACGGTAGGGCAATGTGTGTGTGTGTGTGTGTGTGTGTGTGTGTGTGTGTGTGTGTGTGTGTGTGTGTTTTAAAGGTAAACTTATCAATATAGAGCTGGGCAGGTTTTAAGGTGTCTCTACTGAGTTTTATCTCACCCGGTACTTCCTTAAAGGTGAGGAACGCGTCGGCTTTTAGGCTGCCTCTGTTTAAAATTCTTATCTGTGTATATTTTATGAGTTTTCAGGCATCTCTTATAGTTTTATGCTTTAGGATTCGGTTTTAGGAATTCTCTTGGTATATGAAGGTTCTATTTCACCCCTTCACTACCGGGACGCATTTTTCATGAGGTTTTGGTATGGTCAGACGATTTTATTGACATCAGGAAGTGGCTATGGAAGTCAGAAGATTAGTGGCCAGAGTCTTCACCGTTTTAATGCCTACATAAGTTTGTGAGACTATAGATTCATCCAAAAGTAGTAAAAACATATGTAAAAATGCGTCATTTTACTGAAGGGATTAAAAGTTAGTCTTATGTTTGTATATTCTATCGGTCCTTAGGTTTCAGTTATATCTTTATAGTTTAGGAATCCGTTTTAGGAGTCGAATATAACATGTAAAGGCTTTATTTAAAGGCCAAAAGTGCGTGTGTATGTTGTTTGAGTCGTTAGGTATTTAGTAAAGATTTATACAGGTTGTATTGAAAAGTTTTTTTTCACGATAGTACATTCTATCAGCCTTTAAGTATCTTTTATATCTTTAGGGATCAGTTTAAGGTGTCGATTTTATTTTATGTGAGAAGGGAAACCGGTCAAAGGGAAAAAATGTGATTTAAAAAAGGCCCACTGAGGTGCTGGTCTTCAGTTGTAAAAGAAATGTAGCCTTTTTTTCTGTTAGCCTTGTATATGGGGAGTTTTTATTTCAAGTCATAGATGTGTGTATGTTGTCTGATTGTTTAAGTATAGTGTATAGTACAGGTATATCCTTTACGTAGTTTTAGTTGAAGAGGCGGGTGTGAAATGCGACCGCTTCTGTTATAAGAGTCAGTATGGCTGTGCATTTTATAAGTTTTCAGATAACCAGTCAAGTTTAATGTTTGTTTTTTTCCCAGTGATTAAGAGTTATGTTTCAGTTTGAGGTAATATGATACAGTGTGAATCAGGTTTTTATTCCTTCAATCGCGTGTAACTTTCATTATTATTGATATTATTATTATTATTATTATTATTATTATTATTATTATTATTATTATTATTATTATTATTGTTGTTGCCTTTGTTGTTGTTTTTGTTGTTTTTGTTTAATTTTGTTTTTGTTTTTGTTTTGTTTTCATTTTTGTTTTTTGTTTTTGTTTGTTTGTTGTTTTTGTTTTTGTTTTTATTTTTATTGTTTTATTAGTTGTTGTTGATGTTGTTTCTGTTGTTTCTCTTTTGTTTTTGTTTTTGTTTTTTCATTTTTGTTGTTTTTTGTTTTTTTGTTTTTGTTGTTTTTTGTGTTCTTGTTTTTGTTGTTTTTGTTGTTGATTTTAGTTTTTATTATTATTGTTGTTTTTTTGTTGTTGTTTTTGTTGTTATTGCTGTTCTTGCTTGTGTTTTTGCTGTTTTTGTTGTTATTGCTGTTCTTGCTTGTGTTTTTGCTGTTTTTGTTTTTGTTATATTGTGTTGTGTTGTTGTGTGTTGGTTGGAGCACTTTCTCCCCAAAAAGTGCCCCTTCCGTGTGTGTTGTGTGTTGTGTGTTTTTGTTTGCATTTTTGTTGTTGTTTTGTTGTTGTTTTATGTTTTTGTTGTTGTTGTTTTTGTTTTTGTTGTTGTTGTTTCTGGTGTTATTTATTTTGTCTTTTTCTTTTTCTTTTTGTATTTCTTTTTGTTTTTCTTGTGTTTTTGTTTTTGTTTTTAGTTTTGTTGTGTGTTATGTGTTGTGTGTTGGTTGGAGTACTTTCTCCCCAAAAAGTGCTCCTTCCGTGTGTGTTGTGTGTTGTGTGATTTTCTTTGCTTTTTTGCTTTTGTTGTTTTTCTTGTTTTTGTTGTTGTTTTTGTTTTTGTTGTTCTTGTTGTTCCTGTTGTCGTTTTTTTTGTGTGTGTTTTTTTGTATTTCTTTTTATTTTTCTTGTTTTTGTTTTTGTTTTTGTTGTGTTGTATTGTGTGTTGTGTGTTGGTTGGAGCACTTTCTCCCCAAAAAGTGTTCCTTCCGTGTGTGTTGTGTTGTGTGTTTTTGTTTTTGCTGTTTTTTGTTTTTTTGTTTTTGTTTTTGTTTTTTTTTGTTTCTGTTGTCGTTTTTCTATTTTTCTTTTTGTTTTTGTATTTCTTTTTGTTTTCTTCTGTTTTTTTTTATTTTTGTTTCTGTTTTGTTGTGTGTTGTGTGTTGTGTGTTGGTTGGAACACTTTCTCCCCAAAAAGTGCCCCTTCCGTGTGTGTTGCGTGTTTTTGTTTGCGCTTTTGTTTTTGTTGTTTTTTGCTTTTTGTTGTTTTTGTTTTTTTGTTTTTGTTGTTTTGTTTTTTTTGTTTTGTATTTCTTTTTGTTTTCTTGTGTTTTTGTTTTTGTTTTTATTGTGTGTTGTGTTGGTTGGAGCACTTTCTCCCCAAAAAGTGCCCCTTTCGTGTGTGTTGTATGTTTTTCTTTGCGTTTTTTGTTTTTGCTGTTTTTTGTTTTTGTTTTTCTTGTTTTTGTTTATGTTGATGTTTTTGTTTTTGTTCTTGTTTCTGTTGTCATTTCTTTTTTTCCTTTTCTTTTTTTTTTCTTGTGTTTTTGTATTTTTCTGTTTTTGTTGTGTTGTGTTATGTGTTGTGTGTTGGTTGGAGTACTTTCTCCCCAAAAAGTGCTCCTTCCGTGTGTGTTGTGTGTTGTGTTTTTCTTTGCGTTTTTCTTTTTTGTTGTTGTTGTTTTTTTGTTTGTTTTTGCTTGTTGTATTTTCTATTTTGTTTTAATTTTTTGTTTTTGCATTTCTTTTTGTTTTTCTTGTGTTTTTGTTGTGTTGTGTGTTGTGTGTTGGTTGGAGCACTTTTTCCCCAAAAAGTACCCCTTCCGAGTGTGTTGTGTGTTGTGTGTTGTTTTGTGTGTTGTGTGTTGTGTGTTGTTTTGTGTGTTGTGTGTTGTGTGTTGTGTGTTGATTGGAGCACTTTTTCCCCAAAAAGTACCCCTTCCTAGTGGGTTGTGTGTTGTATGTTGTTTTGTGTGTTATGTTGTGTGTTGTGTGTTGGTTACAGCACTTTCTCCCCAAAAAGTGCCCCTTCCGTGTGTGTTGTGTGTTGTGTTCCTTAAAACTACGGTCCTTAACACTAGGGTCCTTAAAACTACGATCCTTAAAACTAGGGTCCTTAAAACTACGGTCGTTAACACTAGGGTTGGAACACTTTCTCCCCAAAAAGTGCCCCTTCCCAATGTGTTGTGTGTTCCTTAAAACTAGGGTCCTTAACACTAGGGTCCTTAAAAGTACGGTCCTTAACACTAGGGTCCTTAACACTAGGGTCCTTAAAACTACGGTCGTTAACACTAGGGTACTTAAAACTACGGTCGTTAACACTAGGGTTGGAGCACTCTTTCCCCAAAAAGTGCCCCTTCCCTGTGTGTTGTGTGTTCCTTAAAACTAGGGTCCTTAAAACTACGATCCTTAACACTAGGGTCCTTAACACTACGGTCCTTAACACTAGGGTCCTTAAAACTACGGTCGTTAACACTAGGGTCCTTAAATCTACGGTCGTTAACACTAGGGTTGGAGCACTCTTTCCCCAAAAAGTGCCCCTTCCCTGTGTGTTGTGTGTTCCTTAAAACTAGGGTCCTTAAAACTACGATCCTTAACACTAGGGTCCTTAAAACTACGGTCCTTAACACTAGGGTCCTTAAAACTCCGGTCGTTAACACTAGGGTTGGAACACTTTCTCCCCAAAAAGTGCCCCTTCCCTGTGTGTGTTGGGTGTTCCTTAAAACTAGGGTCCTTAAAACTAGGGTCCTTAAAACTAGGGTCCTTAAAACTACGGTCCTTAACACTAGGGTCCTTAAAACTACGGTCCTTAACACTAGGTTCCTTAAAACTACGGTCCTTAAAACTACGATCGTTAACACGTGGGTTAGAGCACTTTCTCTCCCAAAAGTGCCCCTTCCCTGTGTGTTGTGTGTTCCTTAACACTAGGGTCCTTAAATCTACGGTCCTTAAAACTAGGGTCCTTAACACTAGGGTCCTTAAAACTACGGTCGTTACCACTAGGGTTGGAACACTTTCTCCCCAAAAAGTGCCCCTTCCCTGTGTGTTGTGGGTTCCTTAAAACTAGGGTCCTTAAAACTACGTTCCTTAAAACTAGGGTCCTTAAAACTAGGGTCCTTAAAACTAGGGTCCTTAAATCTACGATCCTTACATCTATGATTCTCTTATGTTCCATCGAAGTTTAATGGACAGTGGCGCGTACGCCTCCAGCCCCTCACAGGGGCACTGCTATGGAGGAGCCCAGTTCTCCACTAAAGGGCTCCTCAGATGGTCAGAGTGCAGTGTTTGCTGGGGACTGTTCAGTCCCCTTAGCTTCTGTGAATGCTGAGCATTTTCTACCTGTAAGGGGCTGCAGGTGGACACTAATAATTTTGTAGCAGGAGGAGGGGGGGCAGAAGGACTTGCCGTGTGAGGCCGGCTAGACCTGGGGCCCGTAGATCCAGCCGACCAGCTCCTCCTCCAGCGCCTCCTGCAAATCTTTCCCGTGCCGGACGAAATTTAGTTTCCGGAAAAGATCTAATTTTGAAGAGAATAAGAAATTGGAGACTTTGTTGGGAAATTAGTGTGATTGAGGAAAATGCAAGAATGAGTGTAGCAATGAAGAGGCAAAAAGAGAACTTTTCCCTGTGAAGGTTGTACACAGCGTGTCACACTACTAACCTGCGTGTATTTCCTCCTTTTGAAGACGCTATAAAGAAGTAAGCATCTGCTGTTTGTTCACCTTCAAGATGTACTCTACACTTGATATTACCTCTCAATCCCCCCCTTCCCCCATAAACAGCAAAGGAAAAGAAATATTGTCCTTTTAAGCTACATAACCAAACCAACCAACTATTATGGTGTGTGTGTGTGTGTGTGTGTGTGTGTGTGTGTGTGTGTGTGTGTTGTTGTTGTTGTTGTTGTTGTTGTTGTTGTTCTTTATATAGGCTACAATACTAGGAGACTGGTAGAAAATTCTCTGGAAAAAAAAATGTAGGTGATTAAAGAGAAAACTTATGGAGCAGAATGTTAAAGCAGTGTGAAGTTAAGGTGCATAGAGATTACGAGCAAATATTTGAACTTTCTAATGTTTTTATTCATTCATTTGTATTTGAATTAGTAGTGCTAGTTTTTGTTATTCTTTCTACGATACAAAATCAAGAAAATTATGAAAAAATTGAAGAAAACTAAAACATTTTGGTGAAGAATTGTGAAGTTGTCTTAGAACAATTAGTCTTTTAAGCTACGTAACATTGCAATTAACTATTTAACCCTTTCAGTACTGGGACGCATTTGCATATTTATTCTGCTTATTATCTGTCGATTGTATACAGCTTCAGAAACTCAAGTAAGAATTAAAATAGTACAGACACTGACCATTATTAGTCTTTTAAGTTAAGTTACGTAACATTGCAATTACTATTTAATCCTTCTAGTCCTGACTCATAGCCTTCGCTTTCGTGTTACTTCCACTTCCTTCCCACGCACCCTCCTCTCCCTCCACAGCGGCGGGGCAGAAGGCAGGAATCATCACCTTTATATCGATACAAGCGCGGTATTGCTTGAGAGAACTGATACAGGCGCTATCACCGCCAGTAAGGGATTAGGAGACGCGAGCAGGAAACCGCAGTGTGTATGTACAGTATAGTGACTACCACTGACAAGTTTGATCACCTCCATATGCAAATCTTTCTAAGCATCTGCAAGAATGTTACAGGTGAAGACAAGAAGTAATTTCAATTCAATTCAATGATAGTATGTGGCTGGGGAACACATAAAGATGTCTCAGAGTGATTGGTAATTAGGGTTCCAAGTGGCAGGCAAAGGTTAAACAACACTTTTTCTTATTTATTATTTATTTTTTTAATCTATACAAAGTGGGCATTTTCATGGGAATTTATGGGCTAAAGAAGACCAACTAATGGAGGCCTCCTGTCTGCTTACTCAGCTTTGTGATTCGTCTTTGATTGAGACACACACAGACACATACACACCTATTGCTTTCAACTCTTACTTTGATAAGAGACACTTATCACCACCACATGCAATACATAAAACATTTTGAAGCATTTTCAAAAGTTATGGATGAAAGGAATGTATTTTGATATTTCTACCAGTTTGAAGATTGGATGTATCATGTTCAGATAACTCAGTGATTGGTAATTAGGGAAAGATGTAACAAATGTCAGTCAATGGCTAATGAACACTTGCACACCTACACACACACACACACACAGATAACTGAATACCAGTCCTGAGTTCTTTCTACAGGGGAACGGCTGGGTAGTGACAACAGACGTACATGGTGACCGAGACACACACACACACAGGCATACATGTACATTAGTCTGTGCAACTTGACTTAACCCTCTGCAGTGTGTCTCCCGGTTTTCCTTCCTTGGGGACACACACACACACTCTATGAGCACAGGTCTCGCATCAGTCCGAGGCTGCTGCTGCGATACCCACTGCCAAAATGATTCCTTCAAATGTTAACACAAAACACAACATGTAAGGATGTTAGGAGAGGCAAAAGCTGAACACACACACACACAAAAAAAATATATATACTAAACATAATCTCATCACTACTTCACTCACACATTAAAGCACTCAGATAAAGCCTTCATACATCAATCTTTTAATGCACAAATTATCTTTCTTATAAATCAATCATCAAATATAAAGGTGTTGGAATGCTATAGAATAACCACCCTTCTCTAAGTATGAGTGAATTAAGGTAAGTTGTTGGGTTTTTTTTAGTAAGAGGGAGAAGCCGGCCAAGGGCAACAAAAACAGTGACAACAAAACAGGCCACTATTATTGCCAGTCCCCTGAATTAATAAGAGAGTTAGCCAAGAGCCAGGGATAAATATCTTGAAACCTTCCTCTTAAATAAGGTCAAATTATAAAAGGTTGTAAATAACGGGAGTTCCAGAGTGATGTTATGAATGATGCATCCTAACCTTGGCTCTCAGTGCAATGGTGCCAGTGTGTTGTGTGGCACTACTATGGTCCTGCTAGTCCTTGTAACACTGATTCTCTGACATATACTATACTAAACCACTCAGTGTGTGAAGTATACTGTGTTTGGAAAGTCACTGTGCACTTTTCTAATAATAATCTGTATTGATGCTATATTGATGATCTGTATTGATGTTGCACTTTCAACATAATTTATAATTGTCATTCATATTTACCTCCTGTGTTCTATATTGAAACATGTATGTTAATAAATATGCAAGTGCACAGTGACTTTCTGAACACCCTGTATTATACAGCAAGTTATTATTAGGCATGGTAGTATGTATGTACGTATGTGTGTATACAGTGTGACAAGTGTGTGTGTGTGTATGTGTGTGTGTGTGTGTGTGTGTGTGTGTGTGTGTGTGTGTGTGTGTGTGTGTGTGTGTATGTGTGTGTGTGTGTGTGTGTGTGTGTGTGTGTGTGTGTGTGTGTGATGGTTGGTATGCAGTACTTGATTCTCTGACACAACAACTTTGATCTATATTCAGAAATGCTCTCCTCTCTCACCACTACTACTATTTTCAAAGGCCACAGAGAGTACAAGCCAGGTTTCTGAGGGGGTGTTCCTCATATCAGTCATACAGTAACCTTGTTCATTGGTTATTAGAACCGTAAAAACATCATTGAAAACTTGTGTCACTTAAACAAGAGCCTTTTGGAATAGTGGAGGTGGTGCAACACTGAAGTGTTTCTGAATACGGACGTCTGTGTCAAGTAGTGTAGTGTAAATATGAATATAGAGAGTGTACAGAGTGTGTGTGTGTGTGTGTGTGTGTGTGTGTGTTGGTGATAATGAGGTATATGTAGTGTAATACTGAACTGTGATTGAGGTTATGAAACAGTTTGTACAGCTTGTGTCTGTTGTTCCAGCCGGCAGCCTTTTAAATAACGGCGTGGTAGTGGTCCCAGAACTGCCGCAGGAACCCTCCAAACACGGTGGCGATGGCCAGGTCGTATTCGTTGTGGCCGTAGAAGCAAGCCGGGTCAAACATCACTGTAACGGCAAGATGTGTGTGTGTGTGTGTGTGTGTGTGTGTGTGTGTGTGTGTGAGTGTGTGTGTGTGTGTGTGTGTGTGTGTGTGTGTGTGTGGGTAGGTCACTTCTAACACTTTATAGACACCATTCCAAACCAAACATTCCAACTGAAACTATCAAACTACAGCACATCTCTTGTTTGTATTTACAGAGAGAGAGAGAGAGAGAGAGAGAGAGAGAGAGAGAGAGAGAGAGAGAGAGAGAGAGAGAGAGAGAGAGAGAGAAGGGAGGTAGGAACTCACCAGGGCCATCAGCCACCTCTGCCGCATTACCACTCCACAGGTCACCGTGGAGGAGGGAGGGGAACACTATGAGAACTGAGAAGTACTGGGGTATCTTGGGCTGCAGGTGGGGCCACAATTCTCTCACTTCTCGATCACCATACTGTGAGGATTGTGATAACTTGATTGGGATTATTCTGGGATAAGGACAAATGATAGAAGTATGTACTGTACTTATAATGTGTGCTGTGACATATCTGGAATAAATAGTATGTATCTGTAACTGTGAAGCTAAACGACAGGTGTGTATGTATGTGTGTGTGTGTGTTTATGAAAACAGTGATTTCTCACTTTTTCAAAATATTCTTTGCTACTGTTACTGAGAAATCTTTTGCATACAAACACAATTAAAGTCTGTGAAATGAGTCCAATAGGAGATTGTATTATAGTATATAGTACTAAAAGAAAAATTAAGAAAAATTGATGCTGGTAATTCACATGAAAACAATGACTCACCTCTTTCTCAATCAAGTTTAGTTGAAAGTCCAGCTTTCTTGTATAAAACACCTTAAAAGAAAGAAACAAGTGTAATCAGTGGTGGTGAGTCCCCAATGACTGGACCACCAAGACTATGTATGTATGTATGTATGTATGTATGTATGTATGTATGTATGTATGTATGTATGTATGTATGTATACCATTCCCAACCATTGCCTTTGTCCATCACTCCACTCCTTGCTTCTACCGGCCATACTGGACATTGCACACTGCACATTGTGTCCCACTTCAGTTATCATTGAACCAGTGAATGGAAAAATTAAAGTGAAATACTGAAATTAATATAAATCAGCACAAGATACATTTTGTTGCAAGACTATGAATATTCAAGTAATACAATGATACTTGTGTTATGAAGGTATTCTTCGTCAGCACCAACACACACGCTGTAGCCACATCATGTATGTACTGTACTGTGGCAGCCTGTGAATATGATAGAAATGTGTGGTGTTGATGTAAACACAATGGTGGTGGTGGTGGTGGTTGCGCATGTCCTCCACCAGTACTGTAGTGTTGTGGGTGACTGATACTGGTGCCACAGAGAGCATTAAAAAAATTTAGCTCATGTTCTGGCAACAACAACAACAAAACAAACAAAACAAATGAATGAGTGAAGGCTTGAGTGCATCCTTGTGATATTTGCCTCTCACCAGCCAGTCATCAGCCCAGGTGTTGTCCTGACTGATGTAGCCGCAGCAGGTGTTGATGTGGAAGCCAAACTGTTTCACGTAGCCTGAGCTGGTGCCCCCACCCACGCTGCCACCTCCTGTGCCTCGGCATTGTGGAGGTGCATCCTGCAGCAACACAAGGCAGACTGCTAGCGGTGCTGTACACGCAGGTCATACTGTTTATACTTCAGCCAAACATTGGGACTGTAATGCTGTGAGAGAGAGAGAGAGAGAGAGAGAGAGAGAGAGAGAGAGAGAGAGAGAGAGAGAGAGAGAGAGAGAGAGAGAGAGAGAGAGAGAGAGAGAATTTCTTGTTAATCTTTACCACCAGTAACACCAGATGTATCGTGGTAGCTCTTGATTCAAACTTAATTTGCTCTTTTTGGCTGTTTGAAATGTGAAATTTTGAATTAGGAAGCAATTTTTAGCAATAAAGGTTCAGAGGAAGCAAAAAAAAATGAAACCCTTAAGAAACAATCTTAAACACCCTAAAAACACCATTAAAACCCCTAAAAACAACCTTAAAAATACCTCCCCAAAATAACACTAACCTACTTCAACCTAACCTAATGCCTCTCACTCTACAGGTTTCCTAATGGTGTGATATGCAAAAACATCTTAAAAAAACATGAAAAACACCTAAAAAAAAAAAAAAAATTAAAACCTCAGCAAAGCACCTTTTTTAATGTTCTTTGAAGTTTAATGCTGTTTAGACAATTCTTTTTTTTTTTTTTTTTTTTTTTTTTCATATGTGTTTTTTCTTCATTTTTTTTGTGTTTTCTTCTTAAGGACCCGGGCAGTGTGATTTTGTGGAAAAACTCGAGAAAATCATGAAAAATTTAAACAATGGCAACCTCTAGTTCAATCATAAGGCAACACTCTGTATCAATTTCATTTATGTATCTCAATTATAACATTGCATAAACGCCCATTTCCCATAGAAGGTGAATTTACCATCCTGGACCGCAGACAGTGGTATTTTGTGGAAAAAATTCGAAAAAAAAGCATGAAAAATAAAAAATAAAAAAATTACTAGCTCACTCATATGGCAACACTTCAGTTTCTCCTCAGGGAAGCGCAGACACTACACAGTAACACACAATCGCCAGTGCTGGTTCAGCTGTCAGGGAGAGTAGGTTTATATATCTCGTCGCCCTTCTTACCTCTGCATTTTGTTACTTTTTTTCAAAATGCCGAAGAGAAAGAAATCCCATGAACAGCGAAGGCAATTGTTGAAGAAGGCTCGTGAAAAAAAGAAAAGAATAGAGACAACAACACCGTCTTCAGAAGAAGAAATCATTGTAGCGGGGTCGAGCACTACAGCCTCACCACGTGATTCAACGCGTACTTCCCCACGGAAGTCTAGCGCGGAGAAAAGAAAAAACACCACAATCATGAACAAATATTTGAAGACACAGGATGCCAGGATGAATGTAAAGCCAAAAATAAAGATGAGAAACAAGAAACTCCAGCAAGATTTGGATTACGCCGCGGGAGTGTTCTGACGTGCCCACTCCGCTACATTTCTCGCGCTGTTTCTCCAAAAGTAAATTTTCACCACTCACTGTGCTTTAATTTCTATCTACTTTTTTATTTATTATGCGATTTTCTTCATTTTTGTCTTGTTTTCTTTGTCTTGAGTTGCTCTACAAACGTACGTGACCATTTTTTTATTACTTTATTTTGAGATTTATTATTAATTTTATAACAACTTGCAACTGCCAAAAAATTCAGCGCATATTAACTGTTGGTTAAAAAAGGCTACAAATGAACAATTTTTAAAAAAAGTGAATAGGTAACAATGTAGACAATTTAACAGGCTATGAATTGCTAGTTTTAAAATTAGCCTATCTCTTTAACTGTTTGAGCCTATTCAATTATGATGATGACATGTATTTTCTAGGTTTTTCTTTTTTCTTTTTTTTCTTTTCACAGATATCGAGCTGAATCTGGGGCACATGCATATTAGTCTTAAGATCTACATACAAAAAAATTTTCATGTTGATACAACTGTTTTTTCCTAACCCACCCCAAATCCACTGCCCGGCCCTTTAATGTTTATTTTTGAAGGGCAATGTGTGTTTGCGTGTGGGTGTGTATTAAGGTTTTCTTTTTGTGTGTGTGTTTTTTTTATGTTTTTTGAAGTTTAATTGTGTTTGGAATGAATTTTTTGAGGGATTACGTGTGTGTGTGTTTCTGCATGTGTTATCGCTCTTATGGCTTTACATCTGAATAAGTCTTTATACCAGTTAGATGCACTATGTAACATTATAATGTTTAGTATACAAAAGCAATTACATACGCAAAAAATAGTTGGAATTTAAAGTTTAGGAGAGCAAATGGATGACACTGGCGTATCTGACTTAGTGAGTGTGTTTGTGCCAGCTGACCTGAGAAAGGTCAGCTGACGGGACGATGAGAAGCAAGATGGTGCTAACACACACACACACACACACACACACACACCAGTCTCACCTGCCTTGCGGTGGAGGCCGTGCATGTCCACGTACTCCATCACCAGCACTGCACCGCCGGCAGGGTTGTCCAGGGCCAGGCGTGGCGTTGGGACACGCACTGTGCCAGTGGCCTCAATGGCCTTCAACCCCCTTCGTACTCCCCGTCAAACAGCTCCCGAGCCTGCAACACACATACACACACTGACTCATCATTAACACACACACACACACACATCACTAGCACTGTCATTAATTATCAAAAATGTTTGCAATGGCAGGTTTGTATCTGTTGTAAGTTTCTGAAGTCTTCTTCCATAATTTTCTATTGTTGGTCTGCTTCAGAGCACAGCATGGCACAGCATACCACTGCAATGAGTGGTTACAGCAGTGTCGGCCAGCAAGGCACCAGTGACTGACAATCTACAATGTGCCACACTACTGCTGTATTAGAGGTAAGCAGTGGATTGTGTTTTGACAACAAAGGTAATGAAAACATAACTCAAAAAATAATAAAATAAAAATACTCGTCGTAATTAGTGTTTGTTCATATTGGAACATTGCTCTCTTCATCTTTAACACATATTTAAAGAATCTCTAAAAAATTCGCATCAGAAGCTAATGACATTTACCTTTGGTTTAGAGTTCTTGAGGAACACCTTCCCTGTGTCAGTGGTGAACACCTCTCCCTCATTGATGCAGCTGCTGCCGCCGCACCCTGTGCCCTCCAGCACCGCCGTGCCCAATCAATCAATCATGGGGGGCATACGCCAGGGGGCGCGTTGCCTCGCCTACCCTACGGCGCCACTCCTGGCGGCCACGCCTCGCGAGTCTCCATGCAGGCTCCCTTCCTATACCGAGTAACTCCCAGCAGGAGGCATCGACTTGCCGCAGCCAAGAGTTCTGTGGGCGTCCCCTAGGCCTCCTCCAGGTTGGGATGTCCCTTACGGAAACAACCCGACAAGCAGGGTCGGCTTCCGGGTATCGTGCCACATGCCCATATAGCCGCAGTTGGCGCTGACGGACTATGCTAGTAATAGGCCTCGAATCGGTCTCGTGGAACAATCGCTGATTTGACACAAAGTCATACCAGCGGTATCCCATGAGCCTGCGAAGGCATCTAGTACCAAAGACATCAATTCGCCTCTTCAGGTCGGTGTTCAGCGTCCATGTCTCACATCCATAGAGTAAGACAGGGATCACCAGCGACTTGAAGATCCGAATCTTTGTCCGTCTGCATAGGTATCGACAACGCCAAATACTCGTGTTGAGCGAATCCATAACGCCGTGGGCCAGGCCAATCCGCCGTGTGACTTCTTGGCTCGACCCACCATCGTTATGTACTACACTACCAAGGTATGTGAAACTTTTCAAGATCTCAATGTCCTCGCCACACGCATGGACAGACTGTACTGTTTCATCCAGCACGCCTCCAAACACCTGAACCTTGGTCTTGGCCCAGGAAACCTTAAGTCCCAAGGGCTTCACCTCCTCGTGCAGTGCCTCTAGAGCCATTACCAGAACCTCCAGTGACTCAGCGAAGATTGCTGCATCATCAGCAAAAACAAGATCTGTAATCTTGGTGTTGCCGACAGATACTCCGCAATGACTTTGTTCCACAACTCTGCCTAGTACCCAATCCATGCATGTGTTGAAAAGTGATGGAGCAAGCACACAGCCCTGCCTCACACCTGTATTCACAGGGAAGAAGCTGGACACGCCTCCTCCACACTTCACAGCACTTACAGTCCCGGAGTACAGGCCAGTTAATAGACCAATAATCCTTGCAGGAATCCCACGGAGACGCAGAAGATCCCAGAGTGTCTCTCGAGGCACTGAGTCAAACGCCTTCTTGAGATCGACATAGGCTGCAAGCCTTCCCTGTCGAAACTCACGTCGGCGCTCCACCAGTACGCGAAGCGCTAGGATACGGTCAGTTGTTGACTTACCGGGCGTGAACCCTGACTGTTCAGGTCTCTGATACTTCAGCAGGTGAGTGCGGATCCGTGTCAGCAGCAAATGGGCAAGCACCTTGCCTGGCACGCTGAGCAGCGTTATTCCACGGTAGTTGCTGCAGTCTTGACGGTCCCCTTTCCCTTCCAGATAGGGACGACCAACCCCTTCTTCCAGTCAGGGGGAATGGTACCTGAATGCCATACAGCAGTCAAGACAGCATGCAACCCACGGATCATGGCTTCACCCCCAGCTTTGAGCAGCTCCGCACTGATGTTGCAGATGCCAGCTGCCTTTCCACCCCTCAACTTTGCCACAGCCTCCTTGACATCGCCAATGGAGGGTGCAGTTTCGTCAATGGGTGGATCAGCATCCAGCGTCTGCAACCCTGCAGTCCGGAGCTGTCCGCTTGGAGGATCCACCGTGAACAGCTGCTCAAAGTACTCAGCCCAACGAGCCATCTGCCCATCTGCGTCCGATACGAGGCAACCATCTGCTGTTCGGATAGCACTCACCTGAGAAGTAGACTTGGAGCGGAGTTTCTTCAGAGCTCGATAGGCAGGTCTGAGGTCATTAGCATTTAAATGACACTCGACATCCTCAGCGAGACCCCTGACGTACCTCTCCTTGTCTCTTCTCAGAAGAGTTCTAGTCCTACGTGACAGAGCCCTGTACTGGTCATGGTTCCCAGCAAGTCTGGCAGCGCGACTCTCCTCAATACTTTCCAGCGTCTCGACCGAGGTGAAGCCACTCCGTGACCTCGGGCGCTCCCCAATGCATTCCTTGGCAGCTTCAAGGGTCTCACGTTTGAAGGTATCCCATAGCTCCTCATGGTCCTCAAGGGTGTCGAGCACTCCAAACCGATTGGAGACTGTCACTGCATACTCATGTGCACATGTCAAGTCCTTCAGCTTCTCAAGAT
>CM035220.1:27034861-27052642 GCA_020233015.1 Callinectes sapidus | reverse complement strand
TGGATAGCCATCGTTACAACACATGCACCAGATCTTATACCCAAATCGAATGGGCTTTCCTCTAATAAACATTTTACCACTATGGCGTCCAAAGTAGGGTACCATTGATTCATCAATGCTTAGCATCTCATGGAAAATGACAAACTTACTGAAATTATCATTTAGCATATCATTCAGTAGTGAAATTTTGCTCATTTTTTTCCTTCACAGAGATTCTGGTTGTCAGCAAAGTGTACATATCTTTTGATTTCACGGTATTTGTTTTTTGCTCATGGTATTGTATACAATTGGCACTCCCAAGTCTGGTTGGGTTGACCAATAATGATGTTCCTCTGGCAAGGTGTGGTATCCTGAAAGCAGCTGAATGCCTAAAATATTCAAAATTTGTTTTTTTTTCTGAAACATGAAAGTTTGGGTTGTTATTGTCACGCTTAGCAAACAAGTTTGTTTGGAGAGCGATATGTTTCACTATATCTGGGGTAAATATTGTCTCCCAGATCTCATACACTGATTTTCCTTCCACTTCCATAACCTTTTCAGTAATATCTTTGTCATCAGAAGGTAGAGGAATATCAAAACTCATCTGCTTCCTCCATCTTAGTGTTTTCTTGCATTTTTTTGAGTGTCATAATTTTCATCACTCTGAATTTCTTCCTCTACTTCAAGCTCACCTGCAGGGTCATAGCTCTCCTCTGAGTCATCATCGGCCTCTTCAGTATCACTCTCTTGACTCCCGGTGTCTACTGAAGCAAGAGGCAGTACAACAACATTGACAACCTGTGATGCCTTCTGCACTGCTTCATAAGCTTCTCTGAGTGTTCTCACTCTTGTAGTTTTTCTTGACCCATAAAAGGATGGAGCCTCCATATTCTGCATGGTAGAAAAAAATAACTATATAAATTCACAGTGCTGTGCATAGTAACAAAAAGTCATTATACGAACAAGTGGAAAATAAAATTCATGTTATACATATACATATACATACATATACATATACACATACATACACGATATATATCATCAAAGAGTACTAACCTTCGTTAGTAGAAACCAATGCTGAGTGACAGTCAAGCAAACAGCTATTGAAGGGACAACGAATCATGGGACTACTCATCACCTCCTGAACGAAAATAGTGTTCATTATCTCGAATGCAATGAAAAATAACCACGAACCATTGTTTTATAAATGGAACATTGTTTTTTTTTAGGCATATGATGGATACATGAAAGAATGATAAAATTATTATACAACAGCACAATGCTATGACTACTCCGGTAACAAAAAATGGAAAGCAATCATGCGCACAACATAGCTCAAGGAACTGCTTCGATTGTTAATGAAATGACGTTAAAACATCATTTTTCCACTAAGTAACTAACATAAGATAAATATTTCTTCAACATACCCTGCTTGGGTCTTCAACTATGTGGACATGTGGAAAATAAGATTGTTATTACTTCAGAAGTGTTCTTTGAAGCTTCAGAAACAAGTGTTCCATAAAAGGAACATTGGCAGGAAAAAGGTAATTAAGGAGACAAAAAATTCAGTCATACTTCCAAACATCCTCTCCGGCCAAAGAGTCACCGTGGAGATGATCAATCCAGTCATTCCACTACGCCAAGCACTTAAGTCATTAAACCACAAACCTTTATCTCTTAAGGGACCGGGCAGTGGATTTGGAGTGGGTTAGGAAAAAACAGTTGTATCAACATGAAAATTTTTTTGTATGTAGATCTTAATACTAATATGCATGTGCCCCAGTTTCAGCTCGATATCTGTGAAAAGAAAAAAAAGAAAAAAGAAAAACCTAGAAAATACATGTCATCATCATAATTGAATAGGCTCAAACAGTTAAAGAGATAGGCTAATTTTAAAACTAGCAATTCATAGCCTATTAAATTGTCTACATTGTTACCTATTCACTTTTTTTTAAATTGTTCATTTGTAGCCCTTTTTAACCAACAGTTAATATGCGCTGAATTTTTTGGCAGTTGCAAGTTGTTATAAAATTAATAATAAATTTAAAAATAAAGTAATAAAAAAAATGGTCACGTACGTTTGTAGAGCAACTCAAGACAAAGAAAACAAGACAAAAATGAAGAAAATCGCATAATAAATAAAAAAGTAGATAGTAATTAAAGCACAGTGAGTGGTGAAAATTTACTTTTGGAGAAACAGCGCGAGAAAGGTAGCGGAGTGGGCACGTCAGAACACTCCCGCGGCGTAATCCAAATCTTGCTGGAGTTTCTTTTTTCTCATCTTTATTTTTGGCTTTACATTCATCCTGGCATCCTGTGTCTTCAAATATTTGTTCATGATTGTGGTGTGTTTTTTTCTTTTCTCCGCGCTAGACTTCCGTGGGGAAGTACGCGTTGAATCACGTGGTGAGGCTGTAGTGCTCGACCCCGCTACAATGATTTCTTCTTCTGAAGACGGTGTTGTTGTCTCTATTCTTTTCTTTTTTTTCACGAGCCTTCTTCAACAATTGCCTTCGCTGTTCATGGGATTTCTTTCTCTTCGGCATTTTGAAAAAAGTAACAAAATGCAGAGGTAAGAAGGGCGACGAGATATATAGACCTACTCTCCCTGACAGCTGAACCAGCACTGGCGATTGTGTGTACTGTGTAGTGTCTGCGCTTCCCTGAGGAGAAACTGATGTGTTGCCATATGAGTGAGCTAGTAATTTCTTTATTTTTTATTTTCATGCTTTTTTTTCGAATTTTTTCCACAAAATACCACTGTCTGCGGTCCAGGATGGTAAATTCACCTTCTATGGGAAATGGGCGTTTATGCAATGTTATAATTGAGATACATAAATGAAATTGATACAGAGTGTTGCCTTATGATTGAACTAGAGGTTGCCATTGTTTAAATTTTTCATGATTTTCTCGAGTTTTTCCACAAAATCACACTGCCCGGTCCCTTAAAAAAAAAAAAAAAAAATTAATAAAATAAAATTAAATAAATAAATACATACATACATAAATAAATAAATAAATAAATAATTAAATAAAAAAAAGGAACAGAGAAATCTATGTTCACAGTTACATTAAAGAGAGACTTGAAACTTTAATATATTCATTGTATTGGCTATGCACCTATCATATCAAAAGAAGCATTTTATTTTACCGTTAGTGTGTGCTCCACAAGGGTGTAATGTTTTTCTCAAGTGTATACAAATTCCCATCCATATATCAGTGATGACATGAGAGCTGCGTCGAAGACTTCCTCTTTAACCATAAATTGTATATCGTTATTCTTTTTGATAAATGAAACACACTTTAATAAATGTGGCATTTTTAAGGCAGCCTGAGTCTTGACAGCGGATGAGACAGATCCACTGCTGGTGAAGGGGGAACCCAAGTGAACATATTCATCACATTTCTCTGTTATTTAGTAATTCACCACTAACGGCTCTGCGTCTGGTTTTGTGCCATTAATAACGAAAAAAAATTATCTTCGATTAATTAACCACCATGCCATACTCTGTACACTAGTGGTGAAGTAGAGATATTTTACTTAGCATGCCTCGTCCTGTAGTTGCTAATAGTACTGTATCGTCCATAAGGACCAAGACGTGTAGCCACTGTAAAAAGCCATCGTACCCACATCCTTTCTTTAATCACACAGTTGAGATCATTGACAAAGAAAACGAGGACTAGCGATGTTCCGACCCAACTCTCCGTCACACAGTACATAGCAGCCAGAGCGCATAGCATTACACTCCCACAGCCTAGCCGCAGTAGACCCCTAAATAGCATAATTCTAGTAACCCTGTCGGAAGCCTGAGAAAAGTCTATGAAGGTAACAAATAACTTGAACTTCTTCCTTTTTACTGTGTCACATAACAGGCGTAAGGATACTATGTGTTCCAGGCATCCTCTCTTTTCTTGGGCACCAGCCTGTTCTCTGAAGGATTTAAACCATAATTTTAACCGTGATCACATTACCATATCATACAGTTTTGCTAAACTGTTGATCACATTAATTGCTCTATAGTTTTTTACGTCTCTTCTATGGCCTTTCTTAAAAACTGTAAACAACTTTGCCTTGGACCATGCAGAAGGGTACGTTTGTGAATGAAATACACCATTCAAGATGTTGGTAAAAAAGCAAAATCCACTCGGCAGGTAAGATTTTGTATGGAGTTTTGAGGTTATATTTCAAATATTATATTAATGATCAATAAATCCCCTTAGTAAGGGAGGCTGAACTGGGAAGAGCCCAGCGCATAACCTGGCGTCGTGACCCGGCGCCAGGGTTGTTGCGTTTCGGAGGGTCCGGCACGCAGTCTCTCACCGCCTAAGTTATGCCTGAAAGCGGCCACTACCCATCGAGGGTGACAGGCCCGTGTGGCGGCGTCCGCGAGGGTACACGAGAGATTGTCGGAAAGGGCCTCTCCGCAGAGGCGGGTTGCTTGATAATGCAGCCCTAAGCAGGTGGTAAACTCCATCTAAGGCTAAATATGACCACGAGACTGATAGCGAACAAGTACCGTGAGGGAAAGTTGAAAAGAAATTTGAAGAGAGAGTTCAAGAGTACGTGAAACCGTTAAGAGCCAAACGGGTGGGACCTCGAAGGTCGAACCAAGGGGATTCAGTTCGTCGGCTCATGTCGGCTGGCTGCGGGATTCGCTGAGGCGACAAAGGAACTCTTGGGCGTGCCTGCATCCGAGCTGGCGCCGGCGGGCGTATTTCCCCTCGTGCTGTAGGTCGCCGCCACCCGTTGTTGGGGACGTCTAAAGCCCGGGGGGACTGGTACCCCGACGTCGGGCGCTTTACTGCGCCGGCAAAAGGGGAAACCTCCGGTGTCCTGGCTGCCATGCGACGGTCGTGTAGCAGAGGGGCGGCTAATTCCACCTTTCCTCTCGCGGCGTGCAAAAGGTCGGTGACCCACCCGACCCGTCTTGAAACACGGACCAAGGAGTCTAACATGTGTGCAAGTCATTGGGCGCACTAAACCCAAAGGCGTAATGAAAGTGAAAAGCTCGGGGCCGATGCCATAGCGGCCACACCGTACCAAAGCGGGGCCCTAAGGCGGCGCGCGGAGTGATACCATTTCCTCCGTCTCGCGCCGCTGGTCCCGTGGGCGGCCCAGCGCGCTCGGTGGTCCGAGCTAGGTACGCAGGGGATCGCAGGCCCGGGACTTGCCATACGACGCTGTCGCGCGAATCTTCTGTTGACCTCATCGGCTCTGCTTGGGCTCTCGTTTGGCGCGCCGCGTGTCTGGGCGGGTTTTGGGCGGGGGCCTCGGCTACTTCCCGGGCTCGTTCGGCGCGGTTGCGCCTTGCGATCCTGATATGTCCGGAGTGGCCTAGCGCGCGTGCTGTCGACAAGTACCACGAGCAGACATGTTGGGACCTGAAAGATGGTGAACTATGCCTGGACATGATGAAGCCAAAGGAAACTCTAGTGGAGGTCCGTAGCAATTCTGACGTGCAAATCGATTGTCAGAGCTGGGTATAGGGGCGAAAGACTAATCAAACCATCTAGTAGCTGGTTCCCTCCGAAGTTTCTCTCAGTATAGCTGGTACTCGCGGAAACGGAGGAGTTTCATCCGGTAAAGCGAATGATTAGAGGTCTTGGGAACGAAACATCCTCAACCTATTCTCGAACTTTAAATGGGTGAGATGCCGAGCTTGCTCGAATGCTGAAGCTTCGGCGACTAATCTGAGTATCTAGTGGGCCAATTGTGGTAAACAGAACTGGCGCTGTGGGATGAACCAAACGTCGAGTTAGGAGGCCTAAAGGAATGTTCATCTAGACCCCATCGATAGGCGTTGGTTGCTATAGACAGCAGGACGGTGGATCTGGAAGTTCGAATCCGCTAAGGAGCGTGTAACAATTCACCTGCCGAAGCAACTAGCCCTTAAAATGGTATGACGCTCAAGCATTCTCCCGATACTCGACCGCCGGTGGCACTATAGGCCAAACTTCCCTCTTAACTGGGGGGGGGGAGCCCAGGTCTCCAAGCCCGGCGAGTAGGAGGGTCGCAGGGGTGAACGCTTAAGGGATCCGGCGTGAGCCGGCCTGAAGTCGCCCCTGGTGCAGATCTTGGTGGTAGTAGCAAATAGTCGAGAGAGACTTCCCTTGAAGGCCGATGTGAAGAAGGGTTCCATGTGAACATCAGTTGGACATAGGTTAGTCGCTCCTTAGCCCAAGGCTAAAGCCTTATTTCACGTTAGAGGCAACGGCCAAATGAATTCAAAGATGGTGCTCTTGGTCCTCTGTCAAGGAGGTAAAAGAACCAAGAGTACTCCTCTCGAAAGATGAACATCTCACTACTTGCCGGATGGGAGTTAGTGGCGAAAGGAAATACGGTACTTATTCCGTAATCAGGCCTGGATGCCAACCCGGGGACCAGCTCCATCTCGGGCTGTGTCCCTTGGTGCAGGAACCCGGTAACGGGAACCAACTCGCGTCCATCGGTGTTGGTCTGGGGAAGAGTTTTCTTTTCTGTTTAAGGCGCCGTGACCCTAGAAGCCACTCGCAGAGCGAAAGGGTGCTGGTAACACGGTCTGCCGTAGAGCGCCGCGGTTCTTGCAGCGTCCGGCGTACCACTGCCGGTCCGTGAAACATGCGAGGCAGGTAACTGCATGGGGCGAAGCGGGAGGATCAGCTGCTGCGGCCTGCTGCTGTGCCACTCTGTGGTGCGGCGCGGTGCTAGCCCGCACGCGGCACGCCAGTTTCGGGTCTGCGCGTACCCATATCCGCAGCCGGTCTCCAAGGTAAGAAGCCTCTGGTCGATAGACTAATGTAGGTAAGGGAAGTCGGCAAATTAGATCCGTAACTTCGGGATAAGGATTGGCCTTGAGGATCGGGCCAGTCGGGCCTGTGCGGGAAGCGGGCCTGGGTTCGGGCGCTGGACTTGGTTCAGAGGCTCTGAGGCGTGCGATGCTGGGTGTCGCCGCTCGCCCTCTCTCCCTCCCGTGCCGTCGGTATCCGCCCACTCGTGACGGTGATCCCTCACTCCGTTGGCGGCGACCCATTCCAAATGCGGCCCCGCGCCGCGCTCCCTTCTCATCAGTGAGCCCGCTGGTGCGGCGGCGCGAGTCTTGGAGGCCGGTTTCGTAGCAAAGACGGTGTGTTGCGGTGGACTTGCCGCTCAGGGCCCTCAAAATACCCGGCCTGTCTCCTCTTCGCGCCGCTCCCGGTCTCCCCTCCGCCGTGCGCATGTGACAAGCCAGCGCGGCGAGGGAGTGCACGTCGTCGGGGATCCATCCGCCGGGTTTGCGCAGCGCCGTGTTGTCGGGGGTGGCACGGCGGTGGGGCCAAAACGTCCCGGCGTGCCTGCTCGGGGGAGAGAATCGGTGGCGCCGGTGATGTTAGCCCTCTCGAAACTCTTCCCGAGACCTCGGACCGGCGTGTCTCCGGCCCTTCCGTGGAACGCGCTAGGCTTTATGGGCGCGTGGGCTCTGACTCTCTCTACCGCCGGCCGCCAGCTGTCGTAGCCGGCGGTCGGTCTGGCAGCAGCAGAAGTCGTCCCTCGCTCCAAACCCCACTTTGGCTGGCGCCCAGCGATCAACTCAGAACTGGCATGGACCAGGGGAATCCGACTGTCTAATTAAAACACAGCATTGCGATGGTCAGAGATAGATGTTGACGCAATGTGATTTCTGCCCAGTGCTCTGAATGTAAACGGCAGGAGTAACTATGATTCTCTTCGCAGGAGTAACTAGCTATAAGTCAAGTCTGTTGTCTTTTTTCGAGCTAATTAAAGGGAAAGAGTATCCACGTGGCCTCCTGCCGGGCAACGCAGATTAACTTGCGGAATAGATCTGTAAATTAACCTGCGGCATACACGTTTCCTCCACTGCGAGGCCAGCGCAGTTGAACCACCGTTAATTATTATACTCAATTTGGTCCTGCACAATTGCAGGCTCATGTCGGTGGAAGGCAGAGGGGGAGAAAATAGTCCCACCTGCCCCATATGCCGCAAGTCTTTCGCAAATTATCGCGGAAGACGCGTCCATGAGAGGTCGCGGTATCCCGATGTGTTCCATAGGGAAGAGGTGGAGGCTCTTAGCGCTGCAATCCGCAAAGTGAGGTAGGACCCAGGGGAGCTGGCTATAATGGCCACTTTTGAGTCTCAAAACCCTGGATTACGTTCCTTCAACCAGGAAATTAGGGCGCGGGTACTCCCCCATCGGTCCGTCGAGGCCATCAAGGGAGCCCGCAGGATGCAATCCTACAAAGACCGTGTTAAAGCCCTGGAGACTCGAGGTGGGCCGTCTATGCCTGTTCCTGTGGCCCTGACCTCGCCTATGTCAGCAAACGGCTCTGCCAGCCCAACAACACCTTGGGCCGGCCCCTCCGGCCTCGAGCCGCCTACCCACCATACGGCCGAGGATGTAGTTTGCACTTATGTGCAAGGAATGTCAGTGGCCCTCGGCCTTACCGTTCCCTCCTGCATAGAGGAGGTTGAGGCACTAGTTGACCTTTGGTGCCCACCTCGTCCATATGCCTACAGGCCATCGGGAGTGGGCAACCCAGCGAGCCAAGATAAGAGATGTAAAAGGAAAAGACAATTTCGACGAATTAAAAGACTATGGCACAAGGAAAGAGGTTGGGCCGTTAAGGAAGTTTTAACGGGTATTCCTGACGGCCCATCAATCATCCCCCCAGGAATGAAAAATTTCCGGGCTGGCCTCTTTGGTCGTAGCTCTCTGCATGAGTCACGTTCACCATCTGCTACTAGACCCACTCTGAAAATCACTGGTCCGATAACAGAGGATGAGATTAAAAGGGCGATTAAGAGCACAAAGCCCTCAATAGCCCCCGGACCTGATGGCAGAAGACGAAAGGATGTCAGCGCCCTTAGCCTTGACAGGCTAGGCTGGGCATATGGGCATATAACAACATGCTGCTCCTCAAAGACGTCCCACAGAGTTGGGCAAGGGGTCGAACAACCTTAATCCCCAAAAGTCCTGATGCAAAGGAGCCTAGTGATTTCCGCCCGATCACAATAACATCTCTCCTCCTCAGGATTTATCATAAGATCTTAGTAGCGAGACTCATGGCTGCGGCCCCTCTGCCCATGAAGCAGAAGGGGTTTGCACCGGTAGAAGGAGTTGCGGCAAACATCCTTATTCTGCATGAGCTAATCAATAGTGCCACGTCGAATAAAACGAAACTATGTGTTGCGTTTGTTGATTTCAATAAGGCTTTCGACTCGTGAGTCACCCATCTCTGGTTGCCGCGACCAAGAGATGGGGATTTCCACCAGAACTCACTGAGTACATTCGTACTTTGTACGGAAAGCCATGCACAAACATTATGGGGGACACTTGTCCCATCAGGAGGGGAGTGTTACAGGGGGACCCGTTATCCCCATACCTTTACAACATCACGTTGGATTGGGCACTCTCCCAAGTACCAGAAGACGTGTAGCAGCACACTAATTCAATCTGCCCTTAAATATACTGTAGCAGCACACTACTTCAGTCTGCCCTTAAATATACCATTTTCACATTCTGTCTGTCTTGAGCGCAGACTATTTCATTTGTAATATATATCATTCCTTTATATATAATTTCATCCGTTCTACACACACATCATACACAAACCAACATACACATTGAAATGCACATAAATATCCATTTCAACCATCATCCATTCTTAACACTACACTCATCTTACACACATCTCACACCATAATCATATATAATTAATGTACATTACTAATGAAAATCTATGTATATACCAAAGATGTAAAGTGAATAAAGCAGAGAGTAACAAGAGTGGATTTCATTCACCTTCACTAGAATAAACATTAGTGTACTCAACACGGCTGATATAACACATCGGTTTTGCTTATCCTACTCTTGCATCCAGAAGGCATTAGCGGACTCAACACGGCTGAGATCACATCTCGCTTTTGCTCTCACAACAATTGGTGACTCCTAGAGTGACCTGTATTTCGGAGACAGAATCGAACGACGGCTACAGGACGTCTCCGCCTGCCCCTCCCCCGCCGCCATTCGCCACCCCTTTCCCTTCTCTCCGTACAAGCGCCTCCCACCACTTCACCGCCGTGGCTCCCAGTCCGCGACTGCCCTACCGGTGCCTCTCCTCCCGTAAAGGACGCCCATCTCGCCGCAGCCCACGCTTACACAGCAAGGCCGTCCTTAACGCGGCCAGCGGTGCACCACCACCTCAAGCCACCATGTCAAACGAAGAGCCTCCACAGGCCGCCCCTCTCCGCGCATATGCCTTCACCCCACACGACCCCACCATCTGGTTCACCATCCTTGAGGTTAATTTCAGAGCCCACAAGATTGCAAGCAGTCTTGCGCAATTCAGCCACGCCTGCACCCTCCAGCCGTCAGATGTGGTTTCCCAGGTTTCTGACGCGATCGCCAGGGCCTCCACCTCCAACACGCCCTACGAGACCTCATGAAGGCGGTCCTTGCCCGTCTTGAGTCCTCCGTCTCTGCACGTCTTCAGGCGTTACTATCAAAGGAGGAACTCGGGAACGAAAAACCGTCTGACCTCCTTCGTCGTATGAAAAGACTTCTGGGTGACAAGTTCGATTCGTTTGACAGAACTCTATTCACCCATCTCTTCTATCAACGCTTGCCCCCTGCCCTGCAGCGCAACCTGTTCAGTGTAAAGGACAAGCTATCGCTGAACGACCTGGCGCAGCTCGCAGACGACTACATGGCATCCACTCAGGCTGAGCATCCTCCATCTGTCGCCACCGTCTCCTCTACCTCTGACACACAGCAGTTGGTACACCTCATAACCCAACTGACGCTGAAGGTGAACTCCTTGGAGGAACGACTCAGCGACACTCAGCGTTACCACCCCCCGCCACATCGGTCTCGCTCTCCACGACCCTATCGTCGCTCACGGTCTGGGTCCAGAGGTAGTCGCTCCCGCACGCCAGGTGTATGCTACTACCACAACCGTTTCGGGAACGACGCAATAAAGTGCACCAAACCCTGCTCCTTCAACGCTCCACCGTTAAACCAGACCGGCGGATGCTGATGGCGCACAACATCCGCCCAATCACCTCGAAACTGCTCCACATCCACGACCGTCTCACTGGTTTCAACTTCCTTGTCGATACTGGCGCAGAAGTTAGTGTCTTACCCGCCACACAGACCCAGAAGTTGCTAACCCCTACCACTCACCTCTACGCAGCCAACAACTCCAGGATCCCTGTCTTCCAGCGGCAGACGTTGACACTGGAACTCTCCCTCCGTCGGTCGTTCACCTGGACATTCTACGTGGCAGCAGCTTCCCAACCCATCCTCGGCGCCGATTTCCTGCAACACTTCAACCTCCTGGTTGACCTTGGAAGTCGCAAGCTCCTGGACCCTCTCACTTTACTCTGGACGCGAGGCAAGACTACACCCGGCGTTAGTACTGGATTCTCCACCATAAGTCGGGACAACCAGTTTGCGTCGCTGCTCTCGAGTTACCCGGCTCTCACGCAGCCGTACTCAGCCACTACGCCCATCAAGCATCACGTGACTCATTGCATTGACACATCTGGTCCGCCTGTCTTCGCTAAGGCACGCCGCCTTGCACCTGAACGCTACAGACAGGTAAAACAAGAATTTGAATCCCTTACGCAACAAGGCATTATTCGCCCCAGCTCCAGCAACTGGTCTTCAGCTCTCCACGTCGTCTCCAAGAAGAATGGCGACATCAGACCATGTGGAGATTACAGAGCCCTGAACTAATGCACACAACTTGACCGCTATCCTGTGCCCAATATCCAGGAGTTCTCTTCACAACTTCATGGATCCACCATCTTCACGAGGATCGACCTTGTCAAGGCTTTTCACCAATTCCCATCGAGCCTGCAGACATCCCGAAGACGGCCATCATCACACCCTTTGGCCTCTACGAATACACCAGGATGCCCTTCGGTCTGAAGAACTCTGCACAGACCTTCCAACGGTTTATGGATGAAGTATTGCGCGGTCTCCAGTTCTGCTTCACATATGTCGACGACATCCTCATCGCCAGTTCTGATGCTGACACACACCGGGCCCACCTCGAACAAGTCTTCACTCGCCTTCAGGACTACGGCATCCAAGTTAACGCCGACAAGTCACAGTTCGGCGTGTCCACAGTCAACTTTCTTGGCGACACAGTATCTACTTCTGGCATCACCCCCACCTCATCTCGCTGTAAAGCCATCCAGGAGTTCCCGAAGCTTACCACACAGCGCCAACTGAAGCAGTTTCTGGGGATGCTCAACTATTATAATCGCTTCATCCCCCGCTGCGCACAGCTCCTCCAGCCTCTCTACTCCATGTTGAAGCCTGCCAAGAAAGGCCAGTCCACCCTGGACTGGACCTCCGAAGCTGTCGACGCCTTTCTCGCTGCAAGGACCGCACTCGCCGACGCCTCTTCCCTTGACTTCCCCACCCCAGACGCCGCCATCTCTATCGCCACCGACGCTTCTGACACCGGCATTGGGGCAGTCTTGCAACAGCACGTTCAAGGCGCGTGGAAGCCACTCGCTTTCTTTTCAAAGAAGCTCAAGAGTGCCGAGACTAAGTACAGCACTTATGACAGAGAACTCCTCGCCATCTACAAGGCAGTCAAACACTTCCGGTACTTCGTCGAAGGTCGCCCATTCAACATCTACACTGACCATAAACCACTAACCACCATCTTCAACAACAACAAGACATCCTATTCCCCAAGGCAACTACGTCACATTGACTACATCTCCCAGTTCACCACGGACCTCCGCTTCATCAAAGGCGACGACAACGCTCCCGCCGACGCCCTTTCCCGTAACATCTGCGCGACCTCCACCTCTCTCATCGACTACGCCGCAATTGCTGCTGACCAGGCCTCTGATCCTGAGTTGCAGCAGCTAAAGGAAAATGCCGCACTGTCCATGAAGAGGATCCAGCTCCCGGGAACACAAGTGCACCTTTACGCTGACGTCTCCACCGACACCTTCCGGCCATACCTACCGAAGAAACACCGGTATCCCCTCTTCCGTCAGCTGCACGACCTTTCCCACCCTGGCATTCGGACTACGCAGCGGATGATGACCTCCAGGTTCATCTGGATGGGTATGAACAAGGATGTCAGAGAGTGGACACACACCTGCGTCCCTTGCCAAGCCTCCAAGGTGACACGACACACACGTTCCCCTCCCGGAACATTCACACCAGTCTCTTCTCGGTTCAACCACGTACACATCGACCTGGTTGGACCTCTCCCATACTCTGATGGCAACCGCTACATCCTGACTTGTGTTGACCGCTTCACACGTTGGCCAGAGGCGACACCACTGGCTGACATCTCCATCGACACCGTCGCTCGCGCCTTCATCACCACATGGGTGTCCAGATTCGGTGTTCCCCTCAACCTCACCTCCGACCGTGGCAGCCAGTTTGAGTTCCGCGTGTGGGGCAAGGTCATGACCCTGCTGGGCATCCGACGGTTCAGGACTGCTAGTTACCATCCCCAGGCGAACGCTATGGTGGAGCGTTTCCACCGCCAGCTGAAGGCATCCATCATGGCCTCCAGCCAGCCACGTGAGGAGTGGTGTGGCACCTTACCCCTCGTCCTCCTTGGCATTCTTGCCTCTCTGAAGCAGGACCTCCAACACTCCTCCGCAAAGGTGGTATACGGGACAAACCTCCGACTGCCTGGTGAGCTCCTCTGTAGCTCACCCCAAGACACTCCACCTTGCAGCATCCAGGATTTCGCCAGCAGCCTCCAACAGTCCATGGCAAGCCTGCAGCCCGTGCAACCTCGCACCTATCCCACAAAGACGTTCGTCAGCCAGGACCTCGAAGACTGCTCCCACGTCTTCGTCAGGGTTGACGCCGTCAAGCGGCCCCTTCAACACCCCTACAAAGGGCCCTTTGAAGTCCTGCGCCGGACCCGGAAGAACATCACAATCAATAAAAACGGCAGTGCCCATGTCATCGCCATCGACAGGATCAAGCCGGCTTACATACTCTCCCATGATTCGGTAACACCATTCGCGGATCCTCCGGACACCCCTACTGAAACATTGCGCCAGAGAAAAGTCACGTTCCTCCTACCTCGTCACTGAGGGGGGAGTACTGTAGCAGCACACTACTTCAGTCTGCCCTTAAATATACTGTAGCAGCACACTACTTCAGTCTGCCCTTAAATATACCATTCTCACATTGTCTGTCTTGAGCGCAGACTATTTCATTTGTAATATATATCATTCCTTTATATATCATTTCATCCGTTCTACATACACATCATACACAAACCAACATACACATTGAAACGCACATTAATATTCCTTTCAACCATCATCCATTCTTAACACTACACTCATCTTACACACATCTCACACCATAATCATATATAATTAATCTACATTAATAATGAAAATCTATGTATATACCAAAGATGTAAAGTGAATAAAGCAGAGAGTAACAAGAGTGGATTTCCTTCACCTTCCCTAGAATAAGCATTAGCGGACTCAACACGGCTGATATAACACATCGGTTTTCCTTATCCTACTCTCGCATCCAGAAGGCATTAGCGGACTCAACACGGCTGAGATCACATCTCGGTTTTGCCTTCACAACAGACGTCGGGGCGCGTCTAGCTGGAACCCCCATACCTTATATTGCATATGCAGATGATGTGGCACTTACGGCCTCCACACCTAGTGGCCTCAGGGCGTCGCTCAAGGAGCTCGTCCAGGGGGCTGCGAGTGTGGGACTGGAAATTGGGTTACCCAAATGTGCCACACTCTACATCAGAGGGGACGGTAAGAGGAAAAGGTGGCTGGTGGACACTAAGACCACCTTTAAGGTCGGAGGTACAAAAATCAAAGCGCTTGGGCCGAAAGAATATTACAAGTACCTCGGCCTGGAGGTGGGCCCGGCCATGGGCCAAGCCGAGCCAAGACGGGTTCTCGCAGCCCTGATCAAGGACTTGGGGTCCTTGCAAAGAGCTCCCCTCAAACCACAGCAAAAGCTGTGGGCGTTGAAAAACGTGCTAATTCCCAAGCACCAGTACACCAGGGTGCTTGGGAAAATAACTAAGGGCGTCTTAGAGCGGATGGACTGTGAAGTAAGGAAATTTGTTAAAAAGGCTTTACATCTGCCAAAAGACACCCCCAATGCAGGCTTTTACACCAGAGTCTGCGAGGGAGGATTGGGGGTGCCACGCTTCACAGTCCTTATTCCAGCCCTTAAGAGGGGAGCTTTAGAGAGGCTTAGTAAGAGCCACGATGAGAGGGTTGCGAGGATAGCAGAGGCTTTGCTCCTAACTCCCTCGTTAACATCCAAGGAGCTACGTAAGAATGCCAACAAAGCTCACAAGCAACAGCTTTATGCCTCTGCTGATGGTCGGAGCCTTTCTGAAGTAGAGGGATCTCCCCCTACCCATTGGTGGGTTGATGACGGTACCCTCCTCATGAAGGGCTCGACCTATGTTACTGTCATCAAGACCCGCCTTGGGGTGGCGAGCAATAAATTAAGATCCTCACGGGGAAGAGTAAATGCTCCTGTCCTCTGTGATTTGGGCGGTGGCCAAGGGGAAACACTTGGCCACATTTTACAATCATGCCCAAAACTTGCTCCGGAGAGAACCAAACGGCACGACAGAGTTATCTCCTTGTTAATCGACCAGCTAACAATGCACGACCATCATATGCTAAAGGAGCCGAATATCCGCACCCCTGCCGGATTGCGTAAGCCCGACGTCGTGGTATGGGACCAGCGGCAATCCACTGTGCTCGATGTTCAGATTACCAGTGATTCCAGTTTAGAAAACACTCTGGAAAGAGCACATGGGCTGAAGCGGACCTACTACGACGAGGATATTCGCGAGTGGGTGCGAACTAAGACAGGGCACTCCCCGGTGTTCGCCACCCTAACTATCAATTGGCGAGGTGTTATGGCCACCCCCTCCTACATGGCTCTGAAGACCTTGGGCCTTACAACGCACGCATGACTTACACGCACCCGGTTTGCGAAATCCCACACGCTGTCTTGTCTTGTCTTGTCTCGTCTCGTCTTAATTCTTAAGTGAAGCACAGGCTGTACGCACATAACAAACATTAGGGCAGCTTGCTGCTGCTGCTGCTGCTGCTGCTGCTCATTTGACATAATCTCGGCTCAGGCTGCTGTCTTGAAGTAACGAGAGGAGTCAGTGGCCCTGGCAGGGAAGTGAGCAAGGAGATACCTATACAAGACACAACATAGGACATTGTTAATCTTTTTCAGGCTCTCCAGCTCTCTCTCTCTCTCAACAAACTCAGTCCTTACTAGCACAACGGGAGCGACTGACTCACTCACTCACTTACTGTCTTTTAAGATAGACCAAAACTAACTCATACCTCCTAACGGCCGCCTAAAGTCCACTCATTGATACATCCTACCTACCTTCCTCTACTACAACTTCTTGCAATCAGGCCAGGCGCCCCTCGCTGTGTGTCCTCCTGCAGAGGTGGTCATTTCACAACAACAGGCCAGCCACCTTAGCAAGACAAAAACTCGCTCATACCTCTCCACCCAGGGAGTCGCACTCCAGGTGGTCATAACAACTACCTTCGTGCATACACGAGACTCCCTTGGTGTCTTTTAAAGAAAGAAAAACTCAGTCATACCTCTCTCACTGCAGCTGCCTTCGAGTACTCAAACTGCTTCATTAAACATAGGCCGGGCGCCGCTGACTTCCTTTCCCGCTGCAGAGGTGGTCAATCCAGCCATAGCTACCTTGGTGGCTTAAACGAAGAGCGCGCTCCACTCACGTGGTATTCTCCTGCATTTCACAAACCGGCCACCTTACCAAAAGGTCTTAGCTCCAAACAGCCTCTCTGGACAAGGAGTCGCTGTGGAAGTGGTCAATATACTCATTGCTACCTTTCCATACTCCAAGTGCTTGCACGAAGGGCGGGTACAGCTGACTTGGTGTCTTTTTAAGAAGCAAAACACTCTCTCATACCTCTGTGGAGGGCGTCAATCCAGTCAGGAATACCTTCCAATAAATACTCCTAGTGCTTACAAGCCGCCCGCTGAATTATTGTCCTCCTGCAGAGATGGTAATTTTACAATAGGCCACCTTAACCAGAGAAAAACTCAGTCATCACTCCAAACACCCTCCTTCTTCTAGAGGGTCGTTGTGGAGGTGATCACACCAGTCATTGTTTCTTTCGTGTACTCCAAGTGCTGAAACGAAGGACGGGCTTGTCTGACTCACTTGCTGCCTTTCAATTAATTAATTAATCTTTATCCGGCAGAAAGAACCTATACTCTGCTGGGTAGACGTACTACGGACCCGAGAGCTCCCCATGCACCATTTCGCTTGCCCTCGCATACAGCATGCGGCCTTCGTCGTCGTCCTTCTTATTATTATTGTTTTTGAGCCTACGTAGCAAAATCGGTTGGGGGATTTTGCAGGGGCTATAAAAGCGCAACTACTACTACTGCTACAACTACTACAAACAAGTATCTGGGTGGGATCCAGACGGTAGCAGCAGCACCCCAACGCCATGCAATGCAATGCAATACAAAGTGTGTGAGAGGTATATACTGTGTGTATGGCCCGCCTCTCTTGAGGGCACACTAGGGCCTACAATGACCAAAACTTGATAATAAAAAGAGATGACGGCGCTCATCAGAGGGAGCAGGCCAGCCCAACAAGGCAAGGCGGGGCAAGTCAAGCCTAGCCAAGCCAAGCAAGAGTGAGCGGATAGCGAACCAAAGAGAGAGGATATATATATATATATATATATATATATATATATATATATATATATATATATATATATATATATATATATATATATATATATATATATAT
>CM035220.1:27017823-27028945 GCA_020233015.1 Callinectes sapidus | reverse complement strand
GTCTGCACAGGTATCGACAACGCCAAATACTCGTGTTGAGCAAATCCATAACGCCGTGGGCCAGGCCAATCCGCCGTGTGACTTCTTGGCTCGACCCACCATCGTTATTTACTACACTACCAAGGTATGTGAAACTTTTCAAGATCTCAATGTCCTCGCCACACACATGGACAGACTGTACTGTTTCATCCAGCACGCCTCCAAACACCTGGACCTTGGTCTTGGCCCAGGAAACCTAAGTCCCAAGGGCTTCACCTCCTCGTGAAGTGCCTCTAGAGCCATTACCAGAACCTCCAGTGACTCAGCGAAGATTGCTGCATCATCAGCAAAAACAATAATACACACTTGCTACACTTTTATTCTTCATTTACAGTAATCCTGTAAGCTGCTGGCAGTGTGGCCAGCAGTGACTTATGCACTAAATGATCCTATGGTAAAGAGGAGGAGACTTACTGTATTTAACTAGTTGTATTGTACAGGGTTCCAGCCTCACTCAAACCCTGTGTGTGTGTGTGTGTGTGTGTGTGAGACCATGCCATCAGCTGTACATGAACTGACCTTTTCCAGGTTGAGAGGGCGCCATGCTTGCGGTGATCAAGGAGGCGCTGGGCACGGCGGTGCTGGAGGGCACAGGGTGCGGCGGCAGCAGCTGCATCAAAGAGGGAGAGGTGTTCACCACTGACACAGGGAAGGTGTTCCTCAAGAACTCTAAACCAAAGGTAAATGTCATTAGCTTCTGATGCGAATTTTTTAGAGATTCTTTAAATATGGGTTAAAGATGAAGAGAGCAATGTTCCAATATGAACAAACACTAATTACGAAGAGTATTTTTATTTTATTATTTTTTGAGTTATGTTTTCATTACCTTTGTTGTCAAAACACAATCCACTGCTTACCTCTAATACAGCAGTAGTGTGGCACGTTGTAGATTGTCAGTCACTGGTGCCTTGCTGGCCGACACTGCTGTAACCACTCATTGCAGTGGTATGCTGTGCCATGCTGTGCTCTGAAGCAGACCAAAAATAGAAAATTATGGAAGAAGACTTCAGAAACTTACAACAGATACAACCCTGCCATTGCAAACATTTTTGATAATTAATGACAGTGCTAGTGATGTGTGTGTGTGTGTGTGTTAATGATGAGTCAGTGTGTGTATGTGTGTTGCAGGCTCGGGAGATGTTTGACGGGGAGTACGAAGGGGGTTGAAGGCCATTGAGGCCACTGGCACAGTGCGTGTCCCAACGCCACGCCTGGCCCTGGACAACCCTGCCGGCGGTGCAGTGCTGGTGATGGCGTACCTGGACATGCACGGCCTCCACCGCAAGGCAGGTGAGACTGGTGTGTGTGTGTGTGTGTGTGTGTGTGTGTGTGTGTGTTAGCACCATCTTGCTTCTCATCGTCCCGTCAGCTGACCTTTCTCAGGTCAGCTGGCACAAACACACTCACTACGTCAGATACGCCAGGGTCATCCATTTGCTCTCCTAAACTTTAAATTCCAACTATTTTTTGCGTATGTAATTGCTTTTGTATACTAAACATTATAATGTTACATAGTGAATCTAACTGGTATAAAGACTTATTCAGATGTAAAGCCATAAGAGCGATAACACATGCAGAAACACACACACACGTCATCCCTCAAAAAATTCATTCCAAACACAATTAAACTTCAAAAAACATAAAAAAACACACACACAAAAAGAAAACCTTAATAAACACCCACACGCAAACACACATTGCCCTTCAAAAATAAACATTAAGAAGAAAACACAAAAAAATGAAGAAAAAACACATATGCAAAAAAAAAAAAAAAAAAAAAAAAAAAAAGTCTAAACAGCATTAAACTTCAAAGAACATTAAAAAAGGTGCTTTGCTGAGGTTTTAATTTTTTTTTTTTTTAAGGTGTTTTTCATGTTTTTTGAAGATGTTTTTGCATATCACACCATTAGGAAACCTGTAGAGTGAGAGGCATTAGGTTAGGTTGAAGTAGGTTAGTGTTATTTTGGGGAGGTATTTTTAAGGTTGTTTTTAGGGGTTTTAATGGTGTTTTTAGGGTGTTTAAGATTGTTTCTTAAGGGTTTCATTTTTTTTTGCTTCCTCTTAGCCCTTATTGCTAAAAATTGCTTCCTAATTCAAAATTTCACATTTCAAACAGCCAAAAAGAACGAATTAAGTTTGAATCAAGAGCTACCACTATACATCGTGTTACTGGGGGTAAAGATTAACAAGAAATTCTCTCTCTCTCTCTCTCTCTCTCTCTCTCTCTCTCTCTCTCTCTCTCTCTCTCTCTCTCTCTCTCTCTCTCGCTCTCTCTCTCGCTCTCGCTCTCTCTCTCTCTCTCTCTCTCTCTCTCTCTCTCTCTCTCTCTCTCTTTCTCTTTCTCTTTCTCTTTCTCTTTCTGCAAATACAAACAAGAGATGTGCTGTAGTTTGATAGTTTCAGTTGGAATGTTTGGTTTGGAATGGTGTCTATAAAGTGTTAGAAGTGACCTACACACACTCACACACACACACACACACACACACACACACACACACACACACACACACACACACACACACACACACACACACACACACACACACACACACACATCTTGCCGTTACAGTGATGTTTGACCCGGCTTGCTTCTACGGCCACAACGAATACGACCTGGCCATCGCCACCGTGTTTGGCGGGTTCCTGCGGCAGTTCTGGGACCACTACCACGCCGTTATTTCAAAGGCTGCCGGCTGGAACAACAGACACAAGCTGTACAAACTGTTTCATAACCTCAATCACAGTTCAGTATTACACTACATATACCTCATTATCACCAACACACACACACACACACACACTCTCTGTACACTCTCTATATTCATATTTACACTACACTACTTTACACAGACGTCCGTATTCAGAAACACTTCAGTGTTGCACCACCTCCACTATTCCAAAAGGCTCTTGCTTAAGTGACACAAGTTTTCAATGATGTTTTTACGGTTCTAATAACCAATGAACAAGGTTACTGTATGACTGATATGAGGAACACCCCCTCAGAAACCTGGCTTGTACTCTCTGTGGCCTTTGAAAATAGTAGTAGTGGTGAGAGAGGAGAGCATTTCTGAATATAGATCAAAGTTGTTGTGTCAGAGAATCAAGTACTGCATACCAACCATCACACACACACACACACAGACACACACACACACACACACACACACACACACACACACATACACACACACACACACACACACACACACACACACACACACACACACACACACACACACACACACACACACACACATACACACACACACACACTTGTCACACTGTATACACACATACGTACATACATACTACCATGCCTAATAATAACTTGCTGTATAATACAGGGTGTTCAGAAAATCACTGTGCACTTGCATATTTATTAACATACATTTTTCAATATAGAACACAGGAGGTAAATATGAATGACAATTATAAATTATGTTGAAAGTGCAACATCAATACAGATCATCAATATAGCATCAATACAGATTATTATTAGAAAAGTGCACAGTGACTTTCCAAACACAGTATACTTCACACACTGAGTGGTTTAGTATAGTATATGTCAGCGAATCAGTGTTACAAGGACTAGCAGGACCATAGTAGTGCCACACAACACACTGGCACCATTGCACTGAGAGCCAAGGTTAGGATGCATCATTCATAACATCACGCTGGAACTCCCGTTATTTACAACCTTTTATAATTTGACCTTATTTAAGAGGAAGGTTTCAAGATATTTATCCCTGGCTCTTGGCTAACTCTCTTATTAATTCAGGGGACTGGCAATAATAGTGGCCTGTTTTGTTGTCACTGTTTTTGTTTCCCTTGGCCGGCTTCTCCCTCTTACTAAAAAAACCCAACAACTTACCTTAATTCACTCATACTTAGAGAAGGGTGGTTATTCTATAGCATTCCAACACCTTTATATTTGATGATGGATTTATAAGAAAGATAATTTGTGCATTAAAAGATTGATGTATGAAGGCTTTATTTGAGTGCTTTAATGTGTGATTGAAGTAGTGATGAGATTATGTTTAGTATATTTTTTTTTTTTTGTGTGTGTGTTCAGCTTTTGCCTCTCCTAACATCCTGACATGTTGTGTTCTGTGTTAACATTTGCAGGAATCATTTTGGCAGTGGGTATCGCAGCAGCAGCCTCGGACTGATGCGAGACCTGTGCTCATAGAGTGGGTGTGTGTGTCCCCAAGGAAGGAAAACCGGGAGACACACTGCAGAGGGTTAAGTCAAGTTTCACAGACTAATGTACATGTATGCCTCTGTGTGTGTGTGTCCCGGTCACCATGTACGTCTGTTGTCACTACCCAGCCGTTCCCCTGTAGAAAGAACTCAGGACTGGTATTCAGTTATCTGTGTGTGTGTGTGTGTGTAGGTGTGCAAGTGTTCATTAGCCATTGACTGACATTTGTTACATCTTTCCTTAATTACCAATCACTGAGTTATCTGAACATGATACAGCCAATCTTCAAACTGGTAGAAATATCAAAATACATTCCTTTCATCCATAACTTTTGAAAATGCTTCAAAATGTTTTATGTATTGCATGTGGTGGTGATAATTGTCTCTTATCAAAGTAAGAGTTGAAAGCAATAGGTGTGTATGTGTCTGTGTGTGTCTCAATCAAAGACGAATCACAAAGCTGAGTAAGCAGACAGGAGGCCTCCATTAGTTGGTCTTCTTTAGCCCATAAATTACCATGAAAATGCCCACTTTGTATAGATTAAAAAAATAAATAAAAAATAAGAAAAAGTGTTGTTTAACCTTTGCCTGCCACTTGGAACCCTAATTACCAATCACTCTGAGACATCTTTATGTGTTCCCCAGCCACATACTATCATGGAATTGAATTGAAATTACTTCTTGTCTTCACCTATAACATTCTTGCAGATGCTTAGAAAGATTGGCATATGGAGGTGATCAAACTTGTCAGTGGTAGTCACTATACTGTACATACACACTGCGGTTTCCTGCTCGCGGCTCCTAATCCCTTAATGGCGGTGATAGCGCCTGTATCAGTTCTCTCAAGCAATACCGCGCTTGTATCGATATAAAGGTGATGATTCCTGCCTTCTGCCCCGCCGCTGTGGAGGGAGAGGAGGGTGCGTGGGAAGGAAGTGGAAGTAACACGAAAGAGAAGGCTATGAGTCAGGACGAGAAGGATTAAATAGTAATTGCAATGTTACGTAACTTAACTTAAAAGACTAATAATGGTCAGAGTCTGTACTATTTTAATTATTACTTGAGTTTCTGAAGCTGTATACAATCGACAGATAATAAGCAGAATAAATATGCAAATGCGTCCCAGTACTGAAAGGGTTAAATAGTTAATTGCAATGTTACGTAGCTTAAAAGACTAATTGTTCTAAGACCACTTCACAATTCTTCACCAAAATGTTTTAGTTTTCTTCAATTTTTTCATAATTTTCTTGATTTTGTATCTTAGAAAGAATAACAAAAACTAGCACTACTAATTCAAATACAAATGAATGAATAAAAACATTAGAAAGTTCAAATATTTGCTCGTAATCTCTATGCACCTTAACTTCACACTGCTTTAACATTCTGCTCCATAAGTTTGCTCTTTAATCACCTACATTTTTTTTTCCAGAGAATTTTCTACCAGTCTCCTAGTATTGTAGCCTATATAAAGAACAACAACAACAACAACAACAACACACACACACACACACACACACACACACACACACACACACACACACCATAATAGTTGGTTGGTTTGGTTATGTAGCTTAAAAAGACAATATTTCTTTTCCTTTGCTGTTTATGGGGAAGGGGGGGATTGAGAGGTAATATCAAGTGTAGAGTACATCTTGAAGGTGAACAAACAGCAGATGCTTACTTCTTTATAGCGTTTTCAAAAGGAGGAAATACACGCAGGTTAGTAGTGTGACACGCTGTGTACAACCTTCACAGGGAAAAGTTCTCTTTTTGCCTCTTCATTGCTACACTCATTCTTGCATTTTCCTCAATCACACTAATTTCCCAACAAAGTCTCCAATTTCTTCTTCTCTTCAAAATTAAATCTTTTCCGGAAACTAAATTTCGTCCGGCACGGGAAAGATTTGCAGGAGGCGCTGGAGGAGGAGCTGGTCGGCTGGATCTACGGGCCCCAGGTCTAGCCGGCATCACACGGCAAGTCCTTCTGCTCCACCTCCTCCTGCTACAAAATTATTAGTGTCCACCTGCAGCCTCTTACAGGTAGAAAATGCTCAGCATTCACAGAAGCTAAGGGGACTGAACAGTCCCCAGCAAACACTGCACTCTGACCATCTGAGGAGCCCTTTAGGGGAGAACTGGGCTCCTCCATAGCAGTGCCCCTGTGAGGTGCTGGAGGCGTACGCGCCACTGTCCATTAAACTTCGATGGAACATAAGAGAATCATAGATGTAAGGATCGTAGATTTAAGGACCCTAGTTTTAAGGACCCTAGTTTTAAGGAACGTAGTTTTAAGGACCCTAGTTTTAAGGAACGTAGTTTTAAGGACCCTAGTTTTAAGGAACCCACAACACACAGGGAAGGGGCACTTTTTGGGGAGAAAGTGTTCCAACCCTAGTGTTAACGACCGTAGTTTTAAGGACCCTAGTTTTAAGGACCGTAGATTTAAGGACTCTAGTGTTAAGGAACACACAACACACAGGGAAGGGGCACTTTTGGGAGAGAAAGTGCTCTAACCCAAGTGTTAACGATCGTAGTTTTAAGGACCGTAGTTTTAAGGAACCTAGTGTTAAGGACCGTAGTTTTAAGGACCCTAGTGTTAAGGACCGTAGTTTTAAGGACCCTAGTTTTAAGGACCCTAGTTTTAAGGACCCTAGTTTTAAGGACCCTAGTTTTAAGGAACACCCAACACACACAGGGAAGGGGCACTTTTTGGGGAGAAAGTGTTCCAACCCTAGTGTTAACGACCGTAGTTTTAAGGACCCTAGTGTTAAGGACCGTAGTTTTAAGGCCCCTAGTGTTAAGGATCGTAGTTTTAAGGACCCTAGTTTTAAGGAACACACAACACACAGGGAAGGGGCACTTTTTGGGGAAAGAGTGCTCCAACCCTAGTGTTAACGACCGTAGATTTAAGTACCCTAGTGTTAACGACCGTAGTTTTAAGGACCCTAGTGTTAAGGACCGTAGTTTTAAGGACCCTAGTGCTAAGGATCGTAGTTTTAAGGACCCTAGTTTTAAGGAACACACAACACACAGGGAAGGGGCACTTTTTGGGGAAAGAGTGCTCCAACCCTAGTGTTAACGACCGTAGATTTAAGGACCCTAGTGTTAACGACCGTAGTTTTAAGGACCCTAGTGTTAAGGACCGTAGTTTTAAGGTCCCTAGTGTTAAGGATCGTAGTTTTAAGGACCCTAGTTTTAAGGAACACACAACACACAGGGAAGGGGCACTTTTTGGGGAAAGAGTGCTCCAACCCTAGTGTTAACGACCGTAGTTTTAAGTACCCTAGTGTTAACGACCGTAGTTTTAAGGACCCTAGTGTTAAGGACCCTAGTGTTAAGGACCGTAGTTTTAAGGACCCTAGTGTTAAGGACCGTAGTTTTAAGGACCCTAGTGTTAAGGACCCTAGTTTTAAGGAACACACAACACATTGGGAAGGGGCACGTTTTGGGGAGAAAGTGTTCCAACCCTAGTGTTAACGACCGTAGTTTTAAGGACCCTAGTTTTAAGGATCGTAGTTTTAAGGACCCTAGTGTTAAGGACCGTAGTTTTAAGGTCCCTAGTGTTAAGGATCGTAGTTTTAAGGACCCTAGTTTTAAGGAACACACAACACACAGGGAAGGGGCACTTTTTGGGGAAAGAGTGCTCCAACCCTAGTGTTAACGACCGTAGTTTTAAGTACCCTAGTGTTAACGACCGTAGTTTTAAGGACCCTAGTGTTAAGGACCCTAGTGTTAAGGACCGTAGTTTTAAGGACCCTAGTGTTAAGGACCCTAGTTTTAAGGAACACACAACACATTGGGAAGGGGCACTTTTTGGGGAGAAAGTGTTCCAACCCTAGTGTTAACGACCGTAGTTTTAAGGACCCTAGTTTTAAGGATCGTAGTTTTAAGGACCGTAGTTTTAAGGAACACAACACACAGCACACACGGAAGGGGCCCTTTTTGGGGAGAAAGTGTTCCAACCAACACACAACACACACGGAAGGGGTACTTTTTGGGGAAAAAGTGCTCCAACCAACACACAACACACAACACACAACACAACACACTCGGAAGGGGTACTTTTTGGGGAAAAAGTGCTCCAACCAACACACAACACACAACACAACAAAAACACAAGAAAAACAAAAAGAAATGCAAAAACAAAAAATAAAAACAAAATAGAAAATACAACAAGCAAAAACAAACAAAAAAACAACAACAACAAAAAAGAAAAACGCAAAGAAAAACAACACACAACACACACGGAAGGAGCACTTTTTGGGGAGAAAGTACTCCAAAAAACACACAACACATAACACAACATAACAAAAACAGAAAAATACAAAAACACAAGAAAAAAAAAAAGAAAAGGAAAAAAAGAAATGACAACAGAAACAAGAACAAAAACAAAAACATAAACATAAACAAAAACAACAAAAACAAAAACAAAAAACAGCAAAAACAAAAAACGCAAAGAAAAACACACAACACACACGAAAGGGGCACTTTTTGGGGAGAAAGTGCTCCAACCAACACAACACACAATAAAAACAAAAACAAAAACACAAGAAAACAAAAAGAAATACAAAAACAAAAAACCAAAACAACAAAAACAAAAAACAAAAACAACAAAAAGCAAAAAACCAACAAAAACAAAAGCGCAAACAAAAACACGCAACACACACGGAAGGGGCACTTTTTGGGGAGAAAGTGTTCCAACCAACACACAACACACAACACACAACAAAACAGAAACAAAAATAAAAAAAACAGAAGAAAACAAAAAGAAATACAAAAACAAAAAGAAAAATAGAAAAACGACAACAGAAACAACAAAAAACAAAAACAAAAACAAAAAAACAAAAAAAAGCAAAAACAAAAACACACAACACAACACACACGGAAGGAACACTTTTTGGGGAGAAAGTGCTCCAACCAACACACAACACACAATACAACACAACAAAAACAAAAACAAAAACAAGAAAAATAAAGAGAAATACAAAAACACACACACAAAAAAAAACGACAACAGGAACAACAAGAACAACAAAAACAAAAACAACAAGAAAAACAACAAAAGCAAAAAAAGCAAAAAAAGCAAAGAAAATCACACAACACACAACACACACGGAAGGAGCACTTTTTGGGGAGAAAGTACTCCAACCAACACACAACACATAACACACAACAACACAACACAACAAAACTAAAAACAAAAACAAAAACACAAGAAAAACAAAAAGAAATACAAAAAGAAAAAGAAAAATACAAAATAAATAACACCAGAAACAACAACAACAAAAATAAAAACAACAACAACAAAAACATAAAACAACAACAAAACAACAACAAAAACGCAAACAAAAACACACAACACACAACACACACGGAAGGGGCACTTTTTGGGGAGAAAGTGCTCCAACCAACACACAACAACACAACACAATACAAAAACAAAAACAGCAAAAACACAAGCAAGAACAGCAATAACAACAAAAACAACAACAAAAACCAACAATAATAATAAAAACTAAAATCAACAACAAAAACAACAAAAACAAGAACACAAAAAACAACAAAAACAAAAAACAACAAAAATGAAAAAAACAAAAACAAAAACAAAAGAGAAACAACAAAAACAACATCAACAACAACTAATAAAACAATAAAAAGAAAAAGAAAAACAACAAACAACAAACAAACAAAAACAAAAAACAAAAATGAAAACAAAACAAAAACAAAAACAAAATTAAACAAAAACAACAAAAACAACAACAAAGACAACAACAACAACAACAACAACAACAACAATAATAATAATAATAATAATAATAATAATAATAATAATAATAATAATAATATCAATAATAATGAAAGTTACACGCGATTGAAGGAATAAAAACCTGATTCACCCTGTATCATATTACCTCAAACTGAAACATAACTCTTAATCACTGGGAAAAAAAAAAAACATTAAACTTGACTGGTTATCTGAAAACTTATAAAATGCACATCCATACTGACTCTTAAAACAGAAGCGGTCGCATTTCACACCCGCCTCTTCAACTAAAACTACGTAAAGGATATACCTGTACTATACACTATACTTAAACAATCAGACAACATACACACATCTATGACTTGAAATAAAAACTCCACATATACAAGGCTAACAGAAAAAAAAGGCTACATTTCTTTTACAACTGAAGACCAGCACCTCAGTGGGCCTTTTTTAAATCACATTTTTTCCCTTTGACCGGTTTCCCTTCTCACATAAAATAAAATCGCCACCTTAAACTGATCCCTAAAGATATAAAAGATACTTAAAGGCTGATAGAATGTACTATCGTGACAAAAAACTTTTCAATACAACCTGTATAAATCTTTACTAAATACCTAACGACTCAAACAACATACACACGCACTTTTGGCCTTTAAATAAAGCCTTTACATGTTATATTCGACTCCTAAAACTGCTTCCTAAACTATAAAGATATAACTGAAACCTAAGGACCGATAGAATATACAAACATAAGACTAACTTTTAATCCCTTCAGTAAAATGACGCATTTTTACATATGTTTTGACTACTTTTGGCTGAATCTATAGTCTCACAAACTTATGTAGGCATTAAAACGGTGAAGACTCTGGCCACTAATCTTCTGACTTCCATAGCCACTTCCTGATGTCAATAAAATCGTCTGACCATACCAAAACCTCATGAAAAATTCGTCCCGGTAGTGAAGGGGTGAAATAGAACCTTCATATACCAAGAGAATTCCTAAAACCGAATCCTAAAGCATAAAACTATAATAGATGCCTGAAAACTCATAAAATATACACGGATAAGAATTTTAAACAGAGGCAGCCTAAAAGCCGACGCGTTCCTCACCTTTAA
>CM035220.1:26999803-27017323 GCA_020233015.1 Callinectes sapidus | reverse complement strand
TTTGCAGGTTAATGTTGGTAATACGAGGATCTTGAAACCCAGATGGCCGTACTTATACATTTCATCAAAAGATTTTTATTGAGAGTCCTATAATATTAAACATTTGTATAGTTACTTTACTCTGGGGATTTGTTTACTTGTTCTGATTTTGAGGAAGATGGTAGGGCAATGTGTGTGTGTGTGTGTGTGTGTGTGTGTGTGTGTGTGTGTGTGTGTGTGTTTTAAAGGTAAACTTATCAATATAGAGCTGGGCAGGTTTTAAGGTGTCTTTACTGAGTTTTATCTCACCCGGTCCTTCCTTAAAGGTGAGGAACGCGTCGGCTTTTAGGCTGCCTCTGTTTAAAATTCTTATCTGTGTATATTTTATGAGTTTTCAGGCATCTATTATAGTTTTATGCTTTAGGATTCGGTTTTAGGAATTCTCTTGGTTTATGAAGGTTCTATTTCACCCCTTCACTACCGGGACGCATTTTTCATGAGGTTTTGGTATGGTCAGACGATTTTATTGACATCAGGAAGTGGCTATGGAAGTCAGAAGATTAGTGGCCAGAGTCTTCACCGTTTTAATGCCTACATAAGTTTGTGAGACTATAGATTCATCCAAAAGTAGTCAAAACATATGTAAAAATGCGTCATTTTACTGAAGGGATTAAAAGTTAGTCTTATGTTTGTATATTTTATCGGTCCTTAGGTTTCAGTTATATCTTTATAGTTTAGGAATCAGTTTTAGGAGTCGAATATAACATGTAAAGGCTTTATTTAAAGGCCAAAAGTGCGTGTGTATGTTGTTTGAGTCGTTAGGTATTTAGTAAAGATTTATACAGGTTGTATTGAAAAGTTTTTTGTCACGATAGTACATTCTATCAGGCTTTAAGTATCTTTTATATCTTTAGGGATCAGTTTAAGGTGTCGATTTTATTTTATGTGAGAAGGGAAACCGGTCAAAGGGAAAAAATGTGATTTAAAAAAGGCCCACTGAGGTGCTGGTCTTCAGTTGTAAAAGAAATGTAGCCTTTTTTTCTGTTAGCCTTGTATATGTGGCGTTTTTATTTCAAGTCATAGATGTGTGTATGTTGTCTGATTGTTTAAGTATAGTGTATAGTACAGGTATATCCTTTACGTAGTTTTAGTTGAAGAGGCGGGTGTGAAATGCGACCGCTTCTGTTTTAAGAGTCAGTATGGATGTGCATTTTATAAGTTTTCAGATAACCAGTCAAGTTTAATGTTTTTTTTTTTTCCCAGTGATTAAGAGTTATGTTTCAGTTTGAGGTAATATGATACAGGGTGAATCAGGTTTTCATTCCTTCAATCGCGTGTAACTTTCATTATTATTGATATTATTATTATTATTATTATTATTATTATTATTATTATTATTATTATTATTATTATCATCATTATTATTATTATTATTATTGTTGTTGTCTTTGTTGTTGTTTTTGTTGTTTTTGTTTAATTTTGTTTTTGTTTTTGTTTTGTTTTCATTTTTGTTTTTTGTTTTTGTTTGTTTGTTGTTATTGTTTTTCTTTTTCTTTTTATTGTTTTATTAGTTGTTGTTGATGTTGTTTTTGTTGTTTCTCTTTTGTTTTTATTTTTGTTTTTTTCATTTTTGTTGTTTTTTGTTTTTTGTTTTTGTTGTTTTTTGTGTTCTTGTTTTTGTTGTTTTTGTTGTTGATTTTAGTTTTTATTATTATTGTTGTTTTTTGTTGTTGTTTTTGTTGTTATTGCTGTTCTTGCTTGTGTTTTTGCTGTTTTTGTTTTTGTTATATTGTGTTGTGTTGTTGTGTGTTGGTTGGAGCACTTTCTCCCCATAAAGTGCCCCTTCCGTGTGTGTTGTGTGTTGTGTGTTTTTGTTTGCGTTTTTGTTGTTGTTTTGTTGTTGTTTTATGTTTTTGTTGTTGTTGTTTTTGTTTTTGTTGTTGTTTCTGGTGTTATTTATTTTGTATTTTTCTTTTTCTTTTTGTGTTTCTTTTTGTTTTTCTTGTGTTTTTGTTTTTGTTTTTAGTTTTGTTGTGTTGTGTTGTTGTGTGTTATGTGTTGTGTGTTGGTTGGAGTACTTTCTCCCCAAAAAGTGCTCCTTCCGTGTGTGTTGTGTGTTGTGTGATTTTCTTTGCGTTTTTGCTTTTGTTGTTTTCTTGTTTTTGTTGTTGTTTTTGTTTTTGTTGTTCTTGTTGTTCCTGTTGTCGTTTTTTTTTGTGTGTGTGTTTTTGTATTTCTTTTTATTTTTCTTGTTTTTGTTTTTGTTTTTGTTGTGTTGTATTGTGTGTTGTGTGGTGGTTGGAGCACTTTCTCCCCAAAAAGTGTTCCTTCCGTGTGTGTTGTGTTGTGTGTTTTTGTTTTTGCTGTTTTTTGTTTTTTTGTTTTTGTTTTTGTTTTTTGTTGTTTCTGTTGTCGTTTTTCTATTTTTCTTTTTGTTTTTGTGTTTCTTTTTGTTTTCTTCTGTTTTTTATTTTTGTTTCTGTTTTGTTGTGTGTTGTGTGTTGTGTGTTGGTTGGAACACTTTCTCCCCAAAAAGTGCCCCTTCCGTGTGTGTTGCGTGTTTTTGTTTGCGCTTTTGTTTTTGTTGGTTTTTTGCTTTTTGTTGTTTTTGTTTTTTGTTTTTGTTGTTTTGGTTTTTTGTTTTTGTATTTCTTTTTGTTTTCTTGTGTTTTTGTTTTTGTTTTTATTGTGTGTTGTGTTGGTTGGAGCACTTTCTCCCCAAAAAGTGCCCCTTTCGTGTGTGTTGTGTGTTTTTCTTTGCGTTTTTTTGTTTTTGCTGTTTTTTGTTTTTGTTTTTGTTGTTTTTGTTTATGTTGATGTTTTTGTTTTTGTTCTTGTTTCTGTTGTCATTTCTTTTTTTCCTTTTCTTTCTTTTTTTTTTTCTCTTGTGTTTTTGTATTTTTCTGTTTTTGTTGTGTTGTGTTATGTGTTGTGTGTTGGTTGGAGTACTTTCTCCCCAAAAAGTGCTCCTTCCGTGTGTGTTGTGTGTTGTGTTTTTCTTTGCGTTTTTCTTTTTTGTTGTTGTTGTTTTTTTGTTTGTTTTTGCTTGTTGTATTTTCTATTTTGTTTTTATTTTTGTTTTTGCATTTCTTTTTGTTTTTCTTGTGTTTTTGTTGTGTTGTGTGTTGTGTGTTGGTTGGAGCACTTTTTCCCCAAAAAGTACCCCTTCCGAGTGTGTTGTGTTGTGTGTTGTGTGTTGCGTGTTGGTTGGAGCACTTTTTCCCCAAAAAGTACCCCTTCCGTGTGTGTTGTGTGTTGTGTTGTGTGTTGGTTGGAACACTTTCTCCCCAAAAAGTGCCCCTTCCGTGTGTGCTGTGTGTTGTGTTCCTTAAAACTACGGTCCTTAAAACTACGGTCCTTAACACTAGGGTCCTTAAAACTACGATCCTTAAAACTAGGGTCCTTAAAACTACGGTCGTTAACACTAGGGTTGGAACACTTTCTCCCCAAAAAGTGCCCCTTCCCAATGTGTTGTGTGTTCCTTAAAACTAGGGTCCTTAACACTAGGGTCCTTAAAACTACGGTCCTTAACACTAGGGTCCTTAACACTAGGGTCCTTAAAACTACGGTCGTTAACACTAGGGTCCTTAAAACTACGGTCGTTAACACTAGGGTTGGAGCACTCTTCCCCCAAAAAGTGCCCCTTCCCTGTGTGTTGTGTGTTCCTTAAAACTAGGGTCCTTAAAACTACGATCCTTAACACTAGGGTCCTTAAAACTACGGTCCTTAACACTAGGGTCCTTAAAACTACGGTCGTTAACACTAGGGTCCTTAAATCTACGGTCGTTAACACTAGGGTTGGAGCACTCTTTCCCCAAAAAGTGCCCCTTCCCTGTGTGTTGTGTGTTCCTTAAAACTAGGGTCCTTAAAACTACGATCCTTAACACTAGGGTCCTTAAAACTACGGTCCTTAACACTAGGGTCCTTAAAACTACGGTCGTTAACACTAGGGTTGGAACACTTTCTCCCCAAAAAGTGCCCCTTCCCTGTGTGTGTTGGGTGTTCCTTAAAACTAGGGTCCTTAAAACTAGGGTCCTTAAAACTAGGGTCCTTAAAACTACGGTCCTTAACACTAGGGTCCTTAAAACTACGGTCCTTAACACTAGGTTCCTTAAAACTACGGTCCTTAAAACTACGATCGTTAACACTTGGGTTAGAGCACTTTCTCTCCCAAAAGTGCCCCTTCCCTGTGTGTTGTGTGTTCCTTAACACTAGGGTCCTTAAATCTACGGTCCTTAAAACTAGGGTCCTTAACACTAGGGTCCTTAAAACTACGGTCGTTAACACTAGGGTTGGAACACTTTCTCCCCAAAAAGTGCCCCTTCCCTGTGTGTTGTGGGTTCCTTAAAACTAGGGTCCTTAAAACTACGTTCCTTAAAACTAGGGTCCTTAAAACTAGGGTCCTTAAATCCTTAAATCTACGATCCTTACATCTATGATTCTCTTATGTTCCATCGAAGTTTAATGGACAGTGGCGCGTACGCCTCCAGCCCCTCACAGGGGCACTGCTATGGAGGAGCCCAGTTCTCCCCTAAAGGGCTCCTCAGATGGTCAGAGTGCAGTGTTTGCTGGGGACTGTTCAGTCCCCTTAGCTTCTGTGAATGCTGAGCATTTTCTACCTGTAAGGGGCTGCAGGTGGACACTAATAATTTTGTAGCAGGAGGAGGTGGAGCAGAAGGACTTGCCGTGTGAGGCCGGCTAGACCTGGGGCCCGTAGATCCAGCCGACCAGCTCCTCCTCCAGCGCCTCCTGCAAATCTTTCCCGTGCCGGACGAAATTTAGTTTCCGGAAAAGATTTAATTTTGAAGAGAATAAGAAATTGGAGACTTTGTTGGGAAATTAGTGTGATTGAGGAAAATGCAAGAATGAGTGTAGCAATGAAGAGGCAAAAAGAGAACTTTTCCCTGTGAAGGTTGTACACAGCGTGTCACACTACTAACCTGCGTGTATTTCCTCCTTTTGAAGACGCTATAAAGAAGTAAGCATCTGCTGTTTGTTCACCTTCAAGATGTACTCTACACTTGATATTACCTCTCAATCCCCCCCTTCCCCCATAAACAGCAAAGGAAAAGAAATATTGTCTTTTTAAGCTACATAACCAAACCAACCAACTATTATGGTGTGTGTGTGTGTGTGTGTGTGTGTGTGTGTTGTTGTTGTTGTTGTTGTTGTTGTTGTTCTTTATATAGGCTACAATACTAGGAGACTGGTAGAAAATTCTCTGGAAAAAAAAATGTAGGTGATTAAAGAGAAAACGTATGGAGCAGAATGTTAAAGCAGTGTGAAGTTAAGGTGCATAGAGATTACGAGCAAATATTTGAACTTTCTAATGTTTTTATTCATTCATTTGTATTTGAATTAGTAGTGCTAGTTTTTGTTATTCTTTCTACGATACAAAATCAAGAAAATTATGAAAAAATTGAAGAAAACTAAAACATTTTGGTGAAGAATTGTGAAGTTGTCTTAGAACAATTAGTCTTTTAAGCTACGTAACATTGCAATTAACTATTTAACCCTTTCAGTACTGGGACGCATTTGCATATTTATTCTGCTTATTATCTGTCGATTGTATACAGCTTCAGAAACTCAAGTAAGAATTAAAATAGTACAGACTCTGACCATTATTAGTCTTTTAAGTTAAGTTACGTAACATTGCAATTACTATTTAATCCTTCTAGTCCTGACTCATAGCCTTCTCTTTCGTGTTACTTCCACTTCCTTCCCACGCACCCTCCTCTCCCTCCACAGCGGCGGGGCAGAAGGCAGGAATCATCACCTTTATATCGATACAAGCGCGGTATTGCTTGAGAGAACTGATACAGGCGCTATCACCGCCATTAAGGGATTAGGAGACGCGAGCAGGAAACCGCAGTGTGTATGTACAGTATAGTGACTACCACTGACAAGTTTGATCACCTCCATATGCAAATCTTTCTAAGCATCTGCAAGAATGTTACAGGTGAAGACAAGAAGTAATTTCAATTCAATTCCATGATAGTATGTGGCTGGGGGGCACATAAAGATGTCTCAGAGTGATTGGTAATTAGGGTTCCAAGTGGCAGGCAAAGGTTAAACAACACTTTTTCTTATTTTTTATTTATTTTTTTAATCTATACAAAGTGGGCATTTTCATGGGAATTTATGGGCTAAAGAAGACCAACTAATGGAGGCCTCCTGTCTGCTTACTCAGCTTTGTGATTCGTCTTTGATTGAGACACACACAGACACATACACACCTATTGCTTTCAACTCTTACTTTGATAAGAGACAATTATCACCACCACATGCAATACATAAAACATTTTGAAGCATTTTCAAAAGTTATGGATGAAAGGAATGTATTTTGATATTTCTACCAGTTTGAAGATTGGATATATCATGTTCAGATAACTCAGTGATTGGTAATTAAGGAAAGATGTAACAAATGTCAGTCAATGGCTAATGAACACTTGCACACCTACACACACACACACACACACACAGATAACTGAATACCAGTCCTGAGTTCTTTCTACAGGGGAACGGCTGGGTAGTGACAACAGACGTACATGGTGACCGAGACACACACACACACAGGCATACATGTACATTAGTCTGTGAAACTTGACTTAACCCTCTGCAGTGTGTCTCCCGGTTTTCCTTCCTTGGGGACACACACACACACTCTATGAGCACAGGTCTCGCATCAGTCCGAGGCTGCTGCTGCGATACCCACTGCCAAAATGATTCCTGCAAATGTTAACACAGAACACAACATGTCAGGATGTTAGGAGAGGCAAAAGCTGAACACACACACACACACAAAAAAATATACTAAACATAATCTCATCACTACTTCAATCACACATTAAAGCACTCAGATAAAGCCTTCATACATCAATCTTTTAATGCACAAATTATCTTTCTTATAAATCAATCATCAAATATAAAGGTGTTGGAATGCTATAGAATAACCACCCTTCTCTAAGTATGAGTGAATTAAGGTAAGTTGTTGGGTTTTTTTAGTAAGAGGGAGAAGCCGGCCAAGGGCAACAAAAACAGTGACAACAAAACAGGCCACTATTATTGCCAGTCCCCTGAATTAATAAGAGAGTTAGCCAAGAGCCAGGGATAAATATCTTGAAACCTTCCTCTTAAATAAGGTCAAATTATAAAAGGTTGTAAATAACGGGAGTTCCAGAGTGATGTTATGAATGATGCATCCTAACCTTGGCTCTCAGTGCAATGGTGCCAGTGTGTTGTGTGGCACTACTATGGTCCTGCTAGTCCTTGTAACACTGATTCTCTGACATATACTATACTAAACCACTCAGTGTGTGAAGTATACTGTGTTTGGAAAGTCACTGTGCACTTTTCTAATAATAATCTGTATTGATGCTATATTGATGATCTGTATTGATGTTGCACTTTCAACATAATTTATAATTGTCATTCATATTTACCTCCTGTGTTCTATATTGAAACATGTATGTTAATAAATATGCAAGTGCACAGTGACTTTCTGAACACCCTGTATTATACAGCAAGTTATTATTAGGCATGGTAGTATGTATGTACGTATGTGTGTATACAGTGTGACAAGTGTGTGTGTGTGTATGTGTGTGTGTGTGTGTGTGTGTGTGTGTGTGTGTGTGTGTGTGTGTGTGTGTGTGTGTGTGTGTGTGTGTGTGATGGTTGGTATGCAGTACTTGATTCTCTGACACAACAACTTTGATCTATATTCAGAAATGCTCTCCTCTCTCACCACTACTACTATTTTCAAAGGCCACAGAGAGTACAAGCCAGGTTTCTGAGGGGGTGTTCCTCATATCAGTCATACAGTAACCTTGTTCATTGGTTATTAGAACCGTAAAAACATCATTGAAAACTTGTGTCACTTAAACAAGAGCCTTTTGGAATAGTGGAGGTGGTGCAACACTGAAGTGTTTCTGAATACGGACGTCTGTGTAAAGTAGTGTAGTGTAAATATGAATATAGAGAGTGTACAGAGTGTGTGTGTGTGTGTGTGTGTTGGTGATAATGAGGTATATGTAGTGTAATACTGAACTGTGATTGAGGTTATGAAACAGTTTGTACAGCTTGTGTCTGTTGTTCCAGCCGGCAGCCTTTGAAATAACGGCGTGGTAGTGGTCCCAGAACTGCCGCAGGAACCCTCCAAACACGGTGGCGATGGCCAGGTCGTATTCGTTGTGGCCGTAGAAGCAAGCCGGGTCAAACATCACTGTAACGGCAAGATGTGTGTGTGTGTGTGTGTGTGTGTGTGTGTGTGTGTGTGTGTGTGTGTGTGTGTGTGAGTGTGTGTGTGTGTGTGTGTGTGTGTGTGTGTGTGTGTGTGTGTGTGTGGGTAGGTCACTTCTAACACTTTATAGACACCATTCCAAACCAAACATTCCAACTGAAACTATCAAACTACAGCACATCTCTTGTTTGTATTTACAGAGAGAGAGAGAGAGAGAGAGAGAGAGAGAGAGAGAGAGAGAGAGAGAGAGAGAGAGAGAGAGAGAGAGAGAGAGAGAGAGAGAGAGAGAGAGAGAGAGAGAAGGGAGGTAGGAACTCACCAGGGCCATCAGCCACCTCTGCCACATTACCACTCCACAGGTCACCGTGGAGGAGGGAGGGGAACACTATGAGAACTGAGAAGTACTGGGGTATCTTGGGCTGCAGGTGGGACCACAATTCTCTCACTTCTCGATCACCATACTGTGAGGATTGTGATAACTTGATTGGGATTATTCTGGGCTAAGGACAAATGATAGAAGTATGTACTGTACTTATAATGTGTGCTGTGACATACCTGGAATAAATAGTATGTATCTGTAACTGTGAAGCTAAACGACAGGTGTGTATGTATGTGTGTGTGTGTGTTTATGAAAACCGTGATTTCTCACTTTTTCAAAATATTCTTTGCTACTGTTACTGAGAAATCTTTTGCATACAAACACAATTAAAGTCTGTGAAATGAGTCCAATAGGAGATTGTATTACAGTATATAGTACTAAAACACGAATGAAGAAAAATTGATGCTGGTAATTCACATGAAAAGAATGACTCAGCTCTTTCTCAATCAAGTTTAGTTGAAAGTCCAGCTTTCTTGTATAAAACACCTGGAAAGAAAGAAACAAGTGTAATCAGTTGTGGTGAGTCCCCAATGACTGGACCACCAAGACTATGTATGTATGTATGTATGTATGTATGTATGTATGTATACCATTCCCAACCATTGCCTTTGTCCATCACTCCACTCCTTGCTTCTACCGGCCACACTGGACATTGCACACTGCACATTGTGTCCCACTTCAGTTATCATTGAAACAGTGAATGGAAAAATTAAAGTGAAATACTGAAATTAATATAAATCAGCACAAGATACATTTTGTTGCAAGACTATGAATATTCAAGTAATACAATGATACTTGTGTTATGAAGGTGTTCTTCGTCAGCACCAACACACACGCTGTAGCCACATCATGTATGTACTGTACTGTGGCAGCCTGTGAATATGATAGAAATGTGTGGTGTTGATGTAAACACAATGGTGGTGGTGGTGGTGGTTGTGCATGTCCTCCACCAGTACTGTAGTGTTGTGGGTGACTGATACTGGTGCCACAGAGAGCATTAAAAAGATTTCGCTCATGTTTTGGCAACAACAACAACAAAACAAACAAAACAAATGAATGAGTGAAGGCTTGAGTGCATCCTTGTGATATTTGCCTCTCACCAGCCAGTCATCAGCCCAGGTGTTGTCCTGACGGATGTAGCCGCAGCAGGTGTTGATGTGGAAGCCAAACTGTTTCACGTAGCCTGAGCTGGTGCCACCACCCACGCTGCCACCTCCTGTGCCTCGGCATTGTGGAGGTGCATCCTGCAGCAACACAAGGCAGACTGCTAGCGGTGCTGTACACGCAGGTCATACTGTTTATACTTCAGGCAAACATTGAGACTGTAATTCTGAGAGAGAGAGAGAGAGAGAGAGAGAGAGAGAGAGAGAGAGAGAGAGAGAGAGAGAGAGAGAGAGAGAGAGAGAGAGAGAGAGAGACGAGAGAGAGAGAGAGAGAGAGAGAGAGAGAGAGAGAGAGAGAGAGAGAGAGAGAGAGAGAGAGAGAGAGAGAATTTCTTGTTAATCTTTACCCCCAGTAACACGATGTATAGTGGTAGCTCTTGATTCAAACTTAATTCGTTCTTTTTGGCTGTTTGAAATGTGAAATTTTGAATTAGGAAGCAATTTTTAGCAATAAGGGCTAAGAGGAAGCAAAAAAAAATGAAACCCTTAAGAAACAATCTTAAACACCCTAAAAACACCATTAAAACCCCTAAAAACAACCTTAAAAATACCTCCCCAAAATAACACTAACCTACTTCAACCTAACCTAATGCCTCTCACTCTACAGGTTTCCTAATGGTGTGATATGCAAAAACATCTTCAAAAAACATGAAAAACACCTTAAAAAAAAAAAAAATTAAAACCTCAGCAAAGCACCTTTTTTAATGTTCTTTGAAGTTTAATGCTGTTTAGACTTTTTTTTTTTTTTTTTTTTTTTTTTTTTGCATATGTGTTTTTTCTTCATTTTTTTGTGTTTTCTTCTTAATGTTTATTTTTGAAGGGCAATGTGTGTTTGCGTGTGGGTGTTTATTAAGGTTTTCTTTTTGTGTGTGTGTTTTTTTATGTTTTTTGAAGTTTAATTGTGTTTGGAATGAATTTTTTGAGGGATGACGTGTGTGTGTGTTTCTGCATGTGTTATCGCTCTTATGGCTTTACATCTGAATAAGTCTTTATACCAGTTAGATTCACTATGTAACATTATAATGTTTAGTATACAAAAGCAATTACATACGCAAAAAATAGTTGGAATTTAAAGTTTAGGAGAGCAAATGGATGACCCTGGCGTATCTGACTTAGTGAGTGTGTTTGTGCCAGCTGACCTGAGAAAGGTCAGCTGACGGGACGATGAAAAGCAAGATGGTGCTAACACACACACACACACACACACACACACACACACCAGTCTCACCTGCCTTGCGGTGGAGGCCGTGCATGTCCAGGTACTCCATCACCAGCACTGCACCGCCGGCAGGGTTGTCCAGGGCCAGGCGTGGCGTTGGGACACGCACTGTGCCAGTGGCCTCAATGGCCTTCAACCCCCTTCGTACTCCCCGTCAAACATCTCCCGAGCCTGCAACACACATACACACACTGACTCATCATTAACACACACACACACACACATCACTAGCACTGTCATTAATTATCAAAAATGTTTGCAATGGCAGGTTTGTATCTGTTGTAAGTTTCTGAAGTCTTCTTCCATAATTTTCTATTTTTGGTCTGCTTCAGAGCACAGCATGGCACAGCATACCACTGCAATGAGTGGTTACAGCAGTGTCGGCCAGCAAGGCACCAGTGACTGACAATCTACAATGTGCCACACTACTGCTGTATTAGAGGTAAGCAGTGGATTGTGTTTTGACAACAAAGGTAATGAAAACATAACTCAAAAAATAATAAAATAAAAATACTCTTCGTAATTAGTGTTTGTTCATATTGGAACATTGCTCTCTTCATCTTTAACACATATTTAAAGAATCTCTAAAAAATTCGCATCAGAAGCTAATGACATTTACCTTTGGTTTAGAGTTCTTGAGGAACACCTTCCCTGTGTCAGTGGTGAACACCTCTCCCTCATTGATGCAGCTGCTGCCGCCGCACCCTGTGCCCTCCAGCACCGCCGTGCCCAGCGCCTCCTTAATCGCCGCAAGCATGGCGCCCTCTCAACCTGGAAAAGGTCAGTTCATGTACAGCTGATGGCATGGTCTCACACACACACACACACACACACACACACACACACACACACACACACACAGGGTTTGAGTGAGGCTGGAACCCTGTACAATACAACTAGTTAAATACAGTAAGTCTCCTCCTCTTTACCATAGGATCATTTAGTGCATAAGTCACTGCTGGCCACACTGCCAGCAGCTTACAGGCTTACTGTAAATGAAGAATAAAAGTGTAGCAAGTGTGTATTATTGTTTTTGCTGATGATGCAGCAATCTTCGCTGAGTCACTGGAGTTTCTGGTAATGGCTCTCGAGGCACTGCACGAGGAGGTGAAGCCCTTGGGACTTAAGGTTTCCTGGGCCAAGACCAAGGTCCAGGTGTTTGGAGGCGTGCTGGATGAAACAGTACAGTCTGTCCATGCGTGTGGCGAGGACATTGAGATCTTGAAAAGTTTCACATACCTTGGTAGTGTAGTACATAACGATGGTGGGTCGAGCCAAGAAGTCACACGGCGGATTGGCCTGGCCCACGGCGTTATGGATTCGCTCAACACGAGTATTTGGCGTTGTCGATACCTGTGCAGACGGACAAAGATTCGGATCTTCAAGTCGCTGGTGATCCCTGTCTTACTCTATGGATGTGAGACATGGACGTTGAACACCGACCTGAAGAGGCGAATTGATGTCTTTGGTACTAGATGCCTTCGCAGGATCATGGGATACCGCTGGTATGACTTTGTGTCAACTCAGCGATTGTTCCACGAGACCGATTCGAGGCCTATTACTAGCATAGTCCGTCAGCGCCAACTGCGGCTATATGGGCATGTGGCGCGATCCCCGGAAGCCGACCCTGCTTGTCGGGTTGTCTCCGTAAGGGACAACCCAACCTGGAGGAGGCCTAGGGGACGCCCACAGAACTCTTGGCTGCGGCAAGTCGATGCCTCCTGCTGGGAGTTACTCGGTATAGGAAGGGAGCCTGCATGGAGACTCGCGAGGCGTGGCCGCCAGGAGTGGCGCCGTAGGGTAGGCGAGGCAACGCGCCCCCTGGTGTATGCCCCCCATGATTGATTGAAGTGTGTATTAAGTCTGTAATAACACTCAGGAGTGTGGTGGAAATTTGAGATTTCAGCAAGTCTGTAACAGGAGTAAGGAATGGGGCAGAAATTTGACATTTTCCAAGTCTAGGGGTGTGATTTTTGAGGTGTTTCTTTAAGTTAGGTTAAGTAAATGTCCCCTGCAGCCCCCTGGCTAGGACAGGTTAGGTTAGAGTTTGGAATATCAAGTGGTGGGTGATGGGAGGGGGGTAAGGAGAATGTAGATGTATTATAAATAATTATATATAATATATATATATATATATATATATATATATATATATATATATATATATATATATATATATATATATATATATATATATATATATATATATTGCACCATTGTATGTGCTGAAGTCATGACAAATCATTACTCATTCATATCACATTAATATATCGCTTGTTCACATTCATTGATAGTGGTGGTCTTCACCATATTATAGCACTGTCAACATGGCCTGTGGTGGGGTGTCAGACTCAGCTGTCAGCCGTCAGCCGCCCACCACATTGCCACACTTACTTTACGCGGTGACCAACAAGTGCTGTACGTCCTGGTGTGGTGAGGCGTCACCACACCAGCAGGCGGCTGAGTGGTGCTCCCCTCACTCGCCACAAACACCTGACATCACCACCACCACCACCACCACAGTAACACCCTCACGGCAAACACGGACAGCCTGCCGGGCCCTACTGAGCCATGGCCACCTGCAGCAGTCCTGTTGGGGGTGACACAGCACACAGCACACAGCAGAGGCCACACCACCCACCACCTGCTGCCCTTCACTGTGGCGGCACCACCACCACCTGTGAGGCGTGACACTCCCTCCCTCCCTCAATGATGGTACCTGAGAAGTATTAAATAACACAGCTTACCTCACTCACTCACTCACTGTCCACAATCCAGACACTGCCAATGCTGAGTGACAGAGTCAGTCTTTAGTCTGCCAGCAAGGGTGGCATCCACGACTTAGCTTGTCGCTAAGCGCCCAGCCCTAGCCAAAAGCGACGCTGCGGTCTTCATCTTGATGTTACAGGTGGCTCGGGCTCGCTCCAGGGCCAAGCCTTTATATCGGCAACTCCTGTAGAAAACAAAAACAAACAAACACAGACAGAAAAAAAACAGTATCTTGCACATTAATTTTCTCTACATCTGGCACACCACTTTTTCTCCAGAAACTCCTTCACAGCTTCAATCATCCTTTCATTCGTCTCTCTACACAGTCCTAGCAGCAACACCATCCATTCCCTTCCTGTCTTCTCCACTCTCTCCTCCAAACGATGCCCTAACTCAGTCAGAATCACTTGCATCATCTCCATCCTGTCTCTTTCATACTTCTCACACTCAAGTACTACATGCTCCACCGACTCATCCTCTCCCATGTCACACATCAGCTGGCCCACTTTGCTGCAGGACTCAGACCATCTATAATTTCTCTCATTCACATCCATACACTGTGCCCTAGCTCCAAAGAGAAGGTCACCACCCAGGCTACCATCATACCCCCTCCCAGGTTAAAAGAAAATCCTGACGCACAAAACCACAATACTCAGAGAGAGAGAGAGAGAGAGAGAGAGAGAGAGAGAGAGAGAGAGAGAGAGAGAGAGAGAGAGAGAGAGAGAGAGAGAGAGAGAGAGAGAGAGAGAGAGAGAGAGAGAGAGATGGGAGCCGCCGCCACTGGACCTTTCCACCCGTGTGGTCCTGTGGAGACATGGCACGCTCCTCACGGGAAAATCCCGTACTCAGCCGGCGCCTAAATGTTCTCCACCGATGAAAACGACTATAGTGTGTTAATACACATCCTGTCATCACCCTATATTATGTACATTTCTACATTCCTCACCATTCACTCATCAGGTTGCTACACTCAGTCTCTCTCTCCAGTGTAACACCTGCAAACACAAAACACAAGTAATACTCTCTGCAACACTGACCAGCAGAAAGTAAAAGACACTCACCCCCACCACACAGAGGGCGAGAACCCTGTGGATGGCGTCTTGTCTGATGGCCAAGGGAGCATTATTAATAAACTGGCTTGTTTCAAAGTTTAATCAATGTCACTGCCTTCCTAAGAAAGACACAGACCCTGGCTTCCCTTTCTCTAAGCCGCACATTTCCCTGTTTTTACCGTGGTGTCTACTGATTAATGTAAAAAGTGTATAATATTATGTAACCCCACACAACAACACATTCACACCGTGGAACACACACAACACCACACCCCCATAAACACTTAATTAAATGCGAGATGATGTGCCCCGAGGAGCACATCATCTTGCATAAAACAGACACCCCTCTGTAAATAGTACAACTACACACATGACGTATATACCAGAAAATACCTCAATATACCTGGAAAAAATCACTTCACAATGCTAGATATTATGACAAGAGCAAATATAACAGTATAACAGTATAACAGTATCACACACACACACACACACACACACACACACACACACACACACACACATACACACACACACACACACAGACACACACACACATACACACACAAACACGGTAAACATGCAGTAAATCAGGCTATAAGGACGATATGAATAAGTTATGGGAGACAGCAGGAAGGGACCCGCCCTTATGACGTCATGGCCGATGACGTCACAGCCGGCCTGGTACTCTATGTTAGCTGTCTATATTTACGTAGGTATTTTAGGGGAGACCATTTTAAAAATGACCTTTCGAAAAAACGCTTTCAGACCAAAAAACTGGACATTTTCCGGTTGGATAAATACTCTAACTAATTCCCAAAGCATAAATAAACTCCAAACAACAGTAATTGTAAAGAACCTTCACTAGAAAAAAAGTATTTTATAAAAATATGACTTTTTATAAAACTCATTAAATACTCACTCCCTACCACTTCAAAGGAATCAAAAACCACTTCAAAGCACTTCAGTAATTCTTTCTAATTATTATTAACACTTGAGAGTGCTATAGAGGCAGAAATAAATCATTTACAGGCTGATAAATAAATAAATTAATGCAACTTTAACACCGCTAGGAAACACTTTAAAACCTCCACTGATTTCACTGGGCTTTGCGCACAAAACATGGTTTACTATGGCCTATCTTTGGCAATTAATAAGAACTTGATACTGCATCAAATAAAGAATGGTCTTGGGCGTTCCAATTATTTTGGCGCCAAAAGCCACCCTTATTTACGATCATAATAACGCCAACCACAGGTATCTGCACCCCCCACACGCATGGCAGACCTTCAAAAAAGCCCACAGTACTCATATAAAGCATTAAATTTTACTGTTGAGCCCAAATAAATAGTCCAGGCATAAATGAAAATATCCTAAATATGAGCCGGCTAGCGGGCGGCGGCGGGCGGCGGCGGCGGAGGCGGCGGCGGGCGGCGGCGGCGGAGGCGGCGACGGGCGGCGGCGGCGGCGGGGCCCGTATTAGGTCCGGAACCCCCCCCTCATATCTCACTTAAACCTTCATTAAACTTAAACTTGACCACGAAAGCTATGTCTGAAGGGCTAATATGCAAGCTTAGTACAATGGCTGCATAATGTGGCAAGATGAGCTTATAATAATGAGTGATTGCAATGGCATAAATGAAAATATCCTTAGATATGAGCCGGCTTGCGGGCGGCCGAGGGCGACGGCGGCGGCGGGTGCTCGGTTTGGCTCCCGAACTCCCATTCATATCTCACTCAAACCTTCACTAAATTTAAACTTGACCACGAAAGCTATGTCTGAATGGCGGCTAATATGCAATCTTAGTACAATGGCTGCATAATGTGGCAAGATGAGCTTATAATAATGAGTGATGAGGGTAAAAATGACCGATGAAATAAGAACCCAAGGGGGTTTGTTGTTGGCTAACCTCCCCTCCCCTCCAATATAGGGGTGCCTCCCTTAAATAAACAGTGACCCCGTGCCATAGTGCCACAGCGCTCGACACAGTCACCTTGATAACGTAGTCCAGCAGCCTCAGTGATTCCATCTTTCACCAGCAGGTTCTCATTATTATTATTATGTCCTTAGATCGTTAACAAATACTCGTGAAATCCCGCTTGTCACTTCTTCATCTCGAGAGTTTGGAATGTACAAATCGTCTTAATATCATGTCAGTAGAAGGGTCAAACATTTCAAACCCTGTTTCCGTTCAACCAGAGGCTTTTCAATAGGATACCTAATAAGACGTGTTAACCCGCTGACACCTTCACCCACAGCACACTGACTGGTCACTGAGGGACCAGCAGGCAGCAGACACCCTGCCGCCCCTCCCACCCTACGTCACTCAGGGCTGGGAAAGACCTGTAGTCGTACCTTGCTAATTTGCTATTCACATAGTATATTATGCGATAAGAAATCAAGTAGGTGATGCTACCAATACAGATGAACAATGGAACAATAAATATAAAACACCATAAACGTCAAAGGAAAACTAATTAACGAAATAACACATGAATAATCGAACAAGGCAACCAAGGCAAAAAGTTAACCTGACACTCGAAACACAACCAAAAAATCAAGAAATACCACAAAATCAGTATAGAATAGTAACTAAGAGACTAAACTAATAAGATGAATAAAGAAATAATATAAATAAAGAATAAAGAACAAAGAAAAAGCTTAAGCAAGTAAACAAACGAAGAAAACTAGGGAGAAATAAAACTAAGGCCGGAAAAAC
>CM035220.1:26994415-26999303 GCA_020233015.1 Callinectes sapidus | reverse complement strand
TAATAATAATAATAATAATAATAATGGAGTCTGCTGTGCATGTGGTGAAGCAAGGGCATCTTGTGGACCACTTCTGCTGATCCATTCACTCAGTATGCGTTTAACACCATCCTTGTATCCATACAAAAAACATCTATAATATTTCTCTGGTGTGGAAACCAGCAATTATAACTATCTATAAGCTTCAAACAAGGCCAATAACTCAAGGGTCTCGCGGCGCCAGTATCATAGCCCAGTGAGGAGTGGCGTGGCCTACTTATTTCATAGAAAATATTTCGGAATGGTAAACACTTTAGTTGCCTGAAACATTGCTCAATACGTACCTATATATTCTAGGTAATGTCAATGAATAAGATCATTGCTAAATATGAGTAAAAAACAAAGTAAACCTTACCTTAGCACGAGGTGATTCCATTGTAGTAAACAAACAAATGTTGTGAGACTCAGCCAGCGTAGCGATGCGTACCAACCAAACACAACTGCGCTCCCTGTCCTGGCATACGGCGCCGGCGGGCCTATGGACTATTTATGATGCTGATTTTGGTTTATGCATTTTATCTGGGATTGTTAAAAATAACAGATAACACTGCCACCTTCTATATATGAAGCTAATCAGTGAAATAAAACCAGAACAGCACCGCTGGCGGACGTACGAGGATGTAAGGTAAGCAAAGGTAAACAAAACTCTCAGATCTGCTGAGATAAATATGCCAAATTTTACAAGTAACTGAAAAGGTCAAAGGATATGCAAGATTTCCGAGCGGAAAAACGGAGGCAAATAGAAGGAAGAAATGTTGTTTTGGCTTTATATATATATATATATATATATATATATATATATATATATATATATATATATATATATATATATAATTATTTATAATACATCTACATTCTCCTTACCCCCCTCCCATCACCCACCACTTGATATTCCAAACTCTAACCTAACCTGTCCTAGCCCGGGGGCTGCAGGGGACATTTACTTAACCTAACTTAAAGAAACACCTCAAAAATCACACCCCTAGACTTGGAAAATGTCAAATTTCTGCCCCATTCCTTACTCCTGTTACAGACTTGCTGAAATCTCAAATTTCCACCACACTCCTGAGTGTTATTACAGACTTAATACACACTTCAATCAATCATGGGGGGCATACGCCAGGGGGCGCGTTGCCTCGCCTCCCCTACGGCGCCACTCCTGGCGGCCACGCCTCGCGAGTCTCCATGCAGGCTCCCTTCCTATACCGAGTAACTCCCAGCAGGAGGCATCGACTTGCCGCAGCCAAGAGTTCTTTGGGCGTCCCCTAGGCCTCCTCCAGGTTGGGTTGTCCCTTACGGAGACAACCCGACAAGCAGGGTCGGCTTCCGGGTATCGCGCCACATGCCCATATAGCCACAGTTGGCGCTGACGGACTATGCTAGTAATAGGCCTCGAATCGGTCTCGTGGAACACTCGCTGATTTGACACAAAGTCATACCAGCGGTATCCCATGATCCTGCGAAGGCATCTAGTACCAAAGACATCAATTCGCCTCTTCAGGTCGGTGTTCAACGTCCATGTCTCACATCCATAGAGTAAGACAGGGATCACCAGCGCCTTGAAGATCCGAATCTTTGTCCGTCTGCACAGGTATCGACAACGCCAAATACTCGTGTTGAGCGAATCCATAACGCCGTGGGCCAGGCCAATCCGCCGTGTGACTTCTTGGCTCGACCCACCATCGTTATGTACTACACTACCAAGGTATGTGAAACTTTTCAAGCTCTCAATGTCCTCGCCACACGCATGGACAGACTGTACTGTTTCATCCAGCACGCCTCCAAACACCTGGACCTTGGTCTTGGCCCAGGAAACCTTAAGTCCCAAGGGCTTCACCTCCTCGTCCAGTGCCTCTAGCGCCATTACCAGAACCTCCAGTGACTCAGCGAAGATTGCTGCATCATCAGCAAAAACAATAATACACACTTGCTACACTTTTATTCTTCATTTACAGTAAGCCTGTAAGCTGCTGGCAGTGTGGCCAGCAGTGACTTATGCACTAAATGATCCTATGGTAAAGAGGAGGAGACTTACTGTATTTAACTAGTTGTATTGTACTGGGTTCCAGCCTCACTCAAACCCTGTGTGTGTGTGTGTGTGTGAGACCATGCCATCAGCTGTACATGAACTGACCTTTTCCAGGTTGAGAGGGCGCCATGCTTGCGGCGATCAAGGAGGCGCTGGGCACGGCGGTGCTGGAGGGCACAGGGTGTGGCGGCAGCAGCTGCATCAATGAGGGAGAGGTGTTCACCACTGACACAGGGAAGGTGTTCCTCAAGAACTCTAAACCAAAGGTAAATGTCATTAGCTTCTGATGCGAATTTTTTAGAGATTCTTTAAATATGTGTTAAAGATGAAGAGAGCAATGTTCCAATATGAACAAACACTAATTACGAAGAGTATTTTTATTTTATTATTTTTTGAGTTATGTTTTCATTACCTTTGTTGTCAAACCACAATCCACTGCTTACCTCTAATACAGCAGTAGTGTGGCACATTGTAGATTGTCAGTCACTGGTGCCTTGCTGGCCGACACTGCTGTAACCACTCATTGCAGTGGTATGCTGTGCCATGCTGTGCTCTGAAGCAGACCAAAAATAGAAAATTATGGAAGAAGACTGCAGAAACTTACAACAGATACAAACCTGCCATTGCAAACATTTTTGATAATTAATGACAGTGCTAGTGATGTGTGTGTGTGTGTGTGTTACTGATGAGTCAGTGTGTGTATGTGTGTTGCAGGCTCGGGAGATGTTTGACGGGGAGTACGAAGGGGGTTGAAGGCCATTGAGGCCACTGGCACAGTGCGTGTCCCAACGCCACGCCTGGCCCTGGACAACCCTGCCGGCGGTGCAGTGCTGGTGATGGAGCACCTGGACATGCACGGCCTCCACCGCAAGGCAGGTGAGACTGGTGTGTGTGTGTGTGTGTGTGTGTGTGTGTGTGTTAGCACCATCTTGCTTCTCATCGTCCCGTCAGCTGACCTTTCTCAGGTCAGCTGGCACAAACACACTCACTAAGTCAGATACGCCAGGATCATCCATTTGCTCTCCTAAACTTTAAATTCCAACTATTTTTTGCGTATGTAATTGCTTTTGTATACTAAACATTATAATGTTACATAGTGCATCTAACTGGTATAAAGACTTATTCAGATGTAAAGCCATAAGAGCGATAACACATGCAGAAACACACACACACGTCATCCCTCAAAAAATTCATTCCAAACACAATTACACTTCAAAAAACATAAAAAAAACACACACACAAAAAGAAAACCTTAATACACACCCACACGCAAACACACATTGCCCTTCAAAAATAAACATTAAGAAGAAAACACAAAAAAATGAAGAAAAAACACATATGCAAAAAAAAAAAAAAAAAAAAAGAATTGTCTAAACAGCATTAAACTTCAAAGAACATTAAAAAAGGTGCTTTGCTGAGGTTTTAATTTTTTTTTAAGGTGTTTTTCATGTTTTTTGAAGATGTTTTTGCATATCACACCATTAGGAAACCTGTAGAGTGAGAGGCATTAGGTTAGGTTGAAGTAGGTTAGTGTTATTTTGGGGAGGTATTTTTAAGGTTGTTTGTAGGGGTTTTAATGGTGTTTTTAGGGTGTTTAAGATTGTTTCTTAAGGGTTTCATTTTTTTTTGCTTCCTCTGAGCCCTTATTGCTAAAAATTGCTTCCTAATTCAAAATTTCACATTTCAAACCGCCAAAAAGAACGAATTAAGTTTGAATCAAGAGCTACCACTATACATCGTGTTACTGGTGGTAAAGATTAACAAGAAATTCTCTCTCTCTCTCTCTCTCTCTCTCTCTCTCTCTCTCTCTCTCTCTCTCACAGAATTACAGTCCCAATGTTTGGCTGATAAACACTATGACCTGCGTGTACAGCACCGCTAGCAGTCTGCCTTGTGTTGCTGCAGGATGCACCTCCACAATGCCGAGGCACAGGAGGTGGCAGCGTGGGTGGTGGCACCAGCTCAGGCTACGTGAAACAGTTTGGCTTCCACATCAACACCTGCTGCGGCTACCTCAGTCAGGACAACACCTGGGCTGATGACTGGCTGGTGAGAGGCAAATATCACAAGGATGCACTCAAGCCTTCACTCATTCATTTGTTTTGTTTGTTTTGTTGTTGTTGTTGCCAAAACATGAGCTAAATCTTTTTAATGCTCTCTGTTGCACCAGTATCAGTCACCCACAACACTACAGTACTGGTGGAGGACATGCACAACCACCACCACCACCACCACCACCATTGTGTTTACAATCCCGCTCCCCCCCCCCCTCTCTCTCTCTCTCTCTCTCTCTCTCTCTTCGTCTTTTCTTGACGTTGTATATTACAGCTTAGTATTTGCTGTCAAGCTGGCCACATGGCGGGCTGACAACAGCAGAACGGTCTATAGGGAGGTAGGTCTATGTGTGAGGGCAGGTCAGGACTAACACTCGCCAATGAAGTCTGGTTATGGTGGCGGCAAGATCGCACTCCCACGCCCATATGCCCCGTTTGGATGGGCTGGAAACTTTATATTAAACAAAGAAAAACAGCCATCCATATCTACTTCAGCGGTGATGCGGAACAAAAATTTCAGTATTACACCTAGTTATTTAGAAACAGAAAGAAAGAAAAAAGAAGGACAGGGGCACGCACAGGGTAAGTTGGTGAAGTGGGTTTGGAGAAAGAAAGAAAACCAGTGAGGAGAGGTGGCAATGGTGGAGGGAATCCCCGCCAAGCCCACAGCCACACCAAACCGGACAGGTTAGAGTAATCCGACTCGTGCCGGCTCGTGTGTAGACATTCATTCATCCTTTAAGTATGGGGGGGCGATCTCTCTCTC
>CM035220.1:26976915-26989415 GCA_020233015.1 Callinectes sapidus | reverse complement strand
CGGGACAGCGCAGCTACAACCCCTCGAGTTACATCCCGTACCTACTTGAAGGGATTGTTACTATTCGATGTAAGAGCAAATAGCAAACAGTCTGTACGCAGGCAATCCTCTGCACGCCACCCACTTTGCTAAAAATGATGGGCTCGATGATTGTACTGAAGGAGGTCTTGGCAGCCCCCACAACAAAGCTGTGGGTGTAGGTGAGCCCCGTGAAGTTCAGTTTCAGGTCATCATACTCAAGGTCCATCTGAGGGAGTAAGAGAAGGAAGAACGTGCGAATTATCTTGAACAAGTCGCACACACAAATGCATACAGGCATACAGTACATTATATATATATATATATATATATATATATATATATATATATATATATATATATATATATATATATATATATAGTATATATATATATATATATATATATATATATATATATATATATATATATATATATATATATATATATATATATATATATATAAACACACACACACACACACACACACACACACACACACACACACACACACACACACATATACACACATGCACACTTACATATATTCAAATAAGAATGAAAATACTACACATGAGCAGAATTGAAAGCATTGTAGCCCAGACTACGAATATTGTTGACCACAACAGGATGCTGAATTGCTAGCATCGAAACAATATCATCCCTCTCCCCCTGATATTCAAGAAAACTCAAAATCTACACACGCCTGTTTCAAAAAGTAGAACAACAAACAATTCCAAGTGGTTAACTTAACAGAGTGCCAGATACGTCCTCCGTACCTTTGGCTCAACACTAAGGAGTCCAACATCACTAATGCCGAAGAAGAGATCGAGTGTCATCTCTATCCCAGTCATGGTGATGTTGGCGTGACCCTCACTGTTGCTCCAGGCACCAGGCCACTTGTATCCACCGTGGAGATTGAAGTAAGGCAGACTGAGCTTGCCTTTCGCCTGCCTCGCCGAGATCGAGGAAAAAAGAGAAAACCGTGGATAGATGTGGAAGAACATACTATAAGGAGCACAAAATGAAGTAAATATTAAATATGTTAGTCATTATGCTGTTGTTTGAGATAAGCTACAATACTGTCCTGCGTAAAGTACAAAGGATGAATGACTGTAATGGCGGAAGATGGAAGCGACACTTGAGTATATACTTACTGAAAGTTTTTGAGTCAAATCTTTGTACTTTTCTGTACACTGTGTTTGGATAAAGGTGAAAACGAATTTTTAACCTGATGTACAATCGGCTCTGGTATTGCTCTCTCTCTCTCTCTCTCTCTCTCTCTCTCTCTCTCTCTCTCTCTCTCTCTCTCAGTACGATATCATTATTTTGATGAATACATTTGTACAAAGTAATCTGTGTCATTATGCGTATGCAACACACGGCGGTATGCATGTGTAGGATATGATCTCCCCAAACAACGGCACCATCGGACAGACACCGGCGATACGGTACTCCCCCGAAATAATGTGAAGCCGCTGAGGTTGAGTGTATCCATATAATGATGAGTAAATAGTGTGAATATATGAGAGCTGCTGGACGAAGTACAATGAGTGGAAGAGTGAGAAGAGTGACTGGAGTGGTGAGAGGAAGGCAGGAAGCTCACCGAGAGAGAGGTGAGGTTGACGTTGACATACTCGAGCCTGAGTCCTGAGTGGCCGGAGATGTATGGGTCGTAGAAGGTGATCTGAGAGACAGGAACCGTCCCCGGGATGTAGATGGGCTCTGGCACGTTCAGTACTAGCTCGGGAAAGTGAAATTGATGTATTTTCTTCCCTTTATCTCCATATATTTCGATTTTCTTTCAAAAATAGATAGAAAACAATATCATACTGTTACATAAAAGATTCTCAGGGTTTCCTTTTAGTTAGGATGGCTCAAAAAGTAAATTTTCTCTCACCAGGAATGCCGTGTGGGTCGCGCACCGAGAAATACTCGACGACGTCATTCACGATCCTCTGGGGCGTCAGCGGCTCCTCCCCAAGCCAAGCTGCGGAGAGCAAGCCCAGTTCATTCTCTCGCCTGTCGTTACAATATCAGTGAAGGAGTCATTTTAAAGTCTTCATGAGATCAGTTTATATACAGAAGCCTTTTTACCTTTGTAATCTACAAGCTGTCCACACACTTCCCTCCCCGCCGCTGCCAGCATCACTGCCACGACCACTGCATACAGCCGAGTCTTGCCCTCCATCCTACCACCCGTCACCATTCAAGTCGCCAGATCACAAGGGCAACTTTATGGCAAAAGTTGGAACGGGGAGAAGGCGATGTCACACGTTCTAGCGAACATAAATCGTATTAATTTAAAAATGTTCTCACATGTACGTACAATGAACATTTGCACTCACTCAACCGTCTATATGTCAAGCTTCACCACGAGTCTAATCAAAATAAGGACACAGTAAAAGATAAGCGGAGTTGAACAGAACGCTGACATAGAACAAACAGTTTATATAATAAAATAAAACTTTTTAAGTAAAAAAACTGGTACAAAATGTTGCACGAACATATAATCATAACATTGTAGCAAGCAATTGTGTCATAAACACATCGTCAGAAAATAACTAGATGCAAAACACATTTTCAATCCTTATTTATGAAACATACGTTTTGCAACAATGACACTTGAACAATTTTTTATATCCTTGATGACTACTTTTCTTTAACACGTAATTACCGTTCAGCTGAGGCACACCGGAGAAGCAGAGCAGCTCGGAGTCAACGGACCTGTACTGACACCTTTGTCACGGGTACACAAACTATTACAGGAATACACTGGCACTGCAATCTAAGGCAAGGGAACACTGATTTAAATTCCTGGACACCCAGGCACCACTGCAAGTTAGCGGCACACCGGCACTCATCAAGGAGCGAGATATTCTCTAATGTAACGTTCCAAGGTGAGAAGATCACGTTTACTGCTGGACCCAATATCCTACTGCTCCGTCGCGCCTCGACCCACTCACCCACCGCAGGGTTCCATCGTCCACTTTACTGCTGAGAAATATTCTTAGATATTCCCGATACATGAGCCTTGACTCTGAGTAGATTACTATATCTATTCCTGTCATTTTGATCAGTGTTTTGTTACAATAGGTAGAAGTGTCCTCAAGATACGATGGGACAGAGGCGTCAAGGGTGGCATGGTGGTTGCCGTCAACCACGACCATGTTTATGTTCTTGAGTGGTGATAAGCAGAGAACAGATAATAGAATGCCTCTGATTACACTGACCATTGATCAACTCCAGCAGTTGTGGGTACACGGCGACAGGGCCACACGGCGACAGGGCCACAGGGCTACAGGTGTTTCACGTGTGCCACGCAGGGAAGGGAACACACAGACCAAACTGGGCAAATCTTCCCTGGTTGCTCTTTCTTCCCCTTATTAACACACACACACACACACACATATATATATATATATATATATATATATATATATATATATATATATATATATATATATATATATATATATATATATATGTATGTATGTATATGTATATAGTATAATATAATATGATATAAATTTGTTTCTTTTATTCTTCATCATTCATTTTGACTAGCCCTCTGGTTCGCAGTATTGATCAGCGCCACAATTTTCTTTCTTTTGCTAAATTGCGATTATTATAGCTAGAATTCATGGCGTGGTTCCGTGGTGGGCTGTTCACAATATTCCCTTTGTACACTGATCACTTCACTTGACGCAGAAAACTTATCATTTACTCCACGTGATGCATCTCGCCTTGGACGTCACCTCCTCTGACGAGTCATCTGGGTCACCGAGAAGAATTCTAACACACTCAAATCGCTACACTTAAAACTGAACAACCACCAGACTCACCTGCTGAACTGTTCTCTGCAGACACACTGCCTTTTCCACCGGATGCTTGGCCACACTCCAGGCAATACAATAACCTTGTGGACATCAACTTGAGGGTATAAAAATATCTGCATACCTTGATTTATTTACTTACTACAACAGCAAAATTTCTTGTACATAACCATACTCTGTTCATGATCGTAATAGGCACAAGCGCCCCCCGTCCTGGTGGAGCACGTTAGGGGATCATATATATATATATATATATATATATATATATATATATATATATATATATATATAGATATATATATATATAGATATATATATATATATATATATATATATATATATATATATATATATATATATATATATATATATATATAGTATATATATATATATATATATATATATATATATATATATATATATATATATATATATATATATATATATATATATATATATAGATATATATATATATATATATATATATATATATATATATATATATGTGTGTGTGTGTGTGTGTGTGTGTGTGTGTGTGTGTGCGTGTGTGTGTGTGTGTGTGTGTGTGTGTGTGTGTGTGTGTGTATTAGGCAAAACTTAACGTTTTGGTGAATCGTGGGGACTTGTCTAATAACCCCCACGATTCACCAAAACGTTCTCCACTCCGCTGCACCTCACGACACCGTCACTTAATAGAAAGAGAAGCCAGACCCCACCAACCTCCCCCTTGAGGGAGGAGCTTGTGCCTGTAATGGTGATGAACAGTGTGCTGTAGACGGTGGATCACCATCCCGCCCTCTTTTCATTAGCAGCGCCGCAGAACTCGATCTTCCCAGAAGCTGGTCAGGCGGTGCACACTTCCGTAGACTCCACAGAAGAAAGGAACTATGAATTTGTCTCTCCTATGACCAGACATTCGATTACAACCTTATCAACACGAGCAAAGAAGGGAAGCTTCAAGAAGCCATCAGCTCTATAAACCTAAGTTCCAAATATGATTTCCACCCATCCTTCTCATCCATAAACTTGTCTGAACCTTTTGAAATTTTGCCAATAACCATTTATATTTTTGCCTATTAATTTCATCCACCCTCCAATCTGGGAAAGAAAACTTTGCTATTTTTCTTATTAAAATTTATAAGGTTAGGAATCCAATATTGTTGTCCTATCCTGATTACTGACCCTGAGAATTTTGCTATGTCACCTTTGTTGTTTCCATGTACCACTCAAAGACCGCCATCACATCCCATCTTATACGTGACTCAGTAGGGACACACACACACACACACACACACACACACACACACACACACACACACACACACACACACACACACACACGCACACACACACACACACACACACACACACACAGAAAAATATAATGGGAACTGGGAAGCATACGAGTCGGAGAGCCGAGATTCAATACTACAAACATCATATGAAACGTTGCATAATTCATGTAACTAGAAACAGGCGGAGCTGTGGATCGGCAAGCAGGTGTGTGTGTGTGTGTGTGTGTGTGTGTGTGTGTGTGTGTGTGTAACTGAACAAGAAACCCTTATGGTTAAAACAATAAGAGATAGACATGGAAGTTATAAAACACACACACACACACACACACACACACACACACACACACAGCTAACCTTCAGATAGGCGTGGGTTGCGTCCGCTCCTGTATGGTGTTGGGCGTGTATAGTGCGTGAGAAGGGTTAATAGTTGCTTCCAGACGCAGCTCGCGAGAAGCATCTGGCGGCAAGGAACTCCCCTGTCAGCGCCGGGCCGCCCAGCGCAGCCCCCAGCAGCAGCAGCAGGAAAGCCGCCTGCAAGATGCAACTGTGACTTTCAGTTCATTATTTATTGATTATGGATATTTCACGTATATAATCAGGCTCTTCGTGGTAGTGGTACGTCATTTCAGATGTGTCTATAGAAATCTTAATTATATGCAATGCCGAGAACATCTTAAAAAAGGTTCCTTTCAGACTAGTTGCCTTCCATGCTTTCCAATGGACGCTTTCACACTAGGCCAGTGCAGTGTCTCGACCAGGCAACTTCAGGGACACTAACATTTCGGTGTCTCACTTCCGCCACTCACTGTAGAGCATGGTTTTGAATGGAAGCTTTCACACTACGCCACCATTGTCCGACACCGCCGCTCACTGGCCAGTAGCGGTGAGCAGCCATTCTTCCGACTGACAAGGAGCGGCGGGTTCATGAGACACTAGTGTCCAGGCATAAATTTGATTGGTGGCGGACACCGGTGTCCTAGTATGAAAGCATGGAAGGAAACTATATAGTGTGAAAGGGGCCTACTGTGTATAAAATCAAAAGTAATTGGATTTTTTCTTCCGTGTATCATTTATAACTTTCCCATTTTTTCCAAGTCTCGAATGAAAGTAAGGCTTCCTCAAGTTACATAGAAATAATAATAATAATAATAATAATAATAATAATAATAATAATAATAATAATAATAATAATAATGTTAATAATAATAACAAAAATAATAATAATAATAATAATAATAATAATAATAATAATAATAATAATAATAATAATAATAATAACAATAATAATAATAATAATAACTATAAAAAACAAAGTAGATAAATATTCTCTTTGTTCTGTCAAAATTTCATCTTAGTCAATTCACGAAGCGATATGTACGTTTCAGTTAAATATGCACGATGGCTTGCCGAGGCTTACCTGAAGATGTCTGAGAGATATGGCTGAGGGCGTCTTTTGGTGTCGAAGTTGTGCGGTGCAGCAGCGGCGGCGAGCACCACCGCCTGCTGCTTCCAGTGATGCACCAGGCCCGCCTCCACCACCCGCCCTAGTCTGCACATGGTGAGATCAACAAGTTCCAGAAGCACAATTATTATCAATGGTTCACACTAAGGCTATAATGCTACACACATCCATCCTGAGGCCAGCGGTCTTCCCGGCACAGCAGCTCAATGCACTTTGTGTTTCAGCTGCAAGATAGATAGCCGCTCGTTTTCATATGCGTTCATTGATTCTAATCAAGTGAGCACACTGGTTAGTCTTTTCACTGAATGAACAAAAAAATAAATAAATAAAATAAATAAATAATAATAATGAAAAGAGTAAGAAAGCAAGATGGATGCATTCGTACATACTATGTGTAATAGATTAATTAAAGTAGGGCGAATACTAACATTTGGTTGAACTTCGCCAGAAAGGGAGCGCCGCTGATGCAGGCAATGCCGTAAGCCTGAGGGAAAAAAGCCTGTCGAGCGATGTGAAAATTATTGTAACCTCGCTGGCTGGCTCGTAGCTCGGAGTTGAGTTGAGGATTCACGAAGACAAATTTCTCTTGTGTAACCTGTGAGAATGAAGAGGACCTGGGGCGGTTAACAGCACATGAGTAAAGCTAAATTTGGCAAGGCTACGTCCTCTGCCATCACCTGCTGAACATCATCATTTCTTTACTCAAGGGTACAGACTTTTACTTTTGTATAATTTTGCATTACACTACCTTTTGGAAACCTAGATCAGGATGCTTCAAGAAGCTCCGTGACAGATCTTCGTGGTCAAATAAGCCCCACACCTTTTTGTAGATACCGCCTTCAGCTTCCTGTATAAAACACATGTGTTACTGATGCTGCTTCTATATATTTGTCCATTCCCTCTCTGCACTGTACATTCCCTCTCTGCACACACAAACAACATTCAGATAACATGCTCCTACGAAACCATTAGTAAAAACTCATAGATTTTACTCCACGATGAGAATCCTGTTGTGTCTCATCACTTACTTTAAAGATATACTGTAAGCTGGAGTCTGTCAAGACGCCGAGGGTAAAGCCTTGAGAGATCGCCTCGGGTAAGTCGTTCAGACCATCAATAGGCTTCTCATAGGTTGGCACAGCGAGAACCGCCGTTAACGTACCAGAATACAGGGCTGGGGAGAAAGAAGTTATGGGTGAGGAGCATTGTTTTATTTCTTTTTAGTTGGTGTTCAAGCTCTTACTCTCCGAAGTTGCCGAACCTACCGTAGACGTAGAAACAGAAGAGGTACCAGAATAGGAAAACACATCTGCTGGGCAGGTGAACTACGGGGATAAGGTTCCCCTGGACCACCAGGTTGCGGAACACGCTGAAGCTGTAGTCACGTGTGCTACTCGTAGTGCACTGCTGTGGATCACGCTCATATGAGGCCGTGACCCGCCCCATCACGCTTGCCACGGGTCCCATCAGGACTGTTATTAGGGCAACACACAGCCAAACCTCAAGGAACAAATATTGGTATGTGATCATTTTGGTGGGTAGAATATCAATGATGAAATAAGAATGTTTGATTTGTTTGGAGGGTTACAGATTTGGAAGCGAACAGCTACACTTATATTACCTGGAGAGAGAATGGAGAAAAGACCGCGAAAGTTCTGTTCTTGAGTGCCGGGGCGCGGGAGACCAGTGTGACGTACTCCAAGAAGTAAGGGTTAGTGAAGTCCAGCACTGTCTCGCGGCTCCCTGTTGGGGTGTAGTACATTCATGAGTGCTGAGCTCAGTGTAGCTTCTCACACATTTGGATATCATTAATTGAAAAAATAATTCAGTTTTCAAAGCAGTTGTCAATAGATAAAGTAAATAGATGTTAATGATTTTTCAGACAGCTCTCATAATAGATCATAATTATGGTTCCTTAACACTGGTGTAGCTATTATCTTGTGTACACTCGCGGGAAGTGACATTTACTTGTAATGGTGATTTCACAAATGGCGATGTGAGCTTCCCTGCGCGCCACGAGCCCGATGAGTCCTGTTACCGTGCCGTTGGGGTGCACGCCTCCCCACTGGTTATCCAAGGGTGACAACACACGATGTCTGCAGGAGAGCGTGCCAGGTGAGCTGCAAGGAAGAAGCTGCAGGAAGAGTGAAGTCCAAAACTTAAGACCTTCATAATACATACGTGAAATTAAGATGGTTAGCGAGAGTGCTGAGTATTTGTGCATCGATGCCAGAGTCTGCCACGCGTCTACCATCTTGCAGAGTCTTGATGACAAAATACGGCCAGTTGTCGAGCGTCGCGACCACCAGCTCTCGGCCACCGAAGTCCCTGTACTGCTGCAGCATGTCCGGCACGATGAGTTTTGTGGGCCGGAACCTTGTCACGTTGCCTGACAGGTGCAGCCTCCCCGCCGGCACCAGCCTAAGCATGCGAAGGAAAACTTTTAGTAAATGAAAGTCAAGATTACGCAAAATAATTGTTGATTATCACACCCAACTCTTCCACTAAGGTAACTATCGCTCACCTGGCCACGTTATCAGCGCCCACCCTCGTCACGAGCAGCCAGTGATCAAACTCAGTCTCAGGCAACGCCAGTGTCACCTGCAGTTGGTGTAATAGGCTAATGAATGAAGCTGTTGTATCAATGCTCCACAACTTAACGAATATATTTTTCTTTTCTTTAAAGACTAGTGTTCATGAAAATTAGGTTGTATTAAATATTCGAACCTGGTGGTTCATCAAGTCTGGTCCAAACTATCACTCGTTTATTTACTTATCACTTTACGAGACGTCATGTGGCATTCCTGTGCACTATGTCATTATGGAGAATTCGTTGACTCTTGACGGAGATGACGGGAAAAATAAATTATTTAACTTGTTTCTTGCATGGCATTCCCATCAGTCTATGACGCTTTACTTTCCTGAGTTGTCAATGAAGTTATTGTATCTCGAACGCTGTTTCTGTATGTTTTCAAAGCTATACCCTAGTGTTCAGGTGCTATGTAAGTGTTCTGATCATGTTTCTCAAATGTGTTTAAACACAAAGCTGATGCGCCACTCACATGCGTGCCCTCGCGGAGCAGGGGCTGGAGGCGATGAGCAGCATCCAGCTCGGCGCCCCCCAGCCACCACAAGTTTGCCCTCTCCAGCCTGTTTCTGCTGACCTAGGATGTGCAAGCAAGTCATAAATCGTCACCAGAGTAGTGACGATGCTAACGACAATGTTACAAAAAAAAATAGTAGCTACTATCATCAGTACGAGTGGTAACATTTTGTAATCGATGTGATAGTAGCGGCAGTAGTGATAGTACTCGTAGAAACACTACCACCAGCAGCAATAGCAGGAGCTGTATTATCACTAAATTTATCTTTACATTACATCGTTAAAAAAAATCCTCCATTGGGTGCATGATGATCCATTCAAGTGTTTGATTTAAAACATCTTTTCTTAAAAAAAAAAAAATCACGTGAGAGTAACTAAATAGATTTAGAAATAATGTCCTATTAAGATAAAAAAGACGGAACTCTCCTTATCAAAAGAATTAATTTTTAGTTTGTATTAAAGCTACCTTGTGCTGTAGTAATTATAAGAGGAGGAGGAGGAGGAGGAGGAGGAGCAGGAGGAGGAGCAGGAGGAGGAGGAGGAGGAGGATACATCTTACTATAATCACAAACGCTGTACTTCAATAATGATCTTACGAAGGAGAAAACTTGTCTGGTGTGGTGTTCAGAGCAGAGGACAACGACAGCCTGGGTGGTGGGCAGTGAGGGCAGTGTTGCCAGGACCTGTTGCAGGTGATGTAAACCCTTGTAGCTCAGCAGTGTCCAGGGCGCCCACGCTCCCTCACCTTGCAACACCACCTCCTGCAAAACGCCTTGAGAGAGAGAGAGAGAGAGAGAGAGAGAGAGAGAGAGAGAGAGAGAGAGAGAGAGAGAGAGAATATTACTTGCTTGACTGTTTTTTTTCTTTCCATTCTTCAATCTTTATAATAAAAAGTACAGATAGTAGTTTTTCTTGATCGTCACTCCTGCGTCAAGAGAACTGACCATCATTCACAACATGCATGCATGGAGCACTGCCTGACTCACCTTGATGAGCGTCGTCGTATACCACGTAGAGGTCAAGCGGCGAGGTGGCTTGGGCCAACAACCATGACAGCAGCGTCACCTCCACGTCGGTGCTGCAATACGAATCGAGACTCTTGGGAGCGAAGACTGCACACTGGTGTATCCTGCTCAACTGACCAGCCCCACACTCCCTTTTATCCCCCCCCCCCCTACCTTCCCTTCCCCGCTGACCCATTCTTGTCCTTTTTCCTTTGTTATCTTCCGCCACCACGGGCTCACGCAAACTTAGATAGATCTTGGAATCTTCAGCTATCAGTCGCACCCTTGTTTTGTGTCAAGGCGCACACAAATGGTCAGATTGTTAAGCCCTACCCGCATACAATATGCAACAGATAAAGTTAACAAATTTTGCTGCCTTGCCTCTGGTTGCCTGATTGACTCAGGTGTCGAAGGTGAAGAGGAGCCCTCCATGCGGCCTGAAGTGTGGCCAAGGTGGGAGCGGACTGCCTACCGCCCAGGTCTGCAGTCGCCACGCCCGCTGCTGGGAGACAGGGTACACGTAAGATTTACCGAGTTATTTAATATAGAAATGTTTAGTCACTTTTTCCTAATTCATATGAATTTATGTTATCTTTCAACTTTGATACATTAACTTGCAACTCCAAGGAGGACGTACTGTACTTCGAAAAAGGTCGCGGTGGTGCTGCTGAAGTGCTTAATGCCACGCCCACAAGGAAAATTTATATTCCCAGGAAATTGAGAAAATAAGGGCGGCTGCAAGAAGCCGCCAGACCTTTAGTTGGCAATCCCTGTGTGAAACATACCTTCCTGTCCATTTCATATTTATCCATAAATTTCTCTAATCTCCCTTTAAAGCGGCAAAATGACTTTGTGCTAACAATCTGGTTACCGAGTTTATTCTATTCATCTATCATTATATTACCTAAGAACAATTTCCTTACCATTTCTATTTCTTCAAATCCAACTTTCTAGAGTCTGCTGTAAATCCATTATTTCTTCTTTTATCCCGATTGCTGATCCTAAGCATTTTGCAGACATCACTATTACTATATGCCCTAAATCACATAAAGAACACCAGAAGATCTCTCATTTTGTCTCTCTAAGGAATGTAAACTTAAAAGTTTTAATTTCCTTTCATAGAGAATATTTCTAATTTCTTTTAGCTTTTGATTATTCCAATTTAATCGGATTATAAAGAAATATGATTATATCCTTCCTACAATATGTGGACCAGAACTGCAAAGCATAATCTGGATGAGGTCTGACCAGCGTCAAAAATTATTTTAATATTAATTCATGACTTCTGTTTTTGCTATTGCTGACATGCGTTTCATTTCTGTATGAACTCTGTATTGTTTTCTTTGAGAAAGATCATGGTTAACTATAGCACTTTTTTTCGTTTTCTGATTTCTCCCTGGCATTCGGGAAAAGTGTATTGTCTCTATTGGGAAAGGTTTCGGCTGGGTTGGTAGGAGAGAGGGGATAGTAAAAGCGAGGCCTGCACGTCAGCCACGCGCCACATCTTACATTTGATATTCATGGCATAGATATGTATTTTTTTCAATATTCAGTTTACATCAACGTAAGGCATACAGTGGTCTGTGGGCGAGGCTATTCATTCCTAGCGCTGTAAGAGACCACAGTTTTGGATTGACAGACGTTCGTCAAAACAAGATAATGATATCTTATGTATCAGCGGGAGCCATTCCATATGGATTGTAATAATAATAATAATAATAATAATAATAATAATAATAATAATAATAATGATAATAATAATAATAATAATGATGATAATAA
>CM035220.1:26965060-26976415 GCA_020233015.1 Callinectes sapidus | reverse complement strand
TCTATTATGAGCGCTGTCTGAAAAATCATTAACATCTATTTACTTTATCTATTGACAACTGCTTTGAAAACTGAATTATTTTTTCAATTAATGATATCCAAATGTGTGAGAAGCTACACTGAGCTCAGCACTCATGAATGTACTACACCCCAACAGGGAGCCGCGAGACAGTGCTGGCCTTCACTAACCCTTACTTCTTGGAGTACGTCACACTGGTCTCCCGCGCCCCGGCACTCAAGAACAGAACTTTCGCGGTCTTTTCTCCATTCTCTCTCCAGGTAATATAAGTGTAGCTGTTCGCTTCCAAAGCTGTAACCCTCCAAACAAATCAAACATTCTTATTTCATCATTGATATTCTACCCCCCAAAATTATCACATACCAATATTTGTTCCTTGAGGTTTGGCTGTGTGTTGCCCTAATAACAGTCCTGATGGGACCCGTGGCAAGCGTGATGGGGCGGGTCACGGCCTCATATGAGCGTGATCCACAGCAGTGCACTACGAGTAGCACACGTGCCTACAGCTTCAGCGTGTTCCGCAACCTGGTGGTCCAGGGGAACCTTATCCCCGTAGTTCACCTGCCCAGCAGATGTGTTTTCCTATTCTGGTACCTCTTCTGTTTCTACGTCTACGGTAGGTTCGGCAACTTCGGAGAGTAAGAGCTTGAACACCAACTAAAAAGAAATAAAACAATGCTCCTCACCCATAACTTCTTTCTCCCCCGCCCTGTATTCTGGTACGTTAACGGCGGTTCTCGCTGTGCCAACCTATGAGAAGCCTATTGATGGTCTGAACGACTTACCCGAGGCGATCTCTCAAGGCTTTACCCTCGGCGTCTTGACAGACTCCAGCTTACAGTATATCTTTAAAGTAAGTGATGAGACACAACAGGATTCTCATCGTGGAGTAAAATCTATGAGTTTTTACTAATGGTTTCGTAGGAGCATGTTATCTGAATGTTGTTTGTGTGTGCAGAGAGGGAATGTACAGTGCAGAGAGGGAATGGACAAATATATAGAAGCAGCATCAGTAACACATGTGTTTTATACAGGAAGCTGAAGGCGGTATCTACAAAAAGGTGTGGGGCTTATTTGACCACGAAGATCTGTCACGGAGCTTCTTGAAGCATCCTGATCTAGGTTTCCAAAAGGTAGTGTAATGCAAAATTATACAAAAGTAAAAGTCTGTACCCTTGAGTAAAGAAATGATGATGTTCAGCAGGTGATGGCAGAGGACGTAGCCTTGCCAAATTTAGCTTTACTCATGTGCTGTTAACCGCCCCAGGTCCTCTTCATTCTCACAGGTTACACAAGAGAAATTTGTCTTCGTGAATCCTCAACTCAACTCCGAGCTACGAGCCAGCCAGCGAGGTTACAATAATTTTCACATCGCTCGACAGGCTTTTTTCCCTCAGGCTTACGGCATTGCCTGCATCAGCGGCGCTCCCTTTCTGGCGAAGTTCAACCAAATGTTAGTATTCGCCCTACTTTAATTAATCTATTACACATAGTATGTACGAATGCATCCATCTTGCTTTCTTACTCTTTTCATTATTATTATTTATTTATTTTATTTATTTATTTTTTTGTTCATTCAGTGAAAAGACTAACCAGTGTGCTCACTTGATTAGAATCAATGAACGCATATGAAAACGAGCGGCTATCTATCTTGCAGCTGAAACACAAAGTGCATTGAGCTGCTGTGCCGGGAAGACCGCTGGCCTCAGGATGGATGTGTGTAGCATTATAGCCTTAGTGTGAACCATTGATAATAATTGTGCTTCTGGAACTTGTTGATCTCACCATGTGCAGACTAGGGCGGGTGGTGGAGGCGGGCCTGGTGCATCACTGGAAGCAGCAGGCGGTGGTGCTCGCCGCCGCTGCTGCACCGCACAACTTCGACACCAAAAGACGACCCTCAGCCATATCTCTCAGACATCTTCAGGTAAGCCTCGGCAAGCCATCGTGCATATTTAACTGAAACGTACATATCGCTTCGTGAATTGACTAAGATGAAATTTTGACAGAACAAAGAGAATATTTATCTACTTTGTTTTTTATAGTTATTATTATTATTATTATTATTATTATTATTATTATTATTATTATTATTATTATTATTATTATTACTATTATTTTTATCATTTTTGTTATTATTATTAACATTATTATTATTATTATTATTATTATTATTATTATTATTATTATTATTATTATTATTATTATTTCTATTATTGTTATTATTATTATTATTATTATTATTATTATTATTATTATTATTATTATTATTATTATTATTTCTATGTAACTTGAGGAAGCCTTACTTTCATTCGAGACTTGAAAAAAATGGGAAAGTTATAAATGATACACGGAAGAAAAAATCCAATTACTTTTGATTTTATACACAGTAGGCCCCTTTCACACTATATAGTTTCCTTCCATGCTTTCATACTAGGACACCGGTGTCCGCCACCAATCAAATCTATGCCTGGACACTAGTGTCTCATGAACCCGCCGCTCCTTGTCAGTCGGAAGAATGGCTGCTCACCGCTACTGGCCAGTGAGCGGCGGTGTCGGACAATGGTGGCGTAGTGTGAAAGCTTCCATTCAAAACCATGCTCTACAGTGAGTGGCGGAAGTGAGACACCGAAATGTTAGTGTCCCTGAAGTTGCCTGGTCGAGACACTGCAGTGGCCTAGTGTGAAAGCGTCCATTGGAAAGCATGGAAGGCAACTAGTCTGAAAGGAACCTTTTTTAAGATGTTCTCGGCATTGCATATAATTAAGATTTCTATAGACACATCTGAAATGACGTACCACTACCACGAAGAGCCTGATTATATACGTGAAATATCAATAATCAATAAATAATGAACTGAAAGTCACAGTTGCATCTTGCAGGCGGCTTTCCTGCTGCTGCTGCTGCTGGGGGCTGCGCTGGGCGGCCCGGCGCTGACAGGGGAGTTCCTTGCCGCCAGATGCTTCTCGCGAGCTGCGTCTGGAAGCAACTATTAACCCTTCTCACGCACTATACACGCCCAACACCATACAGGAGAGGACGCAACCCACGCCTATCTGAAGGTTAGCTGTGTGTGTGTGTGTGTGTGTGTGTGTGTTTTATAACTTCCATGTCTATCTCTTATTGTTTTAACCACAAGGGTTTCTTGTTCAGTTACACACACACACACACACACACACACACACACACACACACACACACACACACACCTGCTTGCCGATCCACAGCTCCGTCTGTTTCTAGTTACATGAATTATGCAAAGTTTCATATGATGTTTGTAGTATTGAATCTCGGCTCTCCGACTCGTATGCTTCCCAGTTCCCATTATATTTTTCTGTGTGTGTGTGTGTGTGTGTGTGTGTGTGTGTGTGCGTGTGTGTGTGTGTGTGTGTGTGTGTGTGTGTGTGTGTGTGTGTGTGTGTGTGTGTGTGTCCCTTACTTTTAACATTCCTTGGAGAGCACCAGTGAGTCACGTATAAGATGGGATGTGATGGCGGTCTTTGAGTGGTACATGGATACAACAAAGGTGACATAGCAAAACTCTCAGGGTCAGTAATCAGGATAGGACAACAATATTGGATTCCTAACCTTATAAATTTTAATAAGAAAAATAGCAAAGTTTTCTTTCCCAGATTGGATGGTGGATGAAATTAATAGGCAAAAATATAAATGGTTATTGGCAAAATTTCAAAAGGTTCAGACAAGTGTATGGATGAGAAGGATGGGTGGAAATCATATTTGGGACTTAGGTTTATAGAGCTGATGGCTTCTTGAAGCTTCCCTTCTTTGCTCGTGTTGATAATGTTGTAATCGAATGTCTTGTCATAGGAGAGACAAATTCATAGTTCCTTTCTTCTGTGGAGTCTACGGAAGTGTGCACCGCCTGACCAGCTTCTGGGAAGATCGAGTTCTGCGGCGCTGCTAATGAAAAGAGGGCGTGCTGGTGATCCACCGTCTACAGCACACTGTTCATCACCATTACAGGCACAAGCTCCTCCCTCAAGGGGGAGGTTGGTGGGGTCTGGCTTCTCTTTCTATTAAGTGACGGTGTCGTGAGGTGTAGCGGAGTGGAGAACGTTTTGGTGAATCGTGGGGGTTATTAGACAAGTCCCCACGATTCACCAAAACGTTAAGTTTTGCCTAATACACACACACACACACACACACACACACACACACACACACACATATATATATATATATATATATATATATATATATATATATATATATATATATATGATCCCCTAACGTGCTCCACCAGGACGGGGGGCGCTTGTGCCTATTACGATCATGAACAGAGTATGGTTATGTACAAGAAATTTTGCTGTTGTAGTAAGTAAATAAATCAAGGTATGCAGATATTTTTATACCCTCAAGTTGATGTCCACAAGGTTATTGTGTTGCCTGGAGTGTGGCCAAGCATCCGGTGGAAAAGGCAATGTGTCTGCAGAGAACAGTTCAGCAGGTGAGTCTGGTGGTTGTTCAGTTTTAAGTGTAGCGATTTGAGTGTGTTAGAATTCTTCTCGGTGACCCAGATGACTCGTCAGAGGAGGTGACGTCCAAGGCGAGATGCATCACGTGGAGTAAATGATAAGTTTTCTGCGTCAAGTGAAGTGATCAGTGTACAAAGGGAATATTGTGAACAGCCCACCACGGAACACACGCCATGAATTCTAGCTATAATAATCACAATTTAGCAAAAGAAAGAAAATTGTGGCGCTGATCAATACTGCGAACCAGAGGGCTAGTCAAAATTAATGATGAAGAATAAAAGAAACAAATTTATATCATATCATATTATATTATACTATATACATATACATACATATATATATATATATATATATATATATATATATATATATATATATATATATATATATATATATATATATATATAGTTACGAACCCATGTATGGAGGGGGGGGGGCGTGGCCGTGGGTATGTGTGTATGTATGTGCGTGGTGGGCGTGAGAGTAGACAAAGAAGCAACGGGTCTGGGACGGGAAGGAGAGAGAGAGGCCGGAGGAGCGACACAAGGGAGAAGGGGGCTTTTGACGATTCAGCAAATAGTTTTTGCCGCCGCCCGGCGACAGGCAGTGAGGGGAGAGAGCAGAGAGAAGAGAGTTGGGGCCCAGTGAGGAGGACAGAGGGAAGAGCTGCTTCGCTTCCCCTTGTTCCTGGACAGATATATTCTGACTGCCATGTAATAGTACCTGTGCGTTGGCAGTGTGTGCGCCTGGACTGTGTGTGCCTAGTTGACATCGTGGAAGCCTGCTGGGAGGCCGTGAATGAGGTGTGAGGTGTGAGGAGGCCCGAGCTGCCGCCTTGCTGTGTCGTCTTGCTGAGCGCGCCTTTGTCATTGTGTGAGGCGTGTCACGGTCCCCCATGTTACCTGTAGTGCTTGCTGAGTAAACTAGCCAAAGTGAACTCAGTGTGTTTGCTTTGTCCCCCATTTTGAGCTGCTACAGGTACACTTCGCTACACTTGCCCATCCGAACCGTGTGGAAGTTACGCAACCCCCCTATGCCCTGTTGCCCTGCTTGTGCACCTGGGAGGCCTGTGTGAACCCTGTGGCCTGAGACGTGCTGCTGAGGGCAGAGAGAGGGTGTGAAGAAGAAGAAACAAGGGGGGTGAACGTAACAGTGGTGTCAGGAGTGGGATAGTTGATGGTGCAAAGTGAATAGCCGAGTGTTGTAGTAGCAGAATGGGGGATGAACGCAGACAACAAGATGGCGGGGATGGTGCCTCTGTGTCTGTGGGCGAGGCTAGTGACGTCACATTGGCCAGAAAGGAAAGTTCCGCCATGATGGCGATGCTTCGAGCCCTGATGACAGAAATAATAGTGAAAATAGACCAGCACACGGAGAAAATAGACCAGCACACGGAGAAAATAGACCAGCAGACGGAGAAAATAGACCGGCAGACGACGATTATTTGCCAGAATTTGAGGAAAATCGGACTGCAGGAGGTGAAAATGGACGGGCAGGCAGCACAAATTAACCTGGCGGCAGGGAACGCACAAGTGAGGGAAGAAGTTGTGGCAGCCCCATCCCCGGTGTCAGACCAGCAGTTGTGTGGCGTGACTGGCCACTGTGAGCTGAGAGTCTCTGTTGCCGACATGGAAGAACCCTGTCTGTTGGGGCTAGACTCCCTGTTTGGGAATGCAGTGTGTGATGACCTCGGAAGGATGCAGCGGAAGGTACGTGGAGAAGTCGTACCACTGGTCCTTGAGGATGCTGTTAAACAGGTCGAGAGCCCCGTGACGAGTTCGGATGTCGAGGCGAGACTGGTGCCGTACTTGCAAGGTGTGTGCTGCCAAGAAGGGCCCAGCAAGGAAGACGCGTGCTCCCCTGCAGCTGTACCAGGCTGGGGCGCCCATGCAGAGGATGGCAGTGGATATAGCTGGCCCTTTCCCTCGCACCCGAAGGGGCAACCGATTCATCTGTGTGGCCATGGACTACTTCACAAAGTGGCCAGAGGCCTGTGCATTGCCCAACCATGAAGCAGAGAGAGGGTGTGAAGAAGAAGAAACAAGGGGGGTGAACGTAACAATGGTGTCAGGAGTGGGATAGTTGATGGTGCAAAGTGAATAGCCGAGTGTTGTAGTAGCAGAATGGGGGATGAACGCAGACAACAAGATGGCGGGGATGGTGCCTCTGTGTCTGTGGGCGAGGCTAGTGACGTCACATTGGCCAGAAAGGAAAGTTCCGCCATGATGGCGATGCTTCGAGCCCTGATGACAGAAATAATAGTGAAAATAGACCAGCACACGGAGAAAATAGACCAGCACACGGAGAAAATAGACCAGCAGACGGAGAAAATAGACCGGCAGACGACGATTATTTGCCAGAATTTGAGGAAAATCGGACTGCAGGAGGTGAAAATGGACGGGCAGGCAGCACAAATTAACCTGGCGGCAGGGAACGCACAAGTGAGGGAAGAAGTTGTGGCAGCCCCATCCCCGGTGTCAGACCAGCAGTTGTGTGGCGTGACTGGCCACTGTGAGCTGAGAGTCTCTGTTGCCGACATGGAAGAACCCTGTCTGTTGGGGCTAGACTCCCTGTTTGGGAATGCAGTGTGTGATGACCTCGGAAGGATGCAGCGGAAGGTACGTGGAGAAGTCGTACCACTGGTCCTTGAGGATGCTGTTAAACAGGTCGAGAGCCCCGTGACGAGTTCGGATGTCGAGGAGAGACTGGAGCTGAACTGCGGAGTCGTGAGGGAACGTGAGGCAGCGGGCGCCACTGAAGAAGGCGGTGGAGGCCATGCAGCGGTGAACAGCTGTGGTGATGAGGACGGCGGCGCGGGGAAGATGTAGAGCGGGCAGAGCGAGGCTGGCACGCAGCGAGAAGTCGGGCAGCATGTCCACCAGAGGTTTGGGTGGACGGAGGAAGGCGAGAAGTCGTGCAGGGAGGGGCAGCCGTGCAAGGAGGAATTCTTGCCCGAAAATCCTGTTACCGAGGACTCAGTGGAGCAGGGGGAGACGCTGCACGTACAAGACGGCGTGTTGCAGAAGGACGTGGAGGATGCAGCTAAACAGCAGACGTGGCTGCTGGTAAACCCTTTCTCCCTGCAGGTTGAGTTGCTGGAGGAGGCGCATGCTGGCATCTCTGGTGGGCAACTGGGGCGTAGGAAGACTCTACGTAGCCTGTGCCGACGCCTGTGCTGGGTTGGCATGAGGCATGAGGTGGAGTGGTGCAAGCTGTACCACGTTTACGTCGCCGAGAAGGAATCTGAGCGACGTACCAGAGCAGCGCTGAGGTGGTACCAGTTTGGCGCTCCCTGGGAGGGGATGGCGGTGGATGTCGCCGGGGCACGGCCTAGTATGCCCCAAGTTAACCGCCGCTACCTCCCCGAGGCTACTGGACGACCACCTGGGGAAGAGCTACCACAGATGTCGCCTGAGGTTGTGGCGGCGTCGCAGCAGCGCTGGTACCAGCCGCGCGCCGGGGACGTGCAGATGCGGTGGGCGACCGCGTCTGCCTTGTACAATCCCCGCGAGAGACGAGGCCTCGCCCCGAGACTGCAGAGCAACTGGGAGAGCCCGTGTACTGCCCTTGAGCGGCTCTCAGACATCATCTGCAAGCTGGGCGATGGCACACGTAAGCGGCCGAGTATTGTCCACGTTGATCGCATGTGGACCGTCTGTGGCGGTATGCTGGAGAAGCCACTTTTTCCTGGGAGGGCCAGGATGGCGTTGTCCAAACTCCTCCCTCATCTGGGAGTGAGAGTGGTGACGACCCCGCTCTAGACAGCGCTAGCCAGGGTGAAGGGAGCAGTGACAGTGGTGACAGTGATGGTGAGGCCCAAGGACAGGTGTTTGAAACTAACCGGCCTACCAGGGCCCGGAGGCCACCGCAGTGGTTAAGGGACTATATAGAAATTTAGTTCTTGTGTAAGTTTAGATATAGATGTGATTTATTTTTCTTTTATTCTGTTTAGTTAATTTTCTTTTGTAGGGAGTTGCGGACGGCCGGGTCGGCCTTTTTGCAAGAGAGGGGGTAGTGTTACGAACCCATGTATGGAGGGGGGGGGGGCCGTGGCCGTGGGTATGTGTGTATGTATGTGCGTGGTGGGCGTGAGAGTAGACAAAAGAAGCAACGGGTCTGGGACGGGAAGGAGAGAGAGAGAGGCCGGAGGAGCGACACAAGGGAGAAGGGGGCTTTTGACGATTCAGCAAATAGTTTCTGCCGCCGCCCGGCGACAGGCAGTGAGGGGAGAGAGCAGAGAGAGAAGAGAGTGGGGGCCCAGTGAGGAGGACAGAGGGAAGAGCTGCCTCGCTTCCCCTTGTTCCTGGACAGATATATTATGACTGCCATGTAATAGTACCTGTGCGTTGGCAGTGTGTGCGCCTGGACTGTGTGTGCCTAGTTGACATTGTGGAAGCCTGCTGGGAGGCCGTGAATGAGGTGTGAGGTGTGAGGAGGCCCGAGCTGCCGCCTTGCTGTGTCGTCTTGCTGAGCGCGCCTTTGTCATTGTGTGAGGCGTGTCACGGTCCCCCATGTTGCCTGTAGTGCTTGCTGAGTAAACTAGCCAAAGTGAACTCAGTGTGTTTGCTTTGTCCCCCATTTTGAGCTGCTACAGGTACACTTCGCTACACTTGCCCATCCGAACCGTGTGGAAGTTACGCAACCCCCCCTATGCCCTGTTGCCCTGCTTGTGCACCTGGGAGGCCTGTGTGAACCCTGTGGCCTGAGACGTGCTGCTGGGGGCAGAGAGAGGGTGTGAAGAAGAAGAAACAGGGGGGTGAACGTAACAATATATATATATATATATATATATATATATATATATATATATATATATATATATATATATATATGTGTGTGTGTGTGTGTGTGTGTGTGTGTGTTAATAAGGGGAAGAAAGAGCAACCAGGGAAGATTTGCCCAGTTTGGTCTGTGTGTTCCCTTCCCTGCGTGGCACACGTGAGACACCTGTAACCCTGTGGCCCTGTCGCCGTGTACCCACAACTGCTGGAGTTGATCAATGGTCAGTGTAATCAGAGGCATTCTATTATCTGTTCTCTGCTTATCACCACTCAAGAACATAAACATGGTCGTGGTTGACGGCAACCACCATGCCACCCTTGACGCCTCTGTCCCATCGTATCTTGAGGACACTTCTACCTATTGTAACAACACACTGATCAAAATGACAGGAATAGATATAGTAATCTACTCAGAGTCAAGGCTCATGTATCGGGAATATCTAAGAATATTTCTCAGCAGTAAAGTGGACGATGGAACCCTGCGGGGGGTGAGTGGGTCGAGGCGCGATGGAGCAGTAGGATATTGGGTCCAGCAGTAAACGTGATCTTCTCACCTTGGAACGTTACATTAGAGAATATCTCGCTCCTTGATGAGTGCCGGTGTGCCGCTAACTTGCAGTGGTGCCTGGGTGTCCAGGAATTTAACTCAGTGTTCCCTTGCCTTAGATTGCAGTGCCAGTGTATTCCTGTAATAGTTTGTGTACCCGTGACAAAGGTGTCAGTACAGGTCCGTTGACTCCGAGCTGCTCTGCTTCTCCGGTGTGCCTCAGCTGAACGGTAATTACGTGTTAAAGAAAAGTAGTCATCAAGGATATATAAAAATGTTCAAGTGTCATTGTTGCAAAACGTATGTTTCATAAATAAGGATTGAAAATGTGTTTTGCATCTAGTTATTTTATGACGATGTGTTTATGACACAATTGCTTGCTACAATGTTATGATTATATGTTCGTGCAACATTTTGTACCAGTTTTTTTACTTAAAAAGTTTTATTTTATTATATAAACTGTTTGTTCTATGTCAGCGTTCTGTTCAACTCCGCTTATCTTTTCCTGTGTCCTTATTTTGATTAGACTCGTGGTGAAGCTTGACATATAGACGGTTGAGTGAGTGCAAATGTTCATTGTACGTACATGTGAGAACATTTTTAAATTAATACGATTTATGTTCGCTAGAACGTGGGACATCGCCTTCTCCCCGTTCCAACTTTTGCCATAAAGTTGCCCTTGTGATCTGGCGACTTGAATGGTGACGGGTGGTAGGATGGAGGGCAAGACTCGGCTGTATGCAGTGGTCGTGGCCGTGATGCTGGCAGCGGCGGGGAGGGAAGTGTGTGGACAGCTTGTAGATTACAAAGGTAAAAAGGCTTCTGTATATAAACTGATCTCATGAAGACTTTAAAATGACTCCTTCACTGATATTGTAACGACAGGCGAGAGAATGAACTGGGCTTGCTCTCCGCAGCTTGGCTTGGGGAGGAGCCGCTGACGCCCCAGAGGATCGTGAATGACGTCGTCGAGTATGTCTCGGTGCGCGACCCACACGGCATTCCTGGTGAGAGAAAATTTACTTTTTGAGCCATCCTAACTAAAAGGAAACCCTGAGAATCTTTTATGTAACAGTAGGATATTGTTTTCTATCTATTTTTGAAAGAAAATCGAAATATATGGAGATAAAGGGAAGAAAATACATCAATTTCACTTTCCCGAGCTAGTACTGAACGTGCCAGAGCCCATCTACATCCCGGGGACGGTTCCTGTCGCTCAGATCACCTTCTACGACCCATACATCTCCGGCCACTCAGGACTCAGGCTCGAGTATGTCAACGTCAACCTCACCTCTCTCTCGGTGAGCTTCCTGCCTTCCTCCCACCACTCCAGTCACTCTTCTCACTCTTCCACTCATTGTACTTCGTCCAGCAGCTCTCATATATTCACACTATTTACTCATCATTATATGGATACACTCAACCTCAGCGGCTTCACATTATTTCGGGGGAGTACCGTATCGCCGGTGTCTGTCCGATGGTGCCGTTGTTTGGGGAGATCATATCCTACACG
>CM035220.1:26941619-26954119 GCA_020233015.1 Callinectes sapidus | reverse complement strand
CCTGCGGAGTGAGCTCGGATCTCATAGACCAATCATCGGGTAGGGTATGTTACTACGCACCGGGACAGCGAAGCTACAACCCCTCGAGTTACATCCCGTACCTACTTGAAGGGATTGTTACTATTCGATGTAAGAGCAAATAGCAAACAGTCTGTACGCAGGCAATCCTCGGCAAGCCACCCACTTTGCTAAAAATGATGGGCTCGATGATTGTACTGAAGGAGGTCTTGGCAGCCCCCACAACAAAGCTGTGGGTGTAGGTGAGCCCCGTGAAGTTCAGTTTCAGGTCATCATACTCAAGGTCCATCTGAGGGAGTAAGAGAAGGAAGAACGTACGAATTATCTTGAACAAGTCGCACACACAAATGCATACAGGCATACAGTACATTATATATATATATATATATATATATATATATATATATATATATATATATATATATATATATATATATAAACACACACACACACACACACACACACACACACACACACACATATACACACATGCACACTTACATATATTCAAATAAGAATGAAAATACTACACATGAGCAGAATTGAAAGCATTGTAGCCCAGACTACGAATATTTTTGACCACAACAGGATGCTGAATTGATAGCATCGAAACAATATCATCCCTCTCCCCCTGATATTCAAGAAAACTCAAAATCTACACACGCCTGTTTCAAAAAGTAGAACAACAAACAATCCCAAGTGGTTAACTTAACAGAGTGCCAGATACGTCCTCCGTACCTTTGGCTCAACACTAAGGAGTCCAACATCACTAATGCCGAAGAAGAGATCGAGTGTCATCTCTATCCCAGTCATGGTGATGTTGGCGTGACCCTCACTGTTGCTCCAGGCACCAGGCCACTTGTATCCACCGGGGAGATTGAAGTAAGGCAGACTGAGCTTGCCTTTCGCCTGCCTCGCCGAGATCGAGGAAAAAAGAGAAAACCGTGGATAGATGTGGAAGAACATACTATAAGTAGCATAAAATGAAGTAAATATTAAATATGTTAGTCATTATGCTGTTGTTTGAGATAAGCTACAATACTGTCCTGCGTAAAGTACAAAGGATGACTGACTGTAATGGCGGAAGATGGAAGCGACACTTGAGTATATACTTACTGAAAGTTTTTGAGTCAAATCTTTGTACTTTTCTGTACACTGTGTTTGGATAAAGGTGAAAACGAATTTTTCACCTGATGTACAATCGGCTCTGGTATTGCTCTCTCTCTCTCTCTCTCTCTCTCTCTCTCTCTCTCTCTCTCTCTCTCTCTCTCTCTCTCTCTCTCTCTCTCTCTCTCTCTCTCTCTTTCTCAGTACGATATCATTATTTTGATGAATACATTTGTACAAAGTAATCTGTGTCATTATGCGTATGCAACACACGGCGGTATGCATGTGTAGGATATGATCTCCCCAAACAACGGCACCATCGGACAGACACCGGCGATACGGTACTCCCCCGAAATAATGTGAAGCCGCTGAGGTTGAGTGTATCCATATAATGATGAGTAAATAGTGTGAATACATGAGAGCTGCTGGACGAAGTACAATGAGTGGAAGAGTGAGAAGAGTGACTGGAGTGGTGAGAGGAAGGCAGGAAGCTCACCGAGAGAGAGGTGAGGTTGACGTTGACATACTCGAGCCTGAGTCCTGAGTGGCCGGAGATGTATGGGTCGTAGAAGGTGATCTGAGAGACAGGAACCGTCCCCTGGATGTAGATGGGCTCTGGCACGTTCAGTACTAGCTCGGGAAAGTGAAATTGATGTATTTTCTTCCCTTTATCTCCATATATTTCGATTTTCTTTCAAAAATAGCTAGAAAACAATATCATACTGTTACATAAAAGATTCTCAGGGTTTCCTTTTAGTTAGGATGGCTCAAAAAGTAAATTTTCTCTCACCAGGAATGCCGTGTGGGTCGCGCACCGAGAAATACTCGACGACGTCATTCACGATCCTCTGGGGCGTCAGCGGCTCCTCCCCAAGCCAAGCTGCGGCGAGCAAGCCCAGTTCATTCTCTCGCCTGTCGTTACAATATCAGTGAAGGAGTCATTTTAAAGTCTTCATGAGATCAGTTTATATACAGAAGCCTTTTTACCTTTGTAATCTACAAGCTGTCCACACACTTCCCTCCCCGCCGCTGCCAGCATCCCTGCCACGACCACTGCATACAGCCGAGTCTTGCCCTCCATCCTACCACCCGTCACCATTCAAGTCGCCAGATCACAAGGGCAACTTTATGGCAAAAGTTGGAACGGGGAGAAGGCGATGTCACACGTTCTAGCGAACATAAATCGTATTAATTTAAAAATGTTCTCACATGTACGTACAATGAACATTTGCACTCACTCAACGGTCTATATGTCAAGCTTCACCACGAGTCTAATCAAAATAAGGACACAGTAAAAGATAAGCGGAGTTGAACAGAACGCTGACATAGAACAAACAGTTTATAGAATAAAATAAAACTTTTTAAGTAAAAAAACTGGTACAAAATGTTGCACGAACATATAATCATAACATTGTAGCAAGCAATTGTGTCATAAACACATCGTCAGAAAATAACTAGATGCAAAACACATTTTCAATCCTTATTTATGAAACATACGTTTTGCAACAATGACACTTGAACAATGTTTTATATCCTTGATGACTACTTTTCTTTAACACGTAATTACCGTTCAGCTGAGGCACACCGGAGAAGCAGAGCAGCTCGGAGTCAACGGACCTGTACTGACACCTTTGTCACGGGTACACAAACTATTACAGGAATACACTGGCACTGCAAGCTAAGGCAAGGGAACACTGATTTAAATTCCTGGACACCCAGGCACCACTGCAAGTTAGCGGCACACCGGCACTCATCAAGGAGCGAGATATTCTCTAATGTAACGGTCCAAGGTGAGAAGATCACGTTTACTGCTGGACCCAATATCCTACTGCTCCATCGCGCCTCGACCCACTCACCCACCGCAGGGTTCCATCGTCCACTTTACTGCTGAGAAAGATTCTTAGATATTCCCGATACATGAGCCTTGACTCTGAGTAGATTACTATATCTATTCCTGTCATTTTGATCAGTGTTTTGTTACAATAGGTAGAAGTGTCCTCAAGATACGATGGGACAGAGGCGTCAAGGGTGGCATGGTGGTTGCCGTCAACCACGACCATGTTTATGTTCTTGAGTGGTGATAAGCAGCGAACAGATAATAGAATGCCTCTGATTACACTGACCATTGATCAACTCCAGCAGTTGTGGGTACACGGCGACAGGGCCACACGGCGACAGGGCCACAGGGCTACAGGTGTCTCACGTGTGCCACGCAGGGAAGGGAACACACAGACCAAACTGGGCAAATCTTCCCTGGTTGCTCTTTCTTCCCCTTATTAACACACACACACACACACACACACACACACACACACACACACACACACACACACACACATATATATATATATATATATATATATTGTTACGTTCACCCCCCTTGTTTCTTCTTCTTCACACCCTCTCTCTGCCCTCAGCAGCACGTCTCAGGCCACAGGGTTCACACAGGCCTCCCAGGTGCACAAGCAGGGCAACAGGGCATAGGGGGGGGTTGCGTAACTTCCACACGGTTCGGATGGGCAAGTGTAGCAAAGTGTACCTGTAGCAGCTCAAAATGGGGGACAAAGCAAACACACTGAGTTCACTTTGGCTAGTTTACTCAGCAAGCACTACAGGTAACATGGGGGACCGTGACACGCCTCACACAATGACAAAGGCGCGCTCAGCAAGACGACAGCAAGGCGGCAGCTCGGGCCACCTCACACCTCATTCACGGCCTCCCAGCAGGCTTCCACAATGTCAACTAGGCACACACCGTCCAGGCGCACACACTGCCAACGCACAGGTACTATTACATGGCAGTCAGAATATATCTGTCCAGGAACAAGGGGAAGCGAGGCAGCTCTTCCCTCTGTCCTCCTCACGGGGCCCCAACTCTCTTCTCTCTCTGCTCTCTCCCCTCACTGCCTGTCGCCGGGCGGCGGCAGAAACTATTTGCTGAATCGTCAAAAGCCCCCTTCTCCCTTGTCGCTCCTCCGGCCTCTCTCTCTCCTTCCCGTCCCAGACCCGTTACTTCTTTGTCTACTCTCACGCCCACCACGCACATACATACACACATACCCACGGCCACGGCCCCCCCCCCTCCATACATGGGTTCGTAACACTACCCCCTCTCTTGCAAAAAGGCCGACCCGGCCGTCCGCAACTCCCTACAAAAGAAAATTAACTAAACACAATAAAAGAAAAATAAATCACTTCTACATCTAAACTTACACAAGAACTAAATTTCTATATAGTCCCTTAACCACTGCGGTGGCCTCCGGGCCCTGGTAGGCCGGTTAGTTTCAAACACCTGTCCTTCGGCCTCACCATCACTGTCACCACTGTCACTGCTCCCTTCACCCTGGCTATCGCTGTCTAGAGCGGGGTCGTCACCACTCTCACTCCCAGATGAGGGAGGAGTTTGGACAACGCCACCCTGGCCCTCCCAGGAAAAAGTGGCTTCTCCAGCATACCTCCACAGACGGTCCACATGCGATCAACGTGGACAATGCTCTGCCGCTTACGTGTGCCATCGCCCAGCTTGCAGCTGATGTCTGAGAGCCGCTCAAGGGCAGTACACGGGCTCTCCCAGTTGCTCTGCAGTCTCGGGGCGAGGCCTCGTCTCTCGCGGGGATTGTACAAGGCAGCCGCGGTCGCCCACCGCATCTGCACGTCCCCGGCGCGCGGCTGGTACCAGCGCTGCTGCAACGCCGCCACAACCTCAGGCGACGTCTGTGGTAGCTCCTCCCCAGGTGGTCGTCCAGTAGCCTCAGGGAGGTAGCGGCGGTTACCTTGGGGCATACTAGGCCGTGCCCCGGCGACATCCACCGCCATCCCCTCCCAGGGAGCGCCAAACTGGTACCACCTCAGCGCTGCTCTGGTACGTCGCTCAGATTCCTTCTCGGCGACGTAAACGTGGTACAGCTCGCACCACTCCACCTCATGCCTCATGCCAACCCAGCACAGGCGTCGGCACAGGCTACGCAGAGTCTTCCTACGCCCCAGTTGACCACCAGAGACGCCAGCATGCGCCTCCTCCAGCAACTCAACCTGCAGAGAGAAAGGGTTTACCAGCAGCCACGTCTGCTGTGTAGCTGCATCCTCCACGCGCCTCTGCCACACACCGTCTTGTATGTGCAGCATCTCCTCCTGCTCCACCGAGTCCTCGGTAGCAGGAATTTCCGGCATGAATTCCTCCTTGCACGGCTGCTCCTCCCTGTACGACTCCTCACCTTCCTCCGTCAACCCAAGCACTGGGTGGACATGTTGCCCGCCGTCTCGCTGCTGGCCAGCCTCGCTCTGTCCGCTTCCACTTCCCCCGGGGCCCACCTTCCTCGTTCCACCGTTCACCTCACCGCCGCAGCTGCCCACCGCTGCTTGGCTTCCACAGGCTTCCTCAGTGGCGTCCGCCGCCTCTCCCCTCACGACTCCGCAGTGCCGCTCCAGTCTCTCGTCCTTGACATCCGAACTCGTCACGAGGCTCTCCACCTGTTTAGCAGGACCTTCAAGGACCAGTGGTACGATTTCTCCACGTACCTGCCGCTGCATCCTTCCGAGGTCATCACACACTGCATTCCCAAACAGGGAGTCTAGCCCTAACAGACAGGGTTCTTCCATGTCGGTAACAGAGACTCTCAGCTCACAGCGGCCAGTCACGCCACACAACTGCTGGTCTGACACCGGGAATGGGGCTGCAACTTCTTCCCTCACTTGTGCGTTCCCTGCCGCCAGGTTCATTTGTGCTGCCTGCTCGTCCATTTTCACCTCCTGCAGTCCGATTTTCCTCATATTCTGGCAAATAATCGTCGTCTGCCGGTCTATTTTCTCCGTGTGCTGGTCTATTTTCTCCGTGTGCTGGTCTATTTTCACTATTATTTCTGTCATCAGGGCTCGAAGCATCGCCATCATGGCGGAACTTTCATTTCTGGCCAATGTGACGTCACTAGCCTCGCCCACAGACACAGAGGCACCATCCCCGCCATCTTGTTGTCTGCGTTCATCCTCCATTCTGCTACTACAACACTCGGCTATTCACTTTGCACCATCAACTATCCCGCTACTCCTGACACCACTGTTACGTTTACCCCCCCTTTCTTCTTCTTCACATCCTCTCTCTGCCCTCAGCAGCACGTCTCAGGCCACAGGGTTCACACAGGCCTCCCAGGTGCACAAGCAGGGCAACAGGGCATAGGGGGGTTGCGTAACTTTCACACGGTTCGGATGGGCAAGTGTAGCAAAGTGTACCTATAGCAGCTCAAAATGGGGGACAAAGCAAACACAGAGTTCACTTTGGCTAGTTTACTCAGCAAGCACTACAGGTAACACGGGGGACCGTGACACGCCTCACACAATGACAAAGGCGCGCTCAGCAAGACGACACAGCAAGGCGGCAGCTCGGGCCTCCTCACACCTCACACCTCATTCACGGCCTCCCAGCCGGCTTCCACAATGTCAACTAGGCACACACAGTCCAGGCGCACACACTGCCAACGCACAGGCACTATTACATGGCAGTCAGAATATATCTGTCCAGGAACAAGGGGAAGCGAGGCAGCTCTTCCCTCTGTCCTCCTCACTGGGCCCCAACTCTCTTCTCTCTTCTCTCCCCTCATTGCCTGTCGCCGGGCGGCGGCAGAAACTATTTGCTGAATCGTCAAAAGCCCCCTTCTCCCTTGTGTCGCTCCTCCGGTCTCTCTCTCTCCTTCCCGTCCCAGACCCGTCGCTTCTTTGTCTACTCCAGTGCTGCCAGATGCAATGGCTCACATTTCCCCAAATCTGCGTGCCCAAATTCCCCATTTTGGACAAAATTTCCCCATTTCAAAAAGTTTTGCTTTAATTGAGTTTTTAGTCGAGTTATAGCTAAGAAAATACCAATTTCTTTCTATTTGTAGTATGGACAATAGGATACTGGCATAGCTAACTGAAAGATACAATTATATTCATGCTGAATACACTTTTAATCTGAAAACTTTAGTACAATAATGAAAAACAATCTGTACACTTCTCAAAACTGATCATAACTTTAAACTAAAATGTTGCATTGATTAGTTAAAGATAAGCCTGTATCATATCCATGAATGAATGAAGGATTATTTCTGCCAAATACCACTCATTTACGACGCATTTCCCTACTTTCTCTTCTAATCCATAGGACTATATATATATATATATATATATATATATATATATATATATATATATATATATATATATATATATATATATATATATATATATATATATCCTAACTCTATCGCAAATATCAGACTATTAAAAAGAAATAATCATACCACAGTAAGGAGTTGAAGTCGGTGTGTCGTGTGGTCCGTGGTGTATGTGGCAGTGAGTGATACAGGCAGCTGTCAGTCTGTCACTACTTACTGACTTGTCTTGTGGACGCGAACTGGACGCGTCCAGCCGTCCACACACTTCCACTCCATTATCACTTGTCTGTTTCCTACTAGTGGCCACCTCTTCATCTTAAAATTATTATATTTCCATAGATACATCCGTTCAAGTTATTATGTATCATATTATTTATTTTGATGTGTTGATGAATTACCAAATTTAGAGAAAATGCTGCTCCACAATGAAAAATCCCCATTTCTCTAGGAAATCCGAAGTCGCATATGAAAATTCCCCAAAAATGGGCCTGAATTCCCCATTTCCCCATCAACATCATGATTTCCCCAAAACTAGGGAAAATTCCCCCAATCTGGCAGCACTGGTCTACTCTCACGCCCACCACGCACATACATACACACATACCCACGGCCACGGCCCCCCCATACATGGGTTCGTAACAATATATATATATATATATATATATATATATATATATATATATATATATATATATATATATATATATATATATATATATATATACACACACACACACACACACACACACACACACACACACACACACACACACACACACACACACACACACACAGACACACACACAAACACACACACACACACACACATATATATATATAAATATATATAAAGAAAACTCAACTCGCATTACTAATTCATTTGGTCGCCCGGTAGAAACGCAGTCTCTTCCACATCGCGGCTACCATCACCATCATCATCATCAGCTGACAAGAAGGATAACAACACGCGGAGTAGACGTTTGTGTGTGTGAGCGAGTGTGTGTGTTTTGGTGCTTTTCATGTGCAGAACATTACAAAACCAACAGTTAGCTGTATATAAAAAATGGCTATTAGTGACAGAACTATGTGTGGGACCTGTAAAACGGTAGTGTGGCAGCAGATTAGGGTGTGACGTGAGCTCTGGTACCACAATGGCTGCCACAGGATCTGTATGAGGCTCATCAGAAAAGTACATACAGGTGAGCTGTGATACTGCTACGTCTGCAGATCTCAATTAAAGGAAGGAAAACCGAAGACTTAAAGAATTGGCGGATACGAAGAAGCAATTCGCAGAGCTCAAAGGAGAAATTATTAAGTACGTTTGGAGGGACAACATGCACTCCGCCAATCAAGTGAAAAAATAAAAAATAAAAAATGGAAGGGGAAGTACGCGGGCGAATTGAAAGCAGAAGGAGCAGTGGTGTGGGTGGACACTAAACTCACCAGCAGGTATGAGAGAATACATGGATGAGTATATGAGAGAGGCCTAGGGTTGCCTTACGTCCGGGTTTTCCCCAACGTCCTAAATTCACGTGTCGAGATTTGCGCGTGTGATCCAGTGGGATTTCGAAAAATCCCTCAAATGTCCGGAATTTTACCTTCCATCAATTTAACTAAACAACCAGTAATTAGACTATCATATTTCTGTAGGATGAAATGAAAGGAGAGAGGGAAGGGCAGGGATTCACTGGGTGGCAGCTCCTTTATAGCTTTTTTTATTTACATTTTGACATTAGCCAAGTATATATAGGAATTCCTTATGAGTTGCATTGCCATGTCTATAGGACCAAAATTGTCATCTTAACACCTTGGTGATGAGGACAGGCAAGTCATCTTATCAACTCACCTGGTAGGGCTGCCTTATCAGTAGCACATGGAGTCAGCAGCCCAAAAATTATAAGAATACTCCAGTCAGATTGTTGACTTACCTAGTTGGCTCCTTTGCTTAATAAAAGTGTAGCACAAAATATACTAAAACTTGGTAGAACTATGGGGAACCCAGAGCTGCTGGTGTTCCAGACCCAGATATAGATTATTTGTAGTAGACTTCAAACACATACTTCATGGTGCAATTAGAGTGAAGTCCCCTGTATACACTATGTGCAGGATCATTGAGGCCTGTGCACTGGTCCACAAGCTATGCAAGGACCGAAACAGTTACCAGCTGAGGATGGGGCTGTTGATCCTGTTGATCAAGACCCCACAACACCAGCAGGTTTGTGTGGGCTCCCATAGGAGGGTGCCAAGAAGCCTCATCCTTCCTGAGGAGGAACTCGCCTTGGTTTCCTCCTCAGTAGACTGTTGTTCCTCATCCTGTACCAGGGTCACCACATGGCCCTCAAGGTGTGGCAGGCCCTTCTCTTCCCTGACACGATTAATTGCTGCCACACTACCACCCTTTGTTTCCTCACTCACTACTAGCATGTCCATATTGGGGTCCCATGCTGTGGGGCCGAGGGGCTCCTCAATGGGCACAGCATGCAGCTCAGAACTGGGGTCCAGCTCCTCCACCAGCTGGGCCAAACCAGCCATCCTCTCCTCAAGGGGTCTAATAAGCTCAGTCAATGTTTTCTTCCTGAGCAAAGAGCCATCCGCAATCCCACAGACAAGCCGGCCATTACATTGCAGCAGTGCTCCTGAAAACATCACCCAGTGGCCAACATGTGGCTGGCCAAAAGTGCCACCCAACACTACATTAGAATAAACCTTGTCTGTTGGGAGAGAAACAGGAAGGGGCATCTCCTCATCACCTTCTCTCTTCTCTTGTGCTTCAGGCAACACCACCACTTGCCCACCAGCAGCCAGACAGCTACTGTGAAGCTTCTCCCTACCCTGCCCCGTGTCCTCCAGGAGCAACACATCCACTGGAGTAGAGTCCTAGGTGGTCTTTGTATGGAGTCCTTAAAGCCAGCCAACAACACTTGTACATCCAGACCATGGCAAAGGGAACTGCCGCGGCTGTAGATGCTTGTGGTGATGTGATTGTACAGGGTAAGTGGTTTGATGCTATCTGGCAGATGAGCTTTAGCTTGTGGGTCAAAGTGGACATAGAGTATTTTAGTCACATGCTGGGATGCTCCTTTCAACACCTGCAGGACAGTGAGGGAGGTGACACACACACACGCACCGCGTAGTGCAGTGGTTAGCACGCTCGGCTCACAACCGAGAGGGCCCAGGTTCGAGTCCTGGGCACAGCGAGGCAAGTGGGCAAGCCTCTTAAGGTGTATCAAGCCCCTGTTCACCTAGCAGCAAGTAGGTACGGGATTGTGACCTCGCTGTCCCGGTGTGTAGTGTGTGATGTGATCTCAGCCCTACCCAAAGATCAGTCTACATGAGCTCTGAGCTCCCTCTGTAGGGAAAGGCTGGCTGGGTGACCAGCAGGCGCCCGAGGTGAATAACACACACACATTAATGAAGAAGAAATATTGGCAACCTCAAGGATTTCATTTTTCTTATCCTAATCAGATCACTCAGCCTGAAACATTCACCAGACAAATGTACACCCACATCATCACCCAGACCCACACTGACACACACTCACCCTGGGCAGCCGGGCTACAAGGCCACCTGCCGGCTAAGTGAGCACCAAGAGGCCTGTCACCGGACACATTTGGGAATCAGAGGAACAGTAATTGAGAATGATTATGGTAATGTGGTTCAATTATGAAATGCATAGTAATGGTATAGTTGTTTTCTTTGCATGTGGGTATATTCCACATATTTTTCCTTGTGGTGGGGGAACAAGAATTTATTCTCAGTCCACACTGTATATGTATATTATGATGGTGAGGGATTTATTAATTCAAGAGAGAGTAGACAGACATTGAGTGTGTTTCCATTGTGCACAGGATAAATCACAAAATTACCACCATATCTTTGCTAGTAGTAGTAGTACATAGGATAGGATAAATATTACTTCACATTCTATCCATTTATTAAAGACCTTCATTTGTACAGGTTTGTGAAGGTGGAAACAAGCTTGGGTGACGGCTGGCCTGGGTGATACTGTGGCTGGCTTGGCTCGGCTTGGCTTGGCTTGGCTCGACTTGGCTTGGTGCAGTTCAGATTGGTAAGTAAGTCAATTTGGCTAACTGCTCTATATTGATCTTATTAACTGCATGCCTCCCCTCTGTTCCCTTCCTCTCTCCTCTCACAACAGTTGCAGTGTCTTATGGCAATCACCACCACCACCACCACCACCATACACCCACACAGACAGAGAGACAGCCTTCATTTCCTGGTGGATTTGCTTGTCAGTGTAACCCTTCAAATGCAGGAACTCCTAACCTAACCTAACCTAACCTTTTACAGAGACCTCCCACCTCTTGTATCACCTTAGCCTCACTGGAGTCTCTGACCGAGGACTGACTCACTCACTCAATGAAACACTGACTCAACAATACAATACAGAAAGTTTAGTAAGCAGAGGTAAAAAAAAACATTTTTGAGCTTTTGTACTTCCATAGCCAATTGGTATTAATGAATTATCTGTTGTGATTATCTTATGTCTATGGTACATACATCATCATTTGGTTACTGTGCTCAGTGAGTGTGGAGGCTGTACGCAGATTACCAGATTAGATGTTGCATTTTGGATGGGCATGTAGTAAAGAATTATTGAAGTTTGACATCAAATGTTCCCTCCCTACTGTGTACAGATATCTTGGAAATGTTTACCATGACAACTGAGATTTGGTTGTTGAAAAGAATTGACATTTCTTGTGATGTATGTAGGATTAGGTATCTAGATTAAATTGATCCAAAGGTAACCTAACCTCATCCATCCATCCATCCACCCATCCATCCATCCATCCATCCATCCATCCATCCATCCATACATACATACATACATACATACATACATACATATATATCATCATCCACCAGATACGAGCTTCTCAATTGGTCAGGTCAGGTCAGGTCAGATGTGCACTTGCCTCTTCTTTGTTTCTCTTAATGGTGTATAGAAATATTTTTATTTGGGATATACATATTGGTTGCGTAAAGTGGGTGGGTGACGGGACAAAGCTGTTATTCCCCCCACATGCGTTTCTGAAGCTGCATATATTTGATAAATGATAAGCAGAATGTGTATGAAAAGCATTTCAGTGGTGGAGGGCTTAATGTAAAGGTTGGTTCCATAGCAGTGGTGGTGGTGGTGGTGTCTGCAATGTTAAGCCCTCTAATACATTATAAAAGGATACATGTGATGAAGGATATTCCCTGTGA
>CM035220.1:26920718-26941119 GCA_020233015.1 Callinectes sapidus | reverse complement strand
GCCGCACGAACTTTTGGCGCGGACTGTATGTACCATAGACATAAGATAATCACAACAGATACTTCATTAATACCAATTGGCTATGGAAGTACAAAAGCTCAAAAATGTTTTTTTTTATCTCTGCTTACTAAACTTTCTGTATTGTATTGTTGAGTCAGTGATTCATTGAGTGAGTGAGTCAGTCCTCGGTCAGAGACCCCAGTGAGGCTAAGGTGATACAAGAGGTGGGAGGTCTCTGTAAAAGGTTAGGTTAGGTTAGGTTAGGAGTTCCTGCATTTGAAGGGTTACACTGACAAGCAAATCCACCAGGAAAGGAAGGCTGTCTCTCTGTCTGTGTGTGTGTATGGTGGTGGTGGTGGTGGTGGTGATTGCCATAAGACACTGCAACTGTTGTGAGAGGAGAGAGGAAGGGAACAGAGGGGAGGCATGCAGTTAATAAGATCAATATAGAGCAGTTAGCCAAATTGACTTACGTACCAATCTTAACTGCACCAAGCCAAGTCGAGCCAAGCCAAGCCAAGCCGAGCCAAGCCAGCCACAGTATCACCCAGGCCAGCCGTCACCCAAGCTTGTTTCCACCTTCACAAACCTGTACAAATGAATGTCTTTAATAAATGGATAGAATGTGAAGTAATATTTATCCTATCCTATGTACTACTACTACTAGCAAAGATATGGTGATAATTTTGTGATTTATCCTGTTCACAATGGAAACACACTCAATGTCTGTCTACTCTCTCTTGAATTAATAAATCCCTCACCATCATAATAAACATATACAGTGTGGACTGAGAATAAATTCTTGTTCCCCCACCACAAGGAAAAATATGTGAAATATACCCACATGCAAAGAAAACAACTATACCATTACTATGCATTTCATAATTGAACCACATTACCATAATCATTCTCAATTACTGTTCCTCTGATTCCCAAATGTGTCCGGTGACAGGCCTCTTGGTGCTCACTTAGCTGGCAGGTGGCATTGTAGCCCGGCTGCCCAGGGTGAGTGTGTGTCAGTGTGGGTCTGGGTGATGATGTGGGTGTACATTTGTCTGGTGAATGTTTCAGGCTGAGTGATCTGATTAGGATAAGAAAAATGAAATCCTTGAGGTTGCCAATATTTCTTCTTCATTAATGTGTGTGTGTTATTAACCTCGGTCGCCTGCTGGTCACCCAGCCAGCCTTTCCCTAGAGAGGGAGCTCAGAGCTCATGTAGACTGATCTTTGGGTAGGGCTGAGATCACATCACACACTACACACCGGGACAGCGAGGTCACAATCCCGTACCTACTTGCTGCTAGGGGAACAGGGGCTTGATACACATTAAGAGGCTTGCCCACTTGCCTCGCTGTGCCCAGGACTCGAACCTGGGCCCTCTCGGTTGTGAGCCGAGCGTGCTAACCACTGCACTACGCGGTGTGTGTGTGTGTGTCACCTCCATCACTGTCCTGCAGGTGTTGAAAGGAGCATCCCAGCATGTGACTAAAATACTCTATGTCCACTTTGACCCACAAGCTAAAACTCATCTGCCAGATAGCATCAAACCACTTACCCTGTACAATCACATCACCACAAGCATCTACAGCCGCGGCAGTTCCCTTTGCCATGGTCTGGATGTACAAGTGTGGTTGGCTGGCTTTAAGGACTCCATACAAAGACCACCTAGGACTCTACTCCAGTGGATGTGTTGCTCCTGGAGGACACAGGGCAGGGTAGGGAGAAGCTTCACAGTAGCTGTCTGGCTGCTGGTGGGCACGTGGTGGTGTTGCCTGAAGCACAAGAGAAGAGAGAAGGTGATGAGGAGATGCCCCTTCCTGTTTCTCTCCCAACAGACAAGGTTTATTCTAATGTAGTGTTGGGTGGCACTTTTGGCCAGCCACATGTTGGCCACTGGGTGATGGTTTCAGGAGCACTGCTGCAATGTAATGGCCGGCTTGTCTGTGGGATTGCTGATGGCTCTTTGCTCAGGAAGAAAACATTGACTGAGCTTATTTGACCCCTTGAGGAGAGGATGGCTGGTTTGGCCCAGCTGGTGGAGGAGCTGGACCCCAGTGCTGAGCTGCATGCTGTGCCCATTGAGGAGCCCCTCGGCCCCACAGCAGGGGACCCCAATATGGACATGCTAGTAGTGAGTGAGGAAACAAAGGGTGGTAGTGTGGCAGCAATTAATCGTCTCAGGGAAGAGAAGGGCCTGCCACTCCTTGAGGGCCATGTGGTGACCCTGGTACAGGATGAGGAACAACAGTCTACTGAGGAGGAAACCAAGGCGAGTTCCTCCTCAGGAAGGATGAGGCTTCTTGGCACCCTCCTATGGGAGCCCACACAAACCTGCTGGTGTTGTGGGGTCTTGATCAACAGGATCAACAGCCCCATCCTCAGCTGGTAACTGTTTCGGTCCTTGCATATCTTGTGGACCAGTGCACAGGCCTCAATGATCCTGCACATAGTGTATACAGGGGACTTCACTCTAATTGCACCATGAAGTAGGTGTTTGAAGTCTACTACAAATAATCTATATCTGGGTCTGGCACACCAGCAGCTCTGGGTTCCCCATAGTTCTACCAAGTTTTAGTATATTTTGTGCTACACTTTTATTAAGCAAAGGAGCCAACTAGGTAAGTCAACAATCTGACTGGGGTATTCTTATAACTTTTGGGCTGCTGACTCCATGTGCTACTGATAAGGCAGACCTACCAGGTGAGTTGATAAGATGACTTGCCTGTCCTCATCACCAAGGTGTTAAGATGACAATGTTGGTCCTATAGACATGGCAATGCAACTCATAAGGAATTCCTATATATACTTGGCTAATGTCAAAATGTAAATAAAAAAAGCTATAAAGGAGCTGCCACCCAGTGAATCCCTGCCCTCCCCTCTCTCCTTTCATTTCATCCTACAGAAATATGATAGTCTAATTAATGGTTGTTTAGTTAAATTGATGGAATGTAAAATTCCGGACATTTGAGGGATTTTTCGAACTCCCACTGGATCACGCGCGCAAATCTCGACACGTGAATTTAGGACGTTGGGGAAAACCCGGACCTAAGGCAACCCTAGGCCTCTCTCATATACTCATCCATGTATTCTCTCATACCTGCTGGTGAGTTTAGTGTACACCCACACCACTGCTCCTTCTGCTTTCAATTCCCCCGCGTACTTCCCCTTCCATTTTTTATTTTTTATTTTTTCACTTGATTGGCGGAGTGCATGTTGTCCCTCCAAACGTACTTAATAATTTCTCCTTTGAGCTCTGCGAATTGCTTCTTCGTATCCTCCAATTCTTTAAGTCTTCGGTTTTCCTTCCTTTAATTGAGATCTGCAGACGTAGCAGATCCTGTGGCAGCCATTGTGGTACCAGAGCTCACGTCACAACCTAATCTGCTGCCACACTACCGTTTTACAGGTCCCACACATAGTTCTGTCACTAATAGCCATTTTTTATATACAGCTAACTGTTGGTTTTGTAATGTTCTGCACATGAAAAGCACCAAAAACGCACACACTCTCTCACACACACAAACGTCTACTCCGCGTGTTGTTATCCTTCTTGTCAGCTGATGATGATGATGGTGATGGTAAGCTTGGTAGCCGCGATGTGGAAGAGACTGCGTTTCTACCGGGCGACCAAATGAATTAGTAATGCGAGTTGAGTTTTCTTTATATATATATATATATATATATATATATATATATATATATATATATATATATATATATATATATATATATATATATATATTGTTATGTTCACCCCCCCCTGTTTCTTCTTCTTCACACCCTCTCTCTGCCCTCAGCAGCACGCACGTCTCAGCAGTGCTGCCAGATTGGGGGAATTTTCCCTAGTTTTGGGGAAATCATGATGTTGATGGGGAAATGGGGAATTCAGGCCCATTTTGGGGGAATTTTCATATGCGACTTCGGATTTCCTAGAAAATGGGGATTTTTCATTATGGAGCAGCATTTTCTCTAAATTTGGTAATTCATCAACACATCAAAATAAATAATATGATACATAATAACTTGAACGGATGTATCTATGGAAATATAATAATTTTAAGATGAAGAGGTGGCCACTAGTAGGAAACAGACAAGTGATAATGGAGTGGAAGTGTGTGGACGGCTGGACACGTCCAGTTCGCGTCCACAAGACAAGTCAGTAAGTAGTGACAGACTGACAGCTGCCTGTATCACTCACTGCCACATACACCACGGACCACACGACACACCGACTTCAACTCCTTACTGTGGTATGATTATTTCTTTTTAATAGTCTGATATTTGCGATAGAGTTAGGATATATATATATATATATATATATATATATATATATATATATATATATATATATATATATATATATATATATATATATATATATATATCTATATATATATATATATATATATATATATATATATATATATATATTATATATATATATATATATATATATATATATATATATATATATATATATATATATATATATATATATATAGTCCTATGGATTAGAAGAGAAAGTAGGGAAATGCGTCGTAAATCAGTGGTATTTGGCAGAAATAATCCTTCATTCATTCATGGATATGATACAGGCTACAGGCTTATCTTTAACTAATCAATGCAACATTTTAGGTTAAAGTTATGATCAGTTTTGAGAAGTGTACAGATTGTTTTCATTATTGTACTAAAGTTTTCAGATTAAAAGTGTATTCAGCATGAATATAATTGTATCTTTCAGTTAGCTATGCCAGTATCCTATTGTCCATACTACAAATAGAAAGAAATTGGTATTTTCTTAGCTATAACTCGACTAAAAACGCAATTAAAGCAAAACTTTTTGAAATGGGGAAATTTTGTCCAAAATGGGGAATTTGGGCACTCAGATTTGGGGAAATGTGAGCCATTGCATCTGGCAGCACGGGAGTAGACAAAGAAGCGACGGGTCTGGGACGGGAAGGAGAGAGAGAGACCGGAGGAGCGACACAAGGGAGAAGGGGGCTTTTGACGATTCAGCAAATAGTTTCTGCCGCCGCCCGGCGACAGGCAGTGAGGGGAGAGAAGAGAGAAGAGAGTTGGGGCCCAGTGAGGAGGACAGAGGGAAGAGCTGCCTCGCTTCCCCTTGTTCCTGGACAGATACATTCTGACTGCCATGTAATAGTGCCTGTGGGTTGGCAGTGTGCGCGCCTGGACTGTGTGTGCCTAGTTGACATTGTGGAAGCCTGCTGGGAGGCCGGGAATGAGGTGTGAGGTGTGAGGAGGCCCGAGCTGCCGCCTTGCTGTGTGTCGTCTTGCTGAGCGCGCCTTTGTCATTGTGTGAGGCGTGTCACGGTCCCCCATGTTACCTGTAGTGCTTGCTGAGTAAACTAGCCAAAGTGAACTCTGTGTGTTTGCTTTGTCCCCCTTTTTGAGCTGCTATAGGTACACTTCGCTACACTTGCCCATCCGAACCGTGTGGAAGTTACGCAACCCCCCTATGCCCTGTTGCCCTGCTTGTGCACCTGGGAGGCCTTTGTGAACCCTGTGGCCTGAGACGTGCTGCTGAGGGCAGAGAGAGGATGTGAAGAAGAAGAAAGGGGGGGTAAACGTAACAGCGGTGTCAGGAGTAGCGGGATAGTTGATGGTGCAAAGTGAATAGCCGAGTGTTGTAGTAGCAGAATGGTGGATGAACGCAGACAACAAGATGGCGGGGATGGTGCCTCGGTGTCTGTGGGCGGGGCTAGTGACGTCACATTGGCCAGAAAGGAAAGTTCCGCCATGATGGCGATGCTTCGAGCCCTGATGACAGAAATAATAGTGAAAATAGACCAGCACACGGAGAAAATAGCCCAGCACACGGAGAAAATAGACCAGCAGACGGAGAAAATAGACCGGCAGACGACGATTATTTGCCAGAATTTGAGGAAAATCGGACTGCAGGAGGTGAAAATGGACGGGCAGGCAGCACAAATTAACCTGGCGGCAGGGAACGCACAAGTGAGGGAAGAAGTTGTGGCAGCCCCATCCCCGGTGTCAGACCAGCAGTTGTGTGGCGTGACTGGCCACTGGGAGCTGAGAGTCTCTTTTGCCGACATGGAAGAACCCTGTCTGTTGGGGCTAGACTCCCTGTTTGGGAATGCAGTGTGTGATGACCTCGGAAGGATGCAGCGGCAGGTACGTGGAGAAATCGTACCACTGGTCCTTGAGGGTCCTGCTAAACAGGTGGAGAGCCTCGTGACGAGTTCGGATGTCAAGGACGAGAGACTGGAGCGGCACTGCGGAGTCGTGAGGGGAGAGGCGGCGGACGCCACTGAGGAAGCCTGTGGAAGCCAAGCAGCGGTGGACAGCTGCGGCGGTTAGGTGAACGGTGGAACGAGGAAGGTGGGCCCCGGGGGAAGTGGAAGCGGACAGAGCGAGGCTGGCCAGCAGCGAGACGGCGGGCAACATGTCCACCCAGTGCTTGGGTTGACGGAGGAAGGTGAGGAGTCGTACAGGGAGGAGCAGCCGTGCAAGGAGTAATTCATGCCGGAAATTCCTGCTACCGAGGACTCGGTGGAGCAGGAGGAGATGCTGCACATACAAGACGGTGTGTGGCAGAGGCGCGTGGAGGATGCAGCTACACAGCAGACGTGGCTGCTGGTAAACCCTTTCTCCCTGCAGGTTGAGTTGCTGGAGGAGGCGCATGCTGGCGTCTCTGGTGGGCAACTGGGGCGTAAGAAGACTCTGCGTAGCCTGTGCCGACGCCTGTGCTGGGTTGGCATGAGGCATGAGGTGGAGTGGTGCGAGCTGTACCACGTTTACGTCGGCGAGAAGGAATCTGAGCGACGTACCAGAGCAGCGCTGAGGTGGTACCAGTTTGGCGCTCCCTGGGAGGGGATGGCGGTGGATGTCGCCGGGGCACGGCCTAGTATGGCCCAAGGTAACCGCCGCTACCTCCCTGAGGCTACTGGACGACCACCTGGGGAGGAGCCACCACAGACGTCGCCTGAGGTTGTGGCGGCGTTGCAGCAGCGCTGGTACCAGCCGCGCGCCGGGGACGTGCAGATGCGGTGGGCGACCGCGTCTGCCTTGTACAATCCCCGCGAGAGACGAGGCCTCGCCCCGAGACTGCAGAGCAACTGGGAGAACCCGTGTACTGCCCTTGAGCGGCTCTCAGACATCATCTGCAAGCTGGGCGATGGCACACGTAAGCAGCCGAGCATTGTCCACGTTGATCGCATGTGGACCGTCTGTGGAGGTATGCTGCAGATGCCACTTTTTCCTGGGAGGGCCAGGATGGCGCTGTCCAAACTCTTCCCTCACCTGGGAGTGAGAACGGTGACGACCCCGCTCTAGACAGCGATAGCCAGGGTGAAGGGAGCAGTGACAGAAGTGACAGTGGTGACAGTGATGGTGAGGCCCAAGGACAGGTGTTTGAGAATAATAGGCCTACCAGGGCCCGGAGGCCACCGCAGTGGTTAAGGGACTATCTAGAAATTTAGTTCTTGTGTAAATTTACATGTAGAAGTGATTTATTTTTCTTTTATTCTGTTTAGTTAATTTTCTTTTGTAGGGAGTTGCGGACGGCCGGGTCGGCCTTTTTGCAAGAGGGGGGGTAGTGTTACGAACCCATGTATGGGGGGGGTAGCCGTGGCCGTGGGTATGTGTGTATGTATGTGCGTGGTGGGCGTGAGAGTAGACAAAGAAGCGACGGGTCTGGGACGGGAAGGAGAGAGAGAGGCCGGAGGAGCGACACCAGGGAGAAGGGGGCTTTTGACGATTCAGCAAATAGTTCCTGCCGCCGCCCGGCGACAGGCAGTGAGGGAAGAGAGCAGAGAGAGAGGAGAGTTGGGGCCCAGTGAGGAGGACAGAGGGAAGAGCTGCCTGGTTTCCCCTCGTTCCTGGACAGATATATTCTGACTGCCATGTACTAGTGCCTGTGGGTTGGCAGTGTGTGCGCCTGGACTGTGTGTGCCTAGTTGACATTGTGGAAGCCTGCTGGGAGGCCGTGAATGAGGTGTGAGGTGTGAGGAGGCCCGAGCTGCCGCCTTGCTGTGTCGTCTTGCTGAGCGCGCCTTTGTCATTGAGTGAGGCGTGTCACGGTCCCCCGTGTTACCTGTAGTGCTTGCTGAGTAAAGTAGCCAAAGTGAACTCTGTGTGTTTGCTTTGTCCCCCATTTTGAGCTTCTATAGGTACACTTCGCTACACTTGCCCATCCGAACCGTGTGAAAGTTACGCAACCCCCCTATGCCCTGTTGCCCTGCTTGTGCACCGGGGAGGCCTGTGTGAACCCTGTGGCCTGAGACGTGCTGCTGGGGGCAGAGAGAGGGTGAGAAGAAGAAGAAAAGGGGGGGATGAAAGTAACAATATATATATATATATATATATATATATATATATATATATATATATATATATATATATATATATATATATATATATATATATATATTAATTTACGTGTTTTCTAATATTATATCAGGTGTTAGTGAAGGTGTCCGGAATTTTGACTTCGTTATTATAATAAAAAGTAACAATATAGTAGTAGTAGTAGTAGTAGTAGTAGTAGTAGTAGTAGTAGTAGCAGCAGCAGCAGTAGTAGTAGTAGTAGTAGTAGTAGTAGTAGTAATGTTCATCGGTCGTGTTCATTCATTGTGTTCACTTGGTCGTGTTCATCGGTCGGTAGTGTTCAATGGGTCGGTCTTGTTTATTCGTTGTGTTCACTCGGTCGTTTTCATCACTAATGTTCACTCGGTTGTATTCAGTCGGTCGTGTTCATCGGTCTATAGTGTTCAGTCGGTCGTGTTCATCGGTCTATAGTGTTCAGTCGGTCATGTTCATCGGTCTATAGTGTTCACTCGGTCGTGTTCATTGGTCTATAGTGTTCACTCGGTCGTGTTCATCGGTCTATAGTGTTCAGTCGGTCGTGTTCAGTGGTTTATAGTGTTCACTTGGTCGTGCTCATCGGTCTATAGTGTTCAGTCGGTCGTGTTCAGTGGTGTATAGTGTTCACTCGGTCGTGTTCATCGGTCTATAGTGTTCAGTCGGTCGTGTTCATCGGTCTATATTGTTCAGTCGGTCGTGTTCATCGGTCTATAGTGTTCACTCGGTCGTGTTCATTGGTCTATAGTGTTCACTCGGTCGTGTTCATCGGTCTATAGTGTTCAGTCGGTCGTGTTCATCGGTGTATAGTGTTTACTCGGTCGTGTTCATCGGTCTATAGTGTTCAGTCGGTCGTGCTCATCGGTCTATAGTGTTCAGTCGGTCGTGTTCATCGGTCTATAGTGTTCAGTCGGTCGTGTTCATCGGTCTGTAGTGTTCAGTCGGTCGTGTTCATCGGTCTACAGTGTTCAGTCGGTCGTGTTCAGTGGTCTATAGTGTTCAGTCGGTCGTGTTCATCGGTCTATAGTGTTCAGTCGGTCGTGTTCAGTGGTGTATAGTGTTCAATCGGCGGTGTTCATTGGTTGGCAGTGTTCACTCTGCTTCTTAGCGCGTTGTTCTCCGCGTTTCGATTGTCTCACGTTCCGCGTCTGTACATATTGTTCACTCCGCGCTTTCCGTTGGACTTCGTTCACTCCGCGTTTCCTTTAAAGTTATTTCTTATATATATTTTTCATTTATCTTGATTTTTTGCGATTTATTTCTATTACCTTTTTATTTTATTTTTTTTTTTTTTCATTTCTAGTCTAAACTTATATAGATATATAGATTTTTTACCATTTCACACACACACACACACACACACACACACACACACACACACACACACACTTGCTTAGGAAAACACCTTTAGACGTTTTTTGAAAGAGGCAAGTGTGTTGGAATTGTTCACGTCAGAGGGCATGGTATTCCACGTCTTAGGCCCCAAGACAGTGAAGGAGCAATGCCAGTGTGTGTGTGTGTGTGTGTGTGTGTGTGTGTGTGTGTGTGTGTGTGTGTAAATTGTATATACATGTATTAGTGTCGTGTTGTGTAGGTAGGTGTGGCCTGATGCTTCACTCTGTGTAGGGCGGGACATGTACCACTCAGGAAACAGTCTTTTTTCCCTTAGACACATGGACAGCACAGTAACATCAAATGTATTTTTTTTATCTACTGGCGCCATTGGAGTTGGGTTACGAGGGGGAGAGGATTGGCCAGATCTTCTCGCTCCGCCAACACAAATCTTGGGAGCGGACTTCTTTAGTTGGTTGGTTTGGTGCACTTGACGTAGCAGTGTGCAGTGCTGCTGTTGGTAGGATTAAGAGAATATTCTTTTCATCCTGGCTGTTGGTAGTGCCGTACGAGTGTGTTGGGAGTTAATAGTTCACTGTGCTGAGACCGATCGACTCTACCACTGTACTCCAAGTTTTACTCTCAAATTGATCATTCACTTTATTTATAAATAAAAGATGACCCATGACTTTCTTATACATTGTCTTGATTAAAGCTCAAAGTTCATGTGACGATCCATTAAGATACCAAGGTTTTTGTTATGTGTACTGGCCCACTGTGGGTGATGGAAGTGCTCTCAAATGCAAATCCTGTGTCTGTCGGTATCTGTCAGATGAGATGAAGGTGTCGAGATAATAAATATATGTACATTGTGTCTTGTTTGTGTGAAACATTCAGCCGTTAATTGTCCCAATATTTCTTTGCTGATGAAAGATTGGCCTAAGCTCTATAGATTAGATCTTTGAGGACAAATGATTCGAGTGTCGTCTGCGTATAGGCTACTGTATAATGCCATAGTCAGTAATGGCTTCCTTGAGATCGTTAAAGTATAACACACGATTCACCGGATGGATGGCGTTGGTTTCAATCAAGACTAACGTGTATGTTTCTTGAATGAAGTCGATGCTCCCAGCCGTTCCTGCGTCGCTTCACGTCCAGCCTCAGTCTTTATTTAACCTTTAATAAATAGCGCTGATAGGGATTTGGATTTATTGTTTGCTTGTTTGTGGCCTTGGGACCTCGTCACTACAGCAAAGATAGACGGGTTCAGTTTTCTTTTTTTTTTTTCTTTTTTTTTATCAATTTAGGTGTTTTCCAATATTATATTAGGTGATAGTGAAGGTAATTTTGACATTTCATAGCTATATGGTAACCATATAGTAGTACTAGTAGTAGTAGTAGTAGTAGTAGAGACAGCAAAGATTAAGTAAAAAAACAAATAGATAGACAGTGGGGAAAGAACACACACACACACACACACACACACACACACACACACACACACACACACACACACACACACACACACACCACACACACACACACACACACACACACACACACACACACACACATACACACAAACACACACACACACACACACACACACACACACACACACACACACACACACACACGACATATAAATTAAATATTTGGATCCACATACAGAACATTAATCAACATTAGGGTGGCTTTCCACTACATGGATAAGGAAATGATGAAAAAAATTCTAACCAGCATGATACGGCTGAGGTTGGAATATGCAGCAGTGGTGTGGTCACATAATGCGAAACAAGATATAAGGAAATTAGAAAGGGTCCAAAGAGTTACCACAAAAATGGTACCAGAATTAAGGGAGTTAACATAAGACGACAGATTAAAGGAAATGGGGCTGCCAATTCTGGAAGATAGAAGAAAGAGAGGAGCTCCAATAACTCCATATAAGATAGTAAATGGCATTGGAAAGCAGGACAACCCGAACCTGGTGATGATGGAGGAAGAAACCAGACAGATGAGAGGACACTCAAGGAAGATAAATAAGAGTCGGTGTTTCAAGGACACAAGAAAGTATAGTTTTCAACACAGAATTGTGGACACCTGGAATGGATTAAAAGAGGAGGTTGTTGCAGCAACCAATATACATAAATACATGGTAGTATTGGATATCTGGAGATATGGAGACAGGACACTACTGTATGAGCCCCGCTCGAACCCTGTATAATACAACTAGGTATACACAGACACACACACACACACACACAAAAACACACACACACACACACACACACACACACACAGACACACACACAAACACACACACACACACACACACACAGACACACACACAAAAACACACACACACACACACACACACACACACACATGAATATACCCCCAAAACATCCCTCCAATTTATCCACAAACTTAACTATAATCAATATTGTTTGTTTTTGTACTACTTCCGCTTTCTCTCTTATGACCCGAGTAAGTAAAGTTAGCTGGGATTAAAACTATCACTCCTCTCTCTCTCTCTCTCTCTCTCTCTCTCTCTCTCTCTCTCTCTCTCTCTCTCTCTCTCTCGTCTCTCTCTCTCTCTCTCTCTCTCTCTCTCTCTCTCTCTCTCTCTCTCTCTCTCTCTCTCTCTCTCTCTCTCTCTCTCTCTCTCTCTCTTTCTGAAAAGCCACTCTAACATGATTTACAGCATTTCAACAGACTCCAACTTTCATGCCACCAAAAGGTAAGCTGTGGTGGAGGAGGTGGTGGTAGTGGTGGTGGTGGTGGAGGTGGTGATTTGGTGTAATATGAGCGACTATTAACTCTTTAATTGGGGTTGTTGCTAATGCTTTAATTTGAATGTTCACTTTTAATAGTAAACCTGCTAACCATCATAGCACGTATTATATTGTATCGGTGGTAGTAGTAGTAGTAGTAGTAGTAGTAGTAGTAGTAGTAGTAGTAGTAGTAGTAGTAGTAGTAGTTTTGTTATTGTGGTCATGGTGGTGGTGGTGGTGGTGCCAATAGCATCATCGTCATCAACAGTTGTAGTACAAATCTAATCACTCATTTACCACAAAAATTCAAAAGAAAAAGAAAGAAAAAATCATAAAAACCCCACGAACAGGAAACAAAAACAACTACTCACTTCCTCAACCACAAACAAATAAATAATAAATAAACAAAACATCCATCAATCCACATCAACACAGAGTGGAAACCCGTTCTCATCTAATCACTATACCAGTGGTTCTCAAACTGGGTGCCGCGGCACCCTAGGGTGCCACGGACAGCGCCTAGGGGTGCAACAAGATTGCTATGAATTTTGTCTTGGCTAGATCGTTTCAAGGTACATTTGTAAAACAGAGTGTAGCAGTCTGCCTATAATTAACTGTTGGTGTAGGAAGTTACTTGCTCTAATATTTTACTAAAATATAGGTAGATATTTCCTTTTCCACATTATTCATTATTCATGTGAGGAGGGGTGATGGTGAAAAGGGGGTGCCACAGAAAGGATTATATTAATTCAGGGTGCCATCACTGAAAAAAGATTGAGAACCACTGGGGTAGTGTAGGATGCTTAAAGAGTGCAATATAGTATTCAATAAGACTTCCTCTGTCTTCTCTTACATTACTGTCTTGTAGTTCCTTCATCTTCATCTTCACCCTTATCTACTGTAGGTATGGCTTCCTCAACACTTGTACAGTTACCATCTGCCTCCCTTCCTATGGACTCTGCCTCCCCCCAACATTTACTGGGATTCTTATGGCTTCCTCGGTGTTAGGAATTGCATCTAAAGCTTCTTTTCGCTCAAGTGTTCCTTACATAACAACATAAGAGAGTGAAGGAAGCTGCAACACATCGTTAGGCAGGCAGGCAGGGACACAGTTCTCATGTAATTAATGTTGTCAAATTCCTATCAATAACACTAAATTCTTGTCATGTACACGTAGTACACAAACAAACAAACACATACATACACACATACATTCCAAACACCCCAACCATACATACATAAATATATACCTACAACACACACACACACACACACACACACACACACACACACGCATATAAACACACATCTCTACCTACCAATCAAGTCCTGCATTCCCTCAATATCAACAGCTGTGCCATAGAGAAAGAAGCCCCGATGTATACAGATGGTACTGTATGATGGCAGCCTGGGTGGTGGTGGTGACCCTGTCTTCCGAGTTACAGTATTATATTGTATTGTATGGATGTGAATGAGAGAAACTACAGATAAGTGAATCCCGAGACTGTGTAGAGACGAATGACAAAATGATTGAGTCTGAGTGAAGCTGATCTGAAGGGCTGGGCAAGATCCAAAAATATAAATAATCGCGGATCGTCTTAATAACACATACGTAAGTGAATAGTAGGTCTCTCTCTCTCTCTCTCTCTCTCTCTCTCTCTCTCTCTCTCTCTCATATATATATATCTATATATATATATATATATATATATATATATATATATATATATATATATATATATATATATATATATATATATATATATATACTATATATATATATATATATATATATATATATATATATATATATATATATATATATATAATGATACGAAAAGGATTGAAACTGGGAAGAGGGGATAAAAGGAAGAATAGAGAATAATAGGTGGTTATTGGTTTATAACCATACACCGTTGTTTGTCAATTACATTGGTTTCCTCTTTACATTCGTTGTGAGGTTACTGGCAGTTACAAGATCACTGTGATGGATTTTTTCTAAGGGGGGGGAGAATTGTTGCAATACACATACGTAGATAGTTTTTCTAGCATGTTGAGTAATAGTGGTAGGCATGGTTCAAATCCCATCTTATATACTGGATCGCCTTCTGTATAGTCCGGCATATACGGCAATTAAAAATATCTATCACTGTTAAAAGTTTGGAGAGAGAGAGAGAGAGAGAGAGAGAGAGAGAGAGAGAGAGAGAGAGAGAGAGAGAGAGAGAGAGAGAGAGAGAGAGCGATTATTTTCATGTTTTTCCAGCCTTAGTTTTATTTCTCCCTAGTTTTCTTCGTTTGTTTACTTGCTTAAGCTTTTTCTTTGTTCTTTATTCTTTATTTATATTATTTCTTTATTCATCTTATTAGTTTAGTCTCTTAGTTACTATTCTATACTGATTTTGTGGTATTTCTTGATTTTGTGGTTGTGTTTCGAGTGTCAGGTTAACTTTTTGCCTTGGTTGCCTTGTTCGATTATTCATGTGTTATTTCGTTAATTAGTTTTCCTTTGACGTTTATGGTGTTTTATATTTATTGTTCCATTGTTCATCTGTACTGGTAGCATCACCTACTTGATTTCTTATCGCATAATATACTATGTGAATAGCAAATTAGCAAGGTACGACTACAGGTCTTTCCAAGCCCTGAGTGACGTAGGGTGGGAGGGGCGGCAGGGTGTCTGCTGCCTGCTGGTCCCTCAGTGACCAGTCAGTGTGCTGTGGGTGAAAGTGTCAGCGGGTTAACACGTCTTATTAGGTATCCTATTGAAAAGCCTCTGGTTGAACGGAAACAGGGTTTGAAATGTTTGACCCTTCTACTGACATGATATTAAGACGATTTTTACATTCCAAACTCTCGAGATGAAGAAGTGACAAGCGGGATTTCACGAGTATTTGTTAACGATCTAAGGACATAATAATAATAATGAGAACCTGCTGGTGAAAGATGGAATCACTGAGGCTGCTGGACTACGTTATCAAGGTGACTGTGTCGAGCGCTGTGGCACTATGGCAAGGTGTCAGTGTTTATTTAAGGGAGGCACCCCTATATTGGAGGGGAGGGGGGGTTAGCCAACAACAAACCCCCTTGGGTTCTTATTTCATCGGTCATTTTTACCCTTATCACTCATTATTATAAGCTCATCTTGCCACATTATGCAGCCATTGTACTAAGCTTGCATATTAGCCGCCATTCAGACATAGCTTTCGTGGTCAAGTTTAAATTTAGTGAAGGTTTGAGTGAGATATGAATGGGAGTTCGGGAGCCAAACCGAGCCCCCGCCGCCGCCGTCGCCCTCGGCCGCCCGCAAGCCGGCTCATATCTAAGGATATTTTCATTTATGCCATTGCAATCACTCATTATTATAAGCTCATCTTGCCACATTATGCAGCCATTGTACTAAGCTTGCATATTAGCCCTTCAGACATAGCTTTCGTGGTCAAGTTTAAGTTTAGTGAAGGTTTAAGTGAGATATGAGGGGGAGGTTCCGGACCTAATACGGGCCCCGCCGCCGCCGCCGCCCGTCGCCGCCTCCGCCGCCGCCGCCCGCCGCCGCCCGCTAGCCGGCTCATATTTAGGATATTTTCATTTATGCCTGGACTATTTATTTGGGCTCAACAGTAAAATTTAATGCTTTATATGAGTACTATGGGCTGTTTTGAAGGTCTGCCATGCGTGTGGGGGGTGGAGATACCTGTGGTTGGCGTTATTATGATCGTAAATAAGGGTGGCTTTTGGCGCCAAAATAATTGGAACGCCCAAGACCATTCTTTATTTGATGCAGTATCAAGTTCTTATTAATTGCCAAAGATAGTCCATAGTAAACCATGTTTTGTGCGCAAAGCCCAGTGAAATCAGTGGAGGTTTTAAAGTGTTTCCTAGCGGTGTTAAAGTTGCATTAATTTATTTATTTATCAGCCTGTAAATGATTTATTTCTGCCTCTATATCACTCTCAAGTGTTAATAATAATTAGAAAGAATTACTGAAGTGCTTTGAAGTGGTTTTTGATTCCTTTGAAGTGGTAGGGAGTGAGTATTTAATGAGTTTTATAAAAAGTCATATTTTTATAAAATACTTTTTTTCTAGTGAAAGTTCTTTACAATTACTGTTGTTTGGAGTTTATTTATGCTTTGGGAATTAGTTAGAGTATTTATCCAACCGGAAAATGTCCAGTTTTTGGGTCTGAAAGCGTTTTTTCGAAAGGTCATTTTTAAAATGGTCTCCCCTAAAATACCTACGTAAATATAGACAGCTAACATAGAGTACCAGGCCGGCTGTGACGTCATCAGCCATGACGTCATAAGGGCGGGTCCCTTCCTGCTGTCTCCCATAACTTATTCATATCGTCCTTATAGCCTGATTTACTGCATGTTTACCGTGTTTGTGTGTGTATGTGTGTGTGTGTCTGTGTGTGTGTGTGTATGTGTGTGTGTGTGTGTGTGTGTGTGTGTGTGTGTGTGTGTGTGTGTGTGATACTGTTATACTGTTATATTTGCTCTTGTCATAATATCTAGCATTGTGAAGTGATTTTTTCCAGGTATATTGAGGTATTTTCTGGTATATACGTCATGTGTGTGTGCATGGACTTGCATGATGTTTACACTTTCATGTCTTAGCCCCCAACAACATGTGTAGTTGTACTATTTACAGAGGGGTGTCTGTTTTATGCAAGATGATGTGCTCCTCGGGGCACATCATTTCGCATTTAATTAAGTGTTTATGGGGATGTGGTGTTGTGTGTGTTCCACGGTGTGAATGTGTTGTTGTGTGGGGTTACATATATTATACACTTTTTACATTAATCAGTAGACACCACGGTAAAAACAGGGAAATGTGCGGCTTAGAGAAAGGGAAGCCAGGGTCTGCGTCTTTCTTAGGAAGGCAGTGACATTGATTAAACTTTGAAACAAGCCAGTTTAAATCCCTCCAATTTATCCACAAACTTAACTATAATCAATATTGTTTGTTTTTGTACTACTTCCGCTTTCTCTCTTATGACCCGAGTAAGTAAAGTTAGCTGGGATTAAAACTATTACTCCTCTCTCTCTCTCTCTCTCTCTCTCTCTCTCTCTCTCTCTCTCTCTCTCTCTCTCTCTCTCTCTCTCTCTCTCTCTCTCTCTCTCTCTCTCTCTCTCTCTCTCTCTCTCTCTCTGAAAAGCCACTCTAACATGATTTACAGCATTTCAACAGACTCCAACTTTCATGCCACCAAAAAGTAAGCTGTGGTGGAGGAGGTGGTGGTAGTGGTGGTGGTGGTGGAGGTGGTGATTTGGTGTAATATGAGCGACTAGTAACTCTTTAATTGGTGTTGTTGCTAATGCTTTAATTTGAATGTTCACTTTTAATAGTAAACCTGCTAACCATCATAGCACGTATTATATTGTATCGGTGGTAGTAGTAGTAGTAGTAGTAGTAGTAGTAGTAGTTTTGTTATTGTGGTCATGGTGGTGGTGGTGGTGGTGGTGCCAATAGCATCATCGTAATCAGCAGTTGTAGTACAAATCTAATCACTCATTGACCACAAAAATTCAAAAGAAAAAGAAAGAAAAAATCATAAAAACCCCACGAACAGGAAACAAAAACAACTACTCTCTTCCTCAACCACAAACAAATAAATAATAAATAAACAAAGCATCCATCAATCCACATCAACACAGAGTGGAAACCCGTTCTCATCTAATCACTATACCAGTGGTTCGCAAACTGGGTGCCGCGGCACCCTAGGGTGCCACGGACAGCGCCTAGGGGTGCAACAAGATTGCTATGAATTTTGTCTTGGCTAGATCGTTTCAAGGTACTTTTGTAAAACAGAGTGTAGCAGTCTGCCTATAATTAACTGTTGGTGTAGGAAGTTACTTGCTCTAATATTTTACTAAAATATAGGTAGATATTTCCTTTTCCACATTATTCATTATTCATGTGAGGAGGGGTGATGGTGAAAAGGGGTTGCCACAGAAAGGATTATATTAATTCAGGGTGCCATCACTGAAAAAAGATTGAGAACCACTGGGGTAGTGTAGGATGCTTAAAGAGTGCAATATAGTATTCAATAAGACTTCCTCTGTCTTCTCTTACATTACTGTCTTGTAGTTCCTTCATCTTCATCTTGATGAAAAGAATATTCTCTTAATCCTACCAACAGCAGCACTGCACACTGCTACGTCAAGTGCACCAAACCAACCAACTAAAGAATTCCGCTCCCAAGATTTGTGTTGGCGGAGCGAGAAGATCTGGCCAATCCTCTCCCCCTCGTAACCCAACTCCAATGGCGCCAGTAGATAAAAACATACATTTGATGTTACTGTGCTGTCCATGTGTCTAAGGGAAAAAAGACCGTTTCCTGAGTGGTACATGTCCCGCCCTACACAGAGTGAAGCCTCAGGCCACACCTACCTACACAACACGACCCTAATACATGTATATACAATTTACACACACACACACACACACACACACACACACACACACACACACACACACACACACTGGCATTGCTCCTTCACTGTCTTGGGGCGTAAGACGTGGAATACCATGCCCTCTGACGTGAACAATTCCAACACACTTGACTCTTTCAAAAAACGTCTAAAGGTGTTTTCCTAAGCAAATGTGTGTGTGTGTGTGTGTGTGTGTGTGTGTGTGTGTGTGTGTGTGTGTGAAAAATGGTAAAAAATCTATATATCTATATAAGTTTAGACTAGAAATGAAAAAAATAAATAAATAAATAAAAAAGTAATAGAAATAAATCGCAAAAAATCAAGATAAATGAAAAATATATATAAGAAATAACTTTAAAGGAAACGCGGAGTGAACGAAGTCCAACGGAAAGCGCGGAGTGAACAATATGTACAGACGCGGAACTTGAGACAACCGAAACGCGGAGAACAACGCGCTAAGAAGCAGAGTGAACACTGCCAACCAATGAACACCGCCGATTGAACACTATAGACCACTGAACACGACCGACTGAACACTATAGACCGATGAACACGACCGACTGAACACTATAGACCACTGAACACGACCGACTGAACACTATAGACCGATGAACACGACCGACTGAACAATATAGACCGATGAACACGACCGATTGAACACTATAGACCGATGAACACGACCGACTGAACACTATAGACCGATGAACACGACCGACTGAACACTATAGACCGATAAACACGACCGAGTGAACACTACAGACCGATGAACACGACCGAGTGAACACTATAGACCACTGAACACGACCGACTGAACACTATAGACCGATGAACACGACCGAGTGAACACTATAGACCAATGAACACGACCGAGTGAAAACTATAGACCGATGAACACGACCGACTGAACACTATAGACCGATGAACACGACCGACTGAACACTATAGACCGATGAACACGACCGATTGAATACAACCGAGTGAACATTAGTGATGAAAACGACCGAGTGAACACAACGAATAAACACGACCGACCCATTGAACACTACCGACCGATGAACACGACCAAGTGAACACAATGAATGAACACGACCGATGAACATTACTACTACTACTACTACTACTACTACTACTACTATTACTACTATATTGTTACTTTTTATTATAATAACGAACAGTCAAAATTCCGAACACCTTCACTAACACCTGATATAATATTAGAAAACACGTAAATTAATATATATATATATATATATATATATATATATATATATATATATATATATATATATATATATATATATATATATATATATATATTAATTTACGTGTTTTCTAATATTATATCAGGTGTTAGTGAAGGTGTCCGGAATTTTGACTGTTCGTTATTATAATAAAAAGTAACAATATAGTAGTAGTAGTAGTAGTAGTAGTAGTAGTAGCAGTAGTACCAGTAGTAGTAGTAGTAGTAGTAGTAATGTTCATCGGTCGTGTTCATTCATTGTGTTCACTTGGTCGTGTTCATC
>CM035220.1:26901596-26920218 GCA_020233015.1 Callinectes sapidus | reverse complement strand
CTATAGTGTTCAGTCGGTCGTCTTCATCGGTCTATAGTGTTCAGTCGGTCGTGTTCAGTGGTCTATAGTGTTCAATCGGCGGTGTTCATTGGTTGGCAGTGTTCACTCTGCTTCTTAGCGCGTTGTTCTCCGCGTTTCGAGTGTCTCAAGTTCCGCGTCTGTACATATTGTTCACTCCGCGCTTTCCGTTGGACTTCGTTCACTCCGCGTTTCCTTTAAAGTTATTTCTTATATATATTTTTCATTTATCTTGATTTTTTGCGATTTATTTCTATTACTTTTTTATTTATTTATTTATTTTTTTCATTTCTAGTCTAAACTTATATAGATATATAGATTTTTTACCATTTTTCACACACACACACACACACACACACACACACACACACTTGCTTAGGAAAACACCTTTAGACGTTTTTTGAAAGAGGCAAGTGTGTTGGAATTGTTCACGTCGGAGGGCATGGTATTCCACGTCTTACGCCCCAAGACAGTGAAGGAGCAATGCCAGTGTGTGTGTGTGTGTGTGTGTGTGTGTGTGTGTGTGTGTGTGTGTAAATTGTATATACATGTATTAGTGTCGTGTTGTGTAGGTAGGTGTGGCCTGAGGCTTCACGCTGTGTAGGGCGGGACATGTACCACTCAGGAAACGGTCTTTTTTCCCTTAGACACATGGACAGCACAGTAACATCAAATGTATTTTTTTATCTACTGGCGCCATTGGAGTTGGGTTACGAGGGGGAGAGGATTGGCCAGATCTTCTCGCTCCGCCAACACAAATCCTGGGAGCGGAATTCTTTAGTTGGTTGGTTTGGTGCACTTGACGTAGCAGTGTGCAGTGCTGCTGTTGGTAGGATTAAGAGAATATTCTTTTCATCCTGGCTGTTGGTAGTGCCGTACGAGTGTGTTGGGAGTTAATAGTTCACTGTGCTGAGACCGATCGACTCTACCACTGTACTCCAAGTTTTACTCTCAAATTGATCATTCACTTTATTTATAAATAAAAGATGACCCATGACTTTCTTATACATTGTATTGATTAAAGCTCAAAGTTCATGTGACGATCCATTAAGATACCAAGGTTTTTGTTATGTGTACTGGCCCACTGTGGGTGATGGAAGTGCTCTCAAATGCAATTCCTGTGTCGGTCGGTATCTGTCAGATGAGATGAAGGTGTCGAGATAATAAATATATGTACATTGTGTCTTGTTTGTGTGAAACATTCAGCCGTTAATTGTTCCAATATTTCTTTGCTGATGAAAGATTGGCCTAAGCTCTATAGATTAGATCTTTGAGGACAAATGATTCGAGTGTCGTCTGCGTATAGGCTACTGTATAATGCCATAGTCAGTAATGGCTTCCTTGAGATCGTTAAAGTATAACAAACGATTCACCGGATGGATGGCTTTGGTTTCAATCAAGACTAACGTGTATGTTTCTTGAATGAAGTCGATGCGCCCAGCCGTTCCTGCGTCGCTTCACGTCCAGCCTCAGTCTTTATTTAACCTTTAATAACTAGCGCTGATAGGGATTTGGATTTATTGTTTGCTTGTTTGTGGCCTTGGGACCTCGTCACTACAGCAAAGATAGACGGGTTCAGTTTTTTTTTTTTTTTTTCTTTTTTTTATCAATTTAGGTGTTTTCCAATATTATATTAGGTGATAGTGAAGGTAATTTTGACATTTCATAGCTATATGGTAACCATATAGTAGTAGTAGTAGTAATAGTAGTAGTAGTAGTAGTAGTAGTAGTAGTAGTAGTAGTAGTAGTAGAGACAGCAAAGATTAAGTAAACAAACAAATAGATAGACAGTGGGGAAAGAACACACACACACACACACACACACACACACACACACACACACACACACACACACCACACACACACACACACACACACACACAAACGCACACACACACACACACACACACACACACACACACACACACACACACACACGGCATATAAATTAAATATTTGGATCCACATACAGAACAATAATCAACATTAGGGTGGCTTTCCACTACATGGATAAGGAAATGATGAAAAAAATTCTAACCAGCATGATACGGCTGAGGTTGGAATATGCAGCAGTGGGGTGGTCACCTAATGCGAAACAAGATATAAGGAAATTAGAAAGGGTCCAAAGAGTTACCACAAAAATGGTACCAGAATTAAGGGAGTTAACATAAGACGACAGATTAAAGGAAATGGGGCTGCCAATTCTGGAAGATAGAAGAAAGAGAGGAGATCCAATAACTCCATATAAGATAGTAAATGGCATTGGAAAGCAGGACAACCCGAACCGGGTGATGATGGAGGAAGAAACCAGACAGATGAGAGGACACTCAAGGAAGATAAATAAGAGTCGGTGTTTCAAGGACACAAGAAAGTATAGTTTTCCACAGAGAATTGTGGACACCTGGAATGGATTAAAAGAGGAGGTTGTTGCAGCAACCAATATACATAAATACATGGTAGTATTGGATATCTGGAGATATGGAGACAGGACACTACTGTATGAGCCCCGCTCGAACCCTGTATAAGACAACTAGGTATACACACACACACACACACACACACACACACACACACACACACACACACACACACACACACACACACACACACACACACAGACACACACACAAACACATACACACACACACACACACACACACACAGACACACACACAAAAACACACACACACACACACATACACACACACACACACACACACACACACACATGAATATACCCCCAAAACATCCCTCCAATTTATCCACAAACTTAACTATAATCAATATTGTTTGTTTTTGTACTACTTCCGCTTTCTCTCTTATGACCCGAGTAAGTAAAGTGAGCTGGGATTAAAACTATTACTCCTCTCTCTCTCTCTCTCTCTCTCTCTCTCTCTCTCTCTCTCTCTCTCTCTCTCTGAAAAGCCACTCTAACATGATTTACAGCATTTCAACAGACTCCAACTTTCATGCCAACAAAAGGTAAGCTGTGGTGGAGGAGGTGGTGGTAGTGGTGGTGGTGGTGGAGGTGGTGATTTGGTGTAATAATAGCGACTATTAACTCTTTAATTGGTGTTGTTGCTAATGCTTTAATTTGAATGTTCACTTTTAATAGTAAACCTGCTAACCATCATAGCACGTATTATATTGTATCGGTGGTAGTAGTAGTAGTAGTAGTAGTAGTAGTAGTAGTAGTAGTTTTGTTATTGTGGTCATGGTGGTGGTGGTGGTGGTGCCAATCGCATCATCGTAATCAGCAGTTGTAGTACAAATCTAATCACTCATTTACCACAAAAATTCAAAAGAAAAAGAAAGAAAAAATCATAAAAACCCCACGAACAGGAAACAAAAACAACTGCTCTCTTCCTCAACCACAAACAAATAAATAATAAATAAACAAAGCATCCATCAATCCACATCAACACAGAGTGGAAACCCGTTCTCATCTAATCACTATACCAGTGGTTCTCAAACTTGGTGCCGCGGCACCCTAGGGTGCCACGGACAGCGCCTAGGGGTGCAACAAGATTGCTATGAATTTTGTCTTGGCTAGATCGTTTCAAGGTACATTTGTAAAACAGAGTGTAGCAGTCTGCCTATAAGTAACTGTTGGTGTAGGAAGTTACTTGCTCTAATATTTTACTAAAATATAGGTAGATATTTCCTTTTCCACATTATTCATTATTCATGTGAGGAGGGGTGATGGTGAAAAGGGGGTGCCACAGAAAGGATTATATTAATTCAGGGTGCCATCACTGAAAAAAGAGTGAGAACCACTGGGGTAGTGTAGGATGCTTAAAGAGTGCAATATAGTATTCAATAAGACTTCCTCTGTCTTCTCTTACATTACTGTCTTGTAGTTCCTTCATCTTCATCTTCACCCTTATCTACTGTAGGTATGGCTTCCTCAACACTTGTACAGTTACCATCTGCTTCCCTTCCTATGGACTCTGCCTCCCCCCAACATTTACTGGGATTCTTATGGCTTCCTCGACATAAAAAGACGATCCGCGATTATTTATATTTTTGGATCTTGCCCAGCCCTTCAGATCAGCTTCACTCAGACTCAATCATTTTGTCATTCGTCTCTACACAATCTCTGGATTCACTTATCTGTAATTTCTCTCATTCACATCCATACAATACAATATAATACTGTAACTCGGAAGACAGGGTCACCACCACCACCCAGGCTGCCATCATACAGTACCATCTGTATACATCGGGGCTTCTTTCTCTGTGGCACAGCTGTTGATATTGAGGGAATGCAGGACTTGATTGGTAGGTAGAGATGTGTGTTTATATGCGTGTGTGTGTGTGTGTGTGTGTGTGTGGTTTTAGGTATATATTTATGTATGTATGGTTGGGGTGTTTGGAATGTATGTGTGTATGTATGTGTTTGTTTGTTTGTGTACTACGTGTACATGACAAGAATTTAGTGTTATTGATAGGAATTTGACAACATTAATTACATGAGAACTGTGTCCCTGCCTGCCTGCCTAACGATGTGTTGCAGCTTCCTTCACTCTCTTATGTTGTTATGTAAGGAACACTTGAGCGAAAAGAAGCTTTAGATGCAATTCCTAACACCGAGGAAGCCATAAGAACCCCAGTAAATGTTGGGGGGAGGCAGAGTCCATAGGAAGGGAGGCAGATGGTAACTGTACAAGTGTTGAGGAAGCCATACCTACAGTAGATAAGGGTGAAGATGAAGATGAAGGAACTACAAGACAGTAATGTAAGAGAAGACAGAGGAAGTCTTATTGAATACTATATTGCACTCTTTAAGCATCCTACACTACCCCAGTGGTTCTCAATCTTTTTTCAGTGATGGCACCCTGAATTAATATAATCCTTTCTGTGGCACCCCCTTTTCACCATCACCCCTCCTCACATGAATAATGAATAATGTGGAAAAGGAAATATCTACCTATATTTTAGTAAAATATTAGAGCAAGTAACTTCCTACACCAACAGTTAATTATAGGCAGACTGCTACACTCTGTTTTACAAATGTACCTTGAAACGATCTAGCCAAGACAAAATTCATAGCAATCTTGTTGCACCCCTAGGCGCTGTCCGTGGCACCCTAGGGTGCCGCGGCACCCAGTTTGAGAACCACTGGTATAGTGATTAGATGAGAACGGGTTTCCACTCTGTGTTGATGTGGATTGATGGATGCTTTGTTTATTTATTATTTATTTGTTTGTGGTTGAGGAAGAGAGTAGTTGTTTTTGTTTCCTGTTCGTGGGGTTTTTATGATTTTTTCTTTCTTTTTCTTTTGAATTTTTGTGGTAAATGAGTGATTAGATTTGTACTACAACTGCTGATTACGATGATGCTATTGGCACCACCACCACCACCACCACCATGACCACAATAACAAAACTACTACTACTACTACTACTACTACTACTACTACTACTACTACTACTACTACTACTACTACTACTACCTACCGATACAATATAATACGTGCTATGATGGTTAGCAGGTTTACTATTAAAAGTGAACATTCAAATTAAAGCATTAGCAACAACACCAATTAAAGAGTTAATAGTCGCTCATATTACACCAAATCACCACCTCCACCACCACCACCACTACCACCACCTCCTCCACCACAGCTTACCTTTTGGTGGCATGAAAGTTGGAGTCTGTTGAAATGCTGTAAATCATGTTAGAGTGGCTTTTCAGAGAGAGAGAGAGAGAGAGAGAGAGAGAGAGAGAGAGAGAGAGAAGAGAGAGAGAGAGAGGAGTAATAGTTTTAATCCCAGCTAACTTTACTTACTCGGGTCATAAGAGAGAAAGCGGAAGTAGTACAAAAACAAACAATATTGCTTATAGTTAAGTTTGTGGATAAATTGGAGGGATGTTTTGGGGGTATATTCATGTGTGTGTGTGTGTGTGTGTGTATGTGTGTGTGTGTGTGTGTGTGTTTTTGTGTGTGTGTCTGTCTGTGTGTGTGTGTGTGTGTGTTTGTGTGTGTGTCTGTGTGTGTGTGTGTGTGTGTGTGTGTGTGTGTGTGTGTGTGTGTGTGTGTGTGTGTGTGTGTGTGTATACCTAGTTGTATTATACAGGGTTCGAGCGGGGCTCATACAGTAGTGTCCTGTCTCCATATCTCCAGATATCCAATACTACCATGTATTTATGTATATTGGTTGCTGCAACAACCTCCTCTTTTAATCCATTCCAGGTGTCCACAATTCTGTGTGGAAAACTATACTTTCTTGTGTCCTTGAAACACCGACTCTTATTTATCTTCCTTGAGTGTCCTCTCATCTGTCTGGTTTCTTCCTCCATCATCACCAGGTTCGGGTTGTCCTGCTTTCCAATGCCATTTACTATCTTATATGGAGTTATTGGATCTCCTCTCTTTCTTCTATCTTCCAGAATTGGCAGCCCCATTTCCTTTAATCTGTCGTCTTATGTTAACTCCCTTAATTCTGGTACCATTTTTGTGGTAACTCTTTGGACCCTTTCTAATTTCCTTATATCTTGTTTCGCATTAGGTGACCACACCACTGCTGCATATTCCAACCTCAGCCGTATCATGCTGGTTAGAATTTTTTTCATCATTTCCTTATCCATGTAGTGGAAAGCCACCCTAATGTTGATTAATGTTCTGTATGTGGATCCAAATATTTAATTTATATGCCGTGTGTGTGTGTGTGTGTGTGTGTGTGTGTGTGTGTGTGTGTGTGTGTGTGTGTGTGTGTGTGTGTGTGTGTGTGTTTGTGTATATGTGTGTGTGTGTGTGTGTGTGTGTGTGTGTGTGGTGTGTGTGTGTGTGTGTGTGTGTGTGTGTGTGTGTGTGTGTGTGTGTGTGTTCTTTCCCCACTGTCTATCTATTTGTTTGTTTGCTTAATCTTTGCTGTCTCTACTACTGCTACTACTACTACTACTGCTACTACTACTGCTACTACTACTACTACTACTACTACTACTACTACTACTACTATATGGTTACCATATAGCTATGAAATGTCAAAATTACCTTCACTATCACCTAATATAATATTGGAAAACACTTAAATTGATAAAAAAAAGAAAAAAAAAAGAAAACTGAACCCGTCTATCTTTGCTGTAGTGACGAGGTCCCAAGGCCACAAACAAGCAAACAATAAATCCAAATCCCTATCAGCGCTAGTTATTAAAGGTTAAATAAAGACTGAGGCTGGACGTGAAGCGACGCAGGAACGGCTGGGAGCATCGACTTCATTCAAGAAACATACACGTTAGTCTTGATTGAAACCAAAGCCATCCATCCGGTGAATCGTGTGTTATACTTTAACGATCTCAAGGAAGCCATTACTGACTATGGCATTATACAGTAGCCTATACGCAGACGACACTCGAATCATTTGTCCTCAAAGATCTAATCTATAGAGCTTAGGCCAATCTTTCATCAGCAAAGAAATATTGGAACAATTAACGGCTGAATGTTTCACACAAACAAGACACAATGTACATATATTTATTATCTCGACACCTTCATCTCATCTGACAGATACCGACAGACACAGGAATTGCATTTGAGAGCACTTCCATCACCCACAGTGGGCCAGTACACATAACAAAAACCTTGGTATCTTAATGGATCGTCACATGAACTTTGAGCTTTAATCAATACAATGTATAAGAAAGTCATGGGTCATCTTTTATTTATAAATAAAGTGAATGATCAATTTGAGAGTAAAACTTGGAGTACAGTGGTAGAGTCGATCGGTCTCAGCACAGTGAACTATTACCTCCCAACACACTCGTACGGCACTACCAACAGCCAGGATGAAAAGAATATTCTCTTAATCCTACCAACAGCAGCACTGCACACTGCTACGTCAAGTGCACCAAACCAACCAACTAAAGAATTCCGCTCCCAAGATTTGTGTTGGCGGAGCGAGAAGATCTGGCCAATCCTCTCCCCCTCGTAACCCAACTCCAATGGCGCCAGTAGATAAAAAAATACATTTGATGTTACTGTGCTGTCCATGTGTCTAAGGGAAAAAAGACCGTTTCCTGAGTGGTACATGTCCCGCCCTACACAGAGTGAAGCCTCAGGCCACACCTACCTACACAACACGACACTAATACATGTATATACAATTTACACACACACACACACACACACACACACACACACACACACACACACACACACACACTGGCATTGCTCCTTCACTGTCTTGGGGTGTAAGACGTGGAATACCATGCCCTCTGACGTGAACAATTCCAACACACTTGCCTCTTTCAAAAAACGTCTAAAGGTGTTTTCCTAAGCAAGTGTGTATGTGTGTGTGTGTGTGTGTGTGTGTGTGTGTGTGTGTGTGTGTGTGTGTGTGTGAAAAATGGTAAAAAATCTATATATCTATATAAGTTTAGACTAGAAATGAAAAAAAAAATAATAAATAAATAAAAAGGTAATAGAAATAAATCGCAAAAAATCAAGATAAATGAAAAATATATATAAGAAATAACTTTAAAGGAAACGCGGAGTGAACGAAGTCCAACGGAAAGCGCGGAGTGAACAATATGTACAGACGCGGAACTTGAGACAATCGAAACGCGGAGAACAACGCGCTAAGAAGCAGAGTGAACACTGCCAACCAATGAACACCGCCGATTGAACACTATAGACCACTGAACACGACCGACTGAACACTATAGACCGATGAACACGACCGACTGAACACTATAGACCACTGAACACGACCGACTGAACACTATAGACCGATGAACACGACCGACTGAACACTATAGACCGATGAACACGACCGACTGAACACTATAGACCGATGAACACGACCGACTGAACACTATAGACCGATGAACACGACCGACTGAACACTAGAGACCGATGAACACGACCGACTGAACACTATAGACCGATGAACACGACCGACTGAACACTATAGACCGATGAACACGACGGACTGAACACTATAGACCGATGAACACGACCGACTGAACACTATAGACCGATGAACACGACCGAGTGAACACTATAGACCGATGAACACGACCGACTGAACACGATAGACCGATGAACACGACCGAGTGAACACTATAGACCACTGAACACGACCGACTGAACACTATAGACCGATGAGCACGACCGAGTGAACACTATAGACCACTGAACACGACCGACTGAACACTATAGACCGATGAACACGACCGAGTGAACACTATAGACCAATGAACACGACCGAGTGAACACTATAGACCGATGAATACGACCGACTGAACACTATAGACCGATGAACACGATCGACTGAACACTATAGACCGATGAACACGACCGACTGAATACAACCGAGTGAACATTAGTGATGAAAACGACCGAGTGAACACAACGAATAAACACGACCGACCCATTGAACACTACCGACCGATGAACACGACCAAGTGAACACAATGAATGAACACGACCGATGAACATTACTACTACTACTACTACTACTACTACTACTACTACTACTACTACTGCTACTACTACTACTACTACTAATACTACTACTATATTGTTACTTTTTATTATAATAACGAACAGTCAAAATTCCGGACACCTTCACTAACACCTGATATAATATTAGAAAACACGTAAATTAATATATATATATATATATATATATATATATATATATATATATATATATATAGATATATATATAGATATATATAGATATATATAGATATATAGATAGATATATATAGATAGATATATATAGATAGATATATATAGATAGATATATATAGATAGATATATATATATATATATATATATATATATATATATATATATATATATATATATATATATATATATATATATAAAGAAAACTCAACTCGCATTACTAATTCATTTGGTCGCCCGGTAGAAACGCAGTCTCTTCCACATCGCGGCTACCATCACCATCATCATCATCAGCTGACAAGAAGGATAACAACACGCGGAGTAGACGTTTGTGTGTGTGAGAGAGTGTGTGTGTTTTGGTGCTTTTCATGTGCAGAACATTACAAAACCAACAGTTAGCTGTATATAAAAAATGGCTATTAGTGACAGAACTATGTGTGGGACCTGTAAAACGGTAGTGTGGCAGCAGATTAGGTTGTGACGTGAGCTCTGGTACCACAATGGCTGCCACAGGATCTGTATGAGGCTCATCAGAAAAGTACATACAGGTGAGCTGTGATACTGCTACGTCTGCAGATCTCAATTAAAGGAAGGAAAACCGAAGACTTAAAGAATTGGAGGATACGAAGAAGCAATTCGCAGAGCTCAAAGGAGAAATTATTAAGTACGTTTGGAGGGACAACATGCACTCCGCCAATCAAGTGAAAAAATAAAAAATAAAAAATGGAAGGGGAAGTACGCGGGGAATTGAAAGCAGAAGGAGCAGTGGTGTGGGTGGACACTTAACTCACCAGCAGGTATGAGAGAATACATGGATGAGTATAAGAGAGAGGCCTAGGGTTGCCTTAGGTCCGGGTTTTCCCCAACGTCCTAAGTTCACGTGTCGAGATTTGCGCGCGTGATCCAGTGGGATTTCGAAAAATCCCTCAAATGTCCGGAATTTTACATTCCATCAATTTAACTAAACAACCATTAATTAGACGATCATATTTCTGTAGGATGAAATGAAAGGAGAGAGGGAAGGGCAGGGATTCACTGGGTGGCAGCTCCTTTATAGCTTTTTTTATTTACATTTTGACATTAGCCAAGTATATATAGGAATTCCTTATGAGTTGCATTGCCATGTCTATAGGACCAACATTGTCATCTTAACACCTTGGTGATGAGGACAGGCAAGTCATCTTATCAACTCACCTGGTAGGGCTGCCTTATCAGTAGCACATGGAGTCAGCAGCCCAAAAGTTATAAGAATACCCCAGTCAGATTGTTGACTTACCTAGTTGGCTCCTTTGCTTAATAAAAGTGTAGCACAAAATATACTAAAACTTGGTAGAACTATGGGGAACCCAGAGCTGCTGGTGTGCCAGACCCAGATATAGATTATTTGTAGTAGACTTCAAACACATACTTCATGGTGCAATTAGAGTGAAGTCCCCTGTATACACTATGTGCAGGATCATTGAGGCCTGTGCACTGGTCCACAAGATATGCAAGGACCGAAACAGTTACCAGCTGAGGATGGGGCTGTTGATCCTGTTGATCAAGACCCCACAACACCAGCAGGTTTGTGTGGGCTCCCATAGGATGGTGCCAAGAAGCCTCATCCTTCCTGAGGAGGAACTCGCCTTGGTTTCCTCCTCAGTAGACTGTTGTTCCTCATCCTGTACCAGGGTCACCACATGGCCCTCAAGGAGTGGCAGGCCCTTCTCTTCCCTGACACGATTAATTGCTGCCACACTACCACCCTTTGTTTCCTCACTCACTACTAGCATGTCCATATTGGGGTCCCATGCTGTGGGGCCGAGGGGCTCCTCAATGGGCACAGCATGCAGCTCAGCACTGGGGTCCAGCTCCTCCACCAGCTGGGCCAAACCAGCCATCCTCTCCTCAAGGGGTCTAATAAGCTCAGTCAATGTTTTCTTCCTGAGCAAAGAGCCATCAGCAATCCCACAGACAAGCCGGCCATTACATTGCAGCAGTGCTCCTGAAAACATCACCCAGTGGCCAACATGTGGCTGGCCAAAAGTGCCACCCAACACTACATTAGAATAAACCTTGTCTGTTGGGAGAGAAACAGGAAGGGGCATCTCCTCATCACCTTCTCTATTCTCTTGTGCGTCAGGCAACACCACCACTTGCCCACCAGCAGCCAGACGGCTACTGTGAAGCTTCTCCCTACCCTGCCCTGTGTCCTCCAGGAGCAACACATCCACTGGAGTAGAGTCCTAGGTGGTCTTTGTATGGGGTCCTTAAAGCCAGCCAACAACACTTGTACATCCAGACCATGGCAAAGGGAACTGCCGCGGCTGTAGATGCTTGTGGTGATGTGATTGTACAGGGTAAGTGGTTTGATGCTATCTGGCAGATGAGTTTTAGCTTGTGGGTCAAAGTGGACATAGAGTATTGTAGTCACATGCTGGGATGCTCCTTTCAACACCTGCAGGACAGTGAGGGAGGTGACACACACACACACACCGCGTAGTGCAGTGGTTAGCACGCTCGGCTCACAACCGAGAGGGCCCAGGTTCGAGTCCTGGGCACAGCGAGGCAAGTGGGCAAGCCTCTTAATGTGTATCAAGCCCCTGTTCACCGAGCAGCAAGTAGGTACGGGATTGTGACCTCGCTGTCCCGGTGTGTAGTGTGTGATGTGATCTCAGCCCTACCCAAAGATCAGTCTACATGAGCTCTGAGCTCCCTCTGTAGGGAAAGGCTGGCTGGGTGACCAGCAGGCGACCGAGGTGAATAACACACACACCTTAATGAAGAAGAAATATTGGCAACCTCAAGGATTTCATTTTTCTTATCCTAATCAGATCACTCAGCCTGAAAAATTCACCAGACAAATGTACACCCACATCATCACCCAGACCCACACTGACACACACTCACCCTGGGCAGCCGGGCTACAATGCCACCTGCCGGCTAAGTGAGCACCAAGAGGCCTGTCACCGGACACATTTGGGAATCAGAGGAACAGTAATTGATAATGATTATGGTAATGTGGTTCAATTATGAAATGCATAGTAATGGTATAGTTGTTTTCTTTGCATGTGGGTATATTTCACATATTTTTCCTTGTGGTGGGGGAACAAGAATTTATTCTCAGTCCACACTGTATATGTATATTATGATGGTGAGGGATTTATTAATTCAAGAGAGAGTAGACAGACATTGAGTGTGTTTCCATTTTGAACAGGATAAATCACAAAATTACCACCATATCTTTGCTAGTAGTAGTAGTACATAGGATAGGATAAATATTACTTCACATTCTATCCATTTATTAAAGACATTCATTTGTACAGGTTTGTGAAGGTGGAAACAAGCTTGGGTGACGGCGGGCCTGGGTGATACTGTGGCTGGCTTGGCTCGGCTTGGCTTGGCTTGGCTTGGCTCGACTTGGCTTGGTGCAGTTAAGATTGGTAAGTAAGTCAATTTGGCTAACTGCTCTATATTGATCTTATTAACTGCATGCCTCCCCTCTGTTCCCTTCCTCTCTCCTCTCACAACAGTTGCAGTGTCTTATGGCAATCACCACCACCACCACCACCACCATACACACACACAGACAGAGAGACAGCCTTCATTTCCTGGTGGATTTTCTTGTCAGTGTAACCCTTCAAATGCAGGAACTCCTAACCTAACCTAACCTAACCTTTTACAGAGACCTCCCACCTCTTGTATCACCTTAGCCTCACTGGATTCTCTGACCGAGGACTGACTCACTCACTCAATGAATCACTGACTCAACAATACAATACAGAAAGTTTAGTAAGCAGAGGTAAAAAAAAACATTTTTGAGCTTTTGTACTTCCATAGCCAATTGGTATTAATGAAGTATCTGTTGTGATTATCTTATGTCTAGGGTACATACATCATCATTTGGTTACTGTGCTCAGTGAGTGTGGAGGCTGTACGCAGATTACCAGATTAGATGTTGCATTTTGGATGGGCATGTAGTAAAGAATTATTGAAGTTTGACATCAAATGTTCCCTCCCTACTGTGTACAGATATCTTTGAAATGTTTACCATGACAACTGAGATTGGGTTGTTGAAAAGAATTGACATTTCTTGTGATGTATGTAGGATTAGGTATCTAGATTAAATTGATCCAAAGGTAACCTAACCTCATCCATCCATCCATCCATCCATCCATACATACATACATACATACATATATATCATCATCCACCAGATACGAGTTTCTCAATTGGTCAGGTCAGGTCAGGTCAGATGTGCACTTGCCTCTTCTTTGTTTCGCTTAATGGTGTATAGAAATATTTTTATTTGGGATATACATATTGGTTGCGTAAAGTGGGTGGGTGACGGGACAAAGCTGTTATTCCCCCCACATGAGTTTCTGAAGCGGCATATATTTGATAAATGATAAGCAGAATGTGTATGAAAAGCATTTCAGTGGTGGAGGGCTTAATGTAAAGGTTGGTTCCATAGCAGTGGTGGTGGTGGTGGTGTCTGCAATGTTAAGCCCTCTAATACATTATAAAAGGATACATGTGATGAAGGATATTCCCTGTGAAGCTTGTGAGATTGAAAATGTTAAAATTTGTATTCCTTAGAGAGATATAGGTTAAGAGCAGAAGGTAAAGTGGGGGGCTTACGCTGTATCAGCGCGTAGCTGCGGGCGCTCATCTCCCGTCTCCTTGGCCTTTGAGCCTGTGGTGGAATAGTCCCTTACCCCCGGACATGGGGCCAGCATGAAATCCGGGTTTCCACAGTTTACCTTCCCTAGGTTGCCCTAGGTACCCATTTATCGACCAGTGAAGGATGAAAACCTGGGTGAGGTCCACGCCGTCCTCGTCTGGGATCGAACTCGGGCCCACGGATTCGTAGCAAGACGCGCTAGCCACTGCACCGTGGCGGCGCATAAGAGCAGAAGGGGCCTGATAGAAGTATTGAAGTGGTATAAGTGTTATAACGAAGGGGACATGAGCAAAGATGTAAGGATAGAACCAGAAGTAATGGGTTCAACTTAGAAATTTAGGTTTAGGAAATGGGAAGGGACTCAGCATTGTTATTGTTAGTGGTAAGTCAATAGGGAGCTTTAAAAGAAGAATATTAGGCTGAAGATGATAGGTGACATTAGGTACTTAGTTTTGTAGGGTATGTGTGTGAGACTGTCTCTTGCAGCTTCCCTCTTCTGTGATGGTGTTAGGAAAGGTGACAGAGACAGTGAACACAGAGACCACAAAGTTCTCCACCTTTTTAGGCGTGCAGAGGAACCATACCATAAATCCTTTAATTAAGTCGAGATCCATGTTGTGAGTTGTACCACAAACTGCATATAACTTTGGTGTCTGAGTAGAGTCATAGTGCATTCTGAGTCAGTGTGTGTTTTTTTTTTTTTTCTTTTTTTCTTTATCTTTTTATATTCTTATCATTCCTAACTTATAGTAGTGTAAAATTCTATAAATTACGTTTTTTAAGTTTTTAAGAGTATTAACGGCATTTTACATAAACCCCCCTTTTACAAGTATAACATATGCGATTTGAATTATCAATTTTTCAACGTTTTTAAGGGTTTTACAATATTTTTATGTCAAATCCATCTTCCCATAGAAATTAAAGTGGTGTTTTTACATCCACAAGTGAATTTTTTCAGTAATTTTCTTTGAATTTCCATATTTTAATTAAAAATATGAACAGTACATTATAGCGTATTGTTTTTCTCTTTAAAGTTACATAAACTACCGTATTTAAACCTTTTTATTTGTTTTAACAACATTTTGAAGAAAATCTCTTTTTCATGTTACATAAAATGTAATGCAAGCCATTTGAATGAAAAAATATATATTTCTTAAAGAAAAAGGATTTTTCAGTGTTTTTCCTATCATTTTCATGTTTTGAATGAAAATGAAAGAAAAAGCAAGAAATATATTAATATTTCATGGCAATTCATTTTTTTCTCTCAAAATTGCATAAATTATCCCGTTTCCAGCGTTTCTTGGAGAATTAACATCTTATCTAAGAAAGACCATCTTTATTTTAGTTCAGAAAAAAGGAATATATGCAATTTCACGAAAAAAGTTTCTTTTCACCGCAAAAGTTAATTTTTTGATGATTTTCTGCTTATTTCATTGTTTTCATCAAACAATAAACAAAAAACACTGAATATCGCCACAATATACTTTTTTTCTGAAAAAAAATAATAAATGACGTGTTTTTCAACGTTTTTAGGAGTATTAACGGCATTTTAAACAAAACCCCCTTTTACAACTATAATTTATGCAATTTGAATAAAGAAGAAAATTTTGCCTAACAAGTGACTTTTTCAAGGGCTTTTTTTCATATTTTCATTTGTTGGTGGAAGAAAACCAAAAAAATACATTCTTTATCTCGACAATATTTCGTTTCTCTAAAATTGCACAAATTACCTATTTTTATGCTTTTTTCCTTATATTACGACAATATATTTATTGTTCTCTAAAACCGCATAAATTACCCTTTTTCCAATGTTTTTAGGAGATTTACTCTTTTTTAAAGGAAAACCATCTCTTTTACGAAAAAAATATGATTTTACACCAAAAGTCACTTTTTTAATAATTTTCTATTGATTTCAATGTTTTGATTAAAAACAAGAAAATAAGCACTATATACATTTTCTTTCTCTGAAACTGTACTAAGTATCCATTTTTAACCTTTTTGGACGTTTAAACCCATTTTGTAGAAAACAACTTTTTCATGTTACAATATACTTTTTCTATGTAAAATTCCATAAATTACGTTTTTTTCAGTTTTTAAGAGTATTAACGGCATTTTACATAAAACCCCCTTTTACAAGTATAACATATGCGATTTGAATTATCAATTTTCCAACTTTTTTAAGGGTTTTACAATATTTTTATGCCAAATCCATCTTCCCTTAGAAAATAAAAGTATGTTTTTACATCCAAAAGTGATTTTTTCAGTAATTTTCTTTGAATTGAATAATACACTATACCGTATTGTTTTTCTTTTTAAAGTTACATAAACTACTCTATTAAAACCTTTTTATTTGTTTTAACAACATTTTGAAAAAAATCTCATTATTTACATTTATTTATTTACAGTATTACATTTTATGTAACATGAAAAAGGGATTTTCTTCAAAATGTTGTTAAAACCAATAAAAAGGTTTAAATAGGGTAGTTTATGTAACTTTAAAGAGAAAAACAATACGTAATGTTCATGTTTTTAATTAAACCATGGAAATTCAAAGAAAATTACTTAAAAACTCATTTTTGGACTTAAAAACATACTTTTTTTCTAAGGGAAGATGGATTTGTCATAACAATATTGTAAAACCCTTAAAAACGTTGAAAAATGGATAATTCAAATCGCATATGTTATACTTGTAAAAAAGGGTTTTACGTAAAATGAAGTTAATACTCTTAAATACTGAATAAAACATTTTTTATGAAATTTTAGATAGAAAAAGTATATTGTATCGTGAAAAAGTTGTTTTCTACAAAATGTGTTTAAACGTCCAAAAAGGTTCAAAATGGATACTTTGTATAGTTTCAGAGAAATAAAATGTATGTAGTGTTTAGTTTCTTGGTTTTAATCAAAGTATTGAAATCAACAGAAAATTATTAAAAAAGTGACGTTTTGTGTAAAATCATATATTTTTTTCGTAAAAGAGATGGTTTTCCTTTAATAGTAGTAAATCTCCGAAAAACATTGAAAAAACGGTCATTTATGCGGTTTTAGAGAAAAAAATATTTATTGTCGTTAAATAGGGATAAAAGCATAAAAATAGGTAATTTGTGCAATTTTAAAGAAAAAAGTATTGGCGAAAAAAAAAAATTGTATTTTTCTGGTTTTCCTCCACCAACAAATGAAAATATGAAAAAAAATCTTGTAAAAGTCAATTTTTAGGCAGAATTTCTTTCTTTATTCAAATTGTCTATATTATACGTGTAAAAGGGGGTTTTGTTTAAGTTGCCGTTAATGATCCTAAAAACGTTGAAAAACACGTCATTTATGACTTTTTTCAGAAAAAAAAGTATATTGTTGCAATATTCAGTGTTTTTTTTGTATTTGTTTTTTTATGAAAACAATGAAATAAGCAGAAAATCATCAAAAAATTTATTTTTCGGTGAAAAGAATTTTTTAAATAAAATAAGGATGAAAGCATAAAAATTGGTAATTTGTCCAATTTTAGAGAAAAATATATATTGTCGAGAAAAAGAATGTATTTTGTTGATTTACTTCCACCAACAAATGAAAATAGGAAAAAAACCTTGAAAAAGTCACTTTTTAGGCAGAATTTTTTTCTCTATTCACATTGTATATATTATATGTGTAAAAAGCGGTTTTGTTTAAAATGCCGTTAATACTCCAAAAAACGTTGAATAATAATTCATTTATGTTTTTTTTCAGAAAAAAAAGTATATTGTGGCAATATTCAGTGTTTTTTTGTTTATTTTTTAATGAAAACAATGAAATAAGCAGAAAATCATCGAATATTTCACTTTTTTGGTGAAAAGAAACTTTTTTCGTGAAATTGCATATATTCTTTTTTTCTGAACTAAAATATACAAGAGCTTTATTAGATAAGATGTTAATTCTCCAAGAAACGCTGGAAACGGGATAATTTATGCAATTTTGAGAGAAAAAAATGAATTGCCATGAAAAGTTAATTTATTTCGTGCTTTTTCCTTCATTTTCATTCAAAACATGGAAATGAAAGGAAAAAACACTGAAAAATCCTTTTTCTTAAAGAAATATATATTTTTTCATTGAAATGGCTGTATTACATTTTATGTAACATGAAAAAGGGATTTTCTTCAACATGTTGTTTAAACCAATAAAAAGTTTTAAATAGGGTAGTTTATGTAACTTTAAAGAGAAAAACAATACGTATTGTTCATGTTTTTAATTAAAACATGGAAATTCAAAGAAAATTTTTGAAAAACTCACTTTTGGGGCTAAAAACATACTTTTTTTTTCTAAGGAAAGATGGATTT
>CM035220.1:26799449-26809449 GCA_020233015.1 Callinectes sapidus | reverse complement strand
AAAGCCTCTCTAGTGTATTCCACCTTGGATCTAGAAGATTCCAAAGATTATGAATTTGTTAAAACTGCTATTCTTACTGCTTATACTATCACAGAAGAAGGCTATAGACAAAATTTTCGGAACCTGAACAAATCTTCCTCTCAAACTTATGTTGAATTTGCTGCAGGAAAATTAAGATTTTTAAGAAATGGATCTCTAGCAGTAAAGTAACTAAATTTGATGAACTGGTTAACCTCATTGTTTTTGAGGAATTCAAACGGAAAATTCCTCTGAACGTTAAACTCCACTTGGAAGATAGAGGTGAAAAATCATTAACAGAGGCAGCTAAATGTGCAGATGTATACTCCTTAGTACACAAGGGGAATCCTAAAAATGAAAGGACAGACTATGTAAAACCATCCTCATCCTTAACTCTTGAGACTCGGGAAGGAAATTACAAGAAAATTATTTGCAGTTTTTGCAAGAAACCAGGGCATCATATTAGTGACTGTTGGAGCCCACATTGTAAAAATTCTAAGCATTATGACTCTACCAAAGCAAAACCTTTTGCAAAGAATAAGTCCCAGGTTTCTTCCAGTGCCAAGCCTGTTATAAATTTGGATATTAATCAAAATCCTGAAGATGCATTTGAAGAATTTAAAATGAATGGATCTGTTGCTTTAACGGTAGATGGTGAAACATATCCAGTATGCATTCTTAGAGACACTGGCTCAGCTCAAAGTATGCTGGTGGAAAATATTATCCCAAACCTAGAGTGTTCTTACCTAAAAGAAAAGGTTGTCATAAAAGATCTAACTACGTACACTGCAATTCCTTTAGTTGAAATTTACTTGAAATCTCCTGTACTATCTGGCAAAGTTAAAGTTGGAGTTATACAAGGCAACCTCCCAGTCCCAGGAGTGACATTTTTGCTGGGAAACGATCTTGCCGGTAGACGTACTGTACCAAACCCAGTGGTAGTTGATGCTCCTTTAGAGGAAAGTCCCACCAAGTCTTTGGAGGAACAGCAACCTGATTTATTTCCTGTATGTGTAACAACTAGGTCTCAAGCTTATCTAAAGCCTTCAAACAAGGTAATACCTGCTCCCCTGATAAATTTGTCTGAGCAAATGTCTCGAGATGAGTTTTTGGTTTCACAAAAGACAGATCCTACTTTACAAAGATGCTGGGAAGATGTAGCGCCTGATCTTGATCATGTGACAGAAAAACCAGGATTTTACTTGAATCAAGGAGTTCTTATGAGGTTGTTTAGACCCAGCTACTTGGCACAGGAGGAAGACTGGTCTGACGAATATCAAATTGTTGTTCCTAGTTCTATTAGAAACCAAATAATATCTATGGCACATGATGGACTCAGTGGTCACTTAGGAGTCCAGAAGACTTATAAAAAGTTGTTATCTCATTACTTTTGGCCAGGTATGAGGAAGTCCATCTCAGAATATGTAAAATCTTGTCACACATGTCAGATGGTAGGCAAACCTAATCAACCTATCCCTCCAGCTCCTCTGACACCTGTACCAATTATGTCTGAGCCTTTTGAGAAAGTGATGATTGATTGTGTTGGCCCTTTACCTCCAACCCGCAAAGGAAGCAAGTATCTTCTCACTATTATGTGCACGGCTTCTAGATTTCCTATAGCCATTCCATTAAAAAATATTACAGCCAGAAACATTGTTAACCATTTGCTTCTCACTTTTGCCAATTATGGGATTCCAAAAATACTTCAATCTGACCAAGGAACAAACTTTACCTCCGATCTTTTCAAGGAAGTGATGAAATTGTTGAACATTAATGCTGTTACTTCTTCACCATACCATCCTGAGTCTCAAGGTGCTCTCGAGAGGGCTCACCAAACCCTGAAATCCATGCTGAAACGTTACTGCTTCGAAAACGATAATGACTGGGATGAAGGACTACCTTTTCTTTTGTTTGCTTTTCGGGAGTGTAAACATGAGTCCCTAGGGTTTTCCCCTTTTCAGTTGTTATTTGGTAGAGAAGTTAGAGGTCCGCTGAAGATCACAAAAGATTATTTGTTGTCAGAAGACTCTAGTGAATCACCAAAAGTAACAGTACAAACCTACATTAATAATTTAAGAGACAAATTAAAAAGAGTAAGGGAACTAGCTCAAGAATCGTTTAAGAAAAGTCAAGAAGTGATGAAGCACAATTATGATAAAAAGGCCAAATTTAGAGAGTTTCAGCCTGGTGATCAGGTATTGGTATTCCTCCCTTTGTCTGGGTCTCTTTTGGCTCCAAAATTCCAAGGACCATATCAAGTAGTAAAGAAACTTCAATGTAATAATTACCTGATAGCTACTCCTGATAGAAGGAGAAAGACTCAAAAACTCCACATCAACCTTCTTAAAAGTTACAAACAAAGAGAGGATGACGATGGTTCCCAAAAAATATGTCTATTAAGCTCTGCCACAAAATATCTAGATGAACAAACAGAGTTGCCCCTTCCAAACTGTAACATGTCAAACAGTGATACTCTCTCAAAAATGGACGAAAAAGTGCCTCATCTCACACAGGCTCAAAAAAAGGATCTTACTGATCTTCTGCAGCAGTTTCCCAGAGTCACGCAGGATACATTAGGAAGGTGTACTTTGGTGAAACATGAAATAAGACTAATCCCTGATGCACACCCCATCAAACAGGCTCCATATCGACTCAACCCAGAGAAGAGAAGAGTGATGCAGGAGGAAGTTAACTATCTACTTGACCACGGGCTAGCCGAACCGAGCCGCAGTCCCTGGGCTTCGCCGTGTCTTCTAGCTCCAAAGCCAGGAGGACAATTCAGACTCTGCACTGATTACAGGAAACTCAATGCTGTGACCATACAAGACTCGTACCCACTACCACTGATTGATAGTTTAGTTGATTCTGTAGGACAAGCTCAATTTGTTACTAAAATAGATTTACAGAAAGGTTATTATCAAGTCGCTTTAACAGAAGCTTCTAAAGACATCTCTGCTTTTGTTACACCAGATGGACTGTTTCAATATACTTGTATGCCTTTTGGTTTGAGCAATGCTCCTGCTACCTTTCAGAGGGTAATGAACTTTGTAATTAGACAATTGGAAGGTACATTCGTTTATCTTGACGATCTTTTGGTTGTTTCTAACAGCTGGGAGGTTCATCTGACGAGGCTGTCAAGTCTTCTGCAAAGACTGGAGGAAGCGGGCTTCACGATAAATCTACCAAAGTCCAACTTTGGCCAGGCTACGGTGACTTACCTCGGTCATGTGGTGGGTCAAGGACAAACACGGCCAAAACAAGCAAACATCGAAGCCATCCTAGACTTTCCCCGTCCCTCGAACAAAAGGGAAGTGCAGCGGTTTATAGGAATGTGTGGCTTCTATCGTCGTTTCTGTCCCAACTTCTCCACCCTGGCAGCCTCCCTTACGGATCTCACCAGCTCCAAAGTAGCCTTCAAATGGACTTCTGATTGTGAAAAGGCCTTCCTCCAGCTAAAAGCTCTACTCTCCAGCAGTCCAGTCCTCCGCACTCCAGACTTGATGAAACCTTTTGTTCTACACATCGACGCCAGCAACTCTGGGGTTGGAGCAGTATTGAGTCAGTATGATAACTCCCTTATCCATCCAGTTTGCTACTACTCGGCGAAACTCAAGAAACATCAAGAACATTACAGCGTAATCGAAAAGGAATGTCTGGCGCTGGTCCTTGCCCTGCAGAAGTTTGCCTGTTATCTTCAAGAACAACCACACCCTTTAGAAGTATTCACCGATCACAACCCACTTCGCTTTCTGGACAAGATGAAAAACCACAATCAGCGCCTCATGAGATGGTCACTTCTCCTCCAACCTTATCATCTCCTCATCCGCCACGTCAAGGGAAACCAGAATGTTATTGCGGATGCCTTGTCACGGAGTCCTCACTTGGGAGTCAAGGAGCAGCCTCACGATGACCGAAGTTTTTCTTGACCTCGTCCTTCCTTCGGCAGTACGAGGTCTTAAGGGGGGAGGTGTGATGTTTCCAGCGTTCGTCCATCAACTACGTGTGTAACCATCTTTCTCAGGGAGAAGGTAGTTGAAGCCTTTTATTATCGCCCAAGTCTCGTTCCTTGTTCAAGTAGCTTCGGAACCTCTCATTATTCTGCACCTCGTTTTCTTCCCCCCTTTGGTAGCCAGAGGTGGGTAGTAGGCCCACCGAGGTGACTAGTCGGCAGCGGCAGACAGTAGGGGCAGTTCTGTCCTGACCTGTACAGGATTCACACCCCTTGGACTATGGTGACTACCAAGGAGTATCCATCTGCCGCTTGCCTCTATACATGAGTATACTTGTTTTTCTTTGTTTTTGAGTGTTGGCTTTATATATTTATTGTATTTCCATTTAGTATGTTTTTTTGTGTCTGACGCTGTGTTTCTTAGGATTAATCAGCCTTTGTGCTACTGACTGACAATTTGTCTCAGCATCTTTACCATATGGTGACTTTATTGACTTGTTAGTTAAAGTTTAAGTTAGGTTATAAGTGTTTATAATAAATTAAGTTTTGGGGATATATGTTACGATTGTTACTCATCCTAATGCCTCAGCTGGCTAACTACCCTACTAATATACGGGCGTACCTCTGAGTGGAAGACTTCAGGCCGTAATTTTGAAAGAGGTATTTTGGATTTGTAACAATATCAAACAATCAAAAATATCTTTGCAATTTCCACAGCTGTCCTACTCCTAAGTGTTTTTTTTTTCACTAAATATCTAGTAAGTACATCCATGACAACAAAACAATGTTTATATCTCTTATCCATCCCATAGCAATAATGAGATCTATATATTGCGCTGGAATGGTCTTGCTATGTCTGAATATCGTTTCAGTGGTGCTGAGGCGTCGCCCACCTCCTCTGAGACGAGTACACAAGACAATATTGGCAATAATTCTTCAATATCCTTTTCATTTCTGACCAATAAGCAATTTTATGACACCTGTTTAAGGTAACTTGTACACCCCCAAGCCCTGCAGTGGTAAGGAGCGTCCCAGGTGCATCGCAGCTGTTACTTATGATTCCGGAATCCATATCTGACACGTCTATTCTCCATATACATTATTTGTTACTCTTTACAACACATTACCTTCTAAAGACAGACCTGCTATTTTCATCCTTTCATATACATTTTCTTTCTATATTGTGCTTACTTAACTTTCTATTCATTTCTATCTGATCCAAATAACCTTGCAAGATATCCTTTTCACCAACATGTAATACTCAATATCCATTCAATATTTCTCATCTTCATATTTCCCATATCCCTACAATATCTCACAATATTCCATCAATATCTCCCAATGTATCTTAATGTTTCACAGTATCTTTCAATATTTCACACAATATAATTCAATATATATCTCACAATATTCCTTTTAATATTTCTCACAATATTTCTCAATACTTCACAAATATTCCTTCAACATCGCACAAATATTCCTTCAACATTTCACAAATATTCCTTCAATATTTCACACAATATTTCTCAATATCTCACCACTTCATATATTCCATATCTTCCAATATCTACCTCCCCAATTCCATATATTCAATATCTCACCCACTATATGTATTCAATATCTACTCAATATCTCACCCACTTCATATTTTCAATATCCATTGAATATTTCACCCACTTCATAATTATATCCAATATCCTTCAATTCCAATCCACCATATGTTTGTTCTCCGTTTTCTGATATACCTAACTCATGTTCATCTACATCATATATCTCTTGTTCCCTCAATCTAGATAATGGTCAGCCACCTTATTAACATTTCCAGGAATATAATCCACATTGATATCAATATCTATTTCTACTAATTTGCATTTGAATTAGTAATAACCAGACCAATGGGCAGTTATATGTCAGGACAAAAATTTGATATCCTAGGCACACATCTCTATTTATCTGAAATCCATAATTATGCAAGAGCTTCCCTCTCAATTTTGCTGCAATTCAGTTCAGCTTTATGTAACTCTCTACAAAAAAAAATGTCTTAACTTATTCTCATCATCCTTTTACTGTATTATTTTTCCGGCAGTTAACTTTATATAGGGGCTCCTATATGAACATAATTCCTTACACATATTTTTTACTAATTTGCCTGTTCTATATAAGATTGTAAGTGGTTAACTCTCTTTACTTAACTGATTTTTTTTTTTTTTTTTTTGGTAGCCCTGCTTTAATCTGACATGAAAAAAAAAATATTCCTTTTTCCAAGTCATGAATATGATATTAAACACTCTGTACATGCTGATTTAATTTCCAAAAATCAATGCATACCCTTATTCTGCCATCCTTATTTAATTTTTTTTTTTGGGGGGTGCCTATGCATGGACTGTAACTGTATGGTGTCACTAATTTCTTTAAATTTTTGGCTTTCATCAATCTACTCATGATAAATATAATTAATAATTTCACAATATGCTTCCATTTCTCTTCCTCATATTCTCTGCTATACTTTTAACCTCACATTTATCATTACCCATTGGTAAGGTTTCCTTTTATACAACATTGCATATATCCTTATGTTTTTTTCTCTGGCTCTAGCTGAATATTTTCCTGGAATATTTCTATAAATTATAAAAATCTGGATCTCTTCTTAACTTCATCATTTTCTAACTTCACTAAGTCTGGACACAAAACTGAGCTCTTACAATTCCTGGCACAGACTCAAATCTGTTGTGTATCTCTCTCAACTAGCCTAGTTTCCAAGTCACATATCTCACCCTCTGACTTCTATCACTGATGTCTGAGCTACTGAGCCTTTATATCTGGTATCATATTTCGAATCATTTACCACCAACTCTGTTTCCGTCTATCTCATCAATACTAATAATGTATGTTTCCTATGTCTCCTTGCACTCACAATCTTCTCTCTCCTTCAATATCAATTGTAGAGGTTTGGTATTCAATTCATATTAATTTTCTCGCAATTTACACCTCATATTATCTCTGCTCTCAAACTTCATCTTCACTGACCACAAACCATGTGTACTTCCTTTCTTCAATGTTCAGCTTCAGCTTACATTATCCTGAGGTCAACATTACTCTTCCACTAGCATTTCGAACCATTTTATGTGTTGCACAATCGTTTCTATTCCCAAGCCAGTCCATAATAACACTTGATATAACGATACTCCTGCTCCTGCTCCGGTGCAAACCCAAACTCAAACTCTTTGACTTCCAATGTTTACCTCTATTATCTTGATCTTGAAGAATTACAAGACTGTAAGAATTACAGAGGGGTTAAATTAATGTCGCATACAATGAAACTGTACGAAAGAATAATTGAGAGAAGAGTAAGAGGAGAAACACTGGTGGGAGACGAACAATTTGGATTTATGCCGGGGAGAAGTACTACCGATGCAATCTTTGCGCTAAGGCAACTGTTGGAGAAGTATGGAGTAAAACAAAGAGAGTTACACTTTATCTTCATTGATTTGGATAAAGCGTATGATAGAGTGCCACGCCAAGAAGTTTGGGCTAGTATGAGAAGGAAAGGAGCGTCTGAGAAGTATATGAGGGTGATCCAGGCCATGTACGAAGGCTCAAGGACTAAGGTTAGGAGCAGTGTGGGAACAACGGAAGAGTTCGGCGTGAGAGTGGGTCTGCACCAAGGATATTCTCTGAGCCCATATCTGTTCAACCTACTCATGGATGACAGTGTCCAAAATATAAAGGAGGAGGCACCGTGGACCATGTTGTTCGCGGATGACATAGTTTTGGTGGATGAAAGTAGAGATGGTGTTGATGAGAAAGTGGAGAGAGGAGAGACCATGGAGAGAGATGGTTTGAGAATAAGCCGGGAGAAGACGGCCAGAGTATCTGCATTTTATGTCGGCAGGCAGGCGATGTGAGGTATGGATGCAAGACGTGAAGTTACAGGGGGCCAAGGAGTTTAGATACTTAGGCTCTCACATAGCCGCGGATGGCAGCTTGGATGGAGAGATTAGTCACAGCTTGGATGGAGAGATTAGTCACCGTCACCGTAATCGGACTGGAAGAATTGGAAAAGAACAACTGGAGTGCTATGTGACCAAAAAATTAGTGCAAGAGTAAAGGGGAAAGTGTTTAAATCAGTTGTAAGACCAGCAATGTTGTATGGTGCGGAAACGTGGCCAATAAAGAGAGCACAAGAGAGTAAATTGGATTTTGCTGAGATAAAAATGTTAAGGTGGATGCTTGGGGTGACAAGGAGGGATAAAGTGAGAAACAGTCTTATAAGGGGAACAGCCAAAATAACGGAGGTAACAAAGAAAGTACAAGAAAGGAGAATGAAATGGTTCGGTCACATAAAAAAAACGAGAAGAGTATGTCAGTAGAAGGATACTTGATATGGAAGTGGAGGGAAGAAGGCAACATGGCAGACCAAAGAAAAGGTAGAAGGATTGAATCGGAGAAGACATGAGGGAGAGAGGATTGAGGAAAGAGGATGTTGGGGAACGGGCCTTGTGGAGAAGAATAGCGAGGAGCAGCGACCCCATATGAACATGGGAACAGCTGCAGAAAAAAGAAGAAGAAAAAGAAAAACCTTATTCATTTTTTCTGAACTAAATAAAAGATGGTCTTTGTAAGATAAGAAAGGGGATAATTTATGCAATTTTGAGAGAAAAAATGAATTGCAATTAAAAGTTAATATATTTCTTGCTTTTTCCTTCATTTTCAATCAAAACATGGAAATTAAAAGAAAAAACACAGAAAAATGCATTTTCTAAAAGAAATATATATTCGTTTTCTTTGAAATTGCTTGTATTACATTAAATGTAAAATTAAAAAAGGATTTTCTTCAAAATGTTGTTAAAACAAATAAAAAGGTTTAAATAGGGTACTTTATGTAATTTAAAGAAAAAAACAATATGCTATAGCGTATTGTTCATGATTTTAATTAAAACATGGAAATTCAAAGAAAAATTACTGAAAAACTCACTTTTGGAGGTAAAAACTTTTTTTTTTTTTTATAAGGGAAGATGGATTTGTCATAAAAATATTGTAAAACCCTTAAAAGCTTTGAAAAATGGATAATTCAAAACGCATATGTTATACTTGTAAAAGGGTGTTTTGTGTAAAATGCCGTTAATACTCTTAAAAACTGAAAAAAACCTAATTTATGAAATTTTAGATAAAATAATATATTGTAACATGAAAAAGTTGTTTTCTACAAAATATTTTTAAACGTTCAAAAAGGTTTGAAATGGGTACTTTGTACAGTTTCAGAGAAAGAAAATGTATATAGTGTTTATTTTCTTGTTTTTAATCAAAACATTGAAATCAATAGAAAATTATTAAAAAATTACTTTTGATGTAAAATCATATTTTTTTCGTAAAAGAGATCGTTTTCCTTGAAAAGTTGTAAATCTTAGAAAAACATTAAAAAAAGCGTCATTTATGCAGTTTTAGAAAAAAAAATGTAATCGTAAAATAAGGATAAAAGCATAAAAAATAGGTAATTTGTGCAATTTTAGAGAAAAAAAATATTGTCGAGTAAAAGAATGTATTTTCTTGGTTTTCTTCCACCAACAAATGAAAATAAGAAAAAAAACATTGAAAAAGTCACTTTTTAGGCAGAATTTTCTTCTTTATTAAAATTGCATATATTATACTTGTAAAAAAGGGTTTTGTTTAAAATGGCGTTGATACTCCTAAAAACGTTGAAAAACACGTGATTTATGATTTTTTTCAGAAAAAGTATATTGTCGCAATATTCAGTGTTTTTTGTTTATTTTTTGATAGAAACAATGAAATAAGCAGAAAAACATCGAAAAATTCTCTTTTTCGGTGAAAAAACTTTTTTCGTAAAAATTAACCTTATTCATTTTTTCTGAACTAAATAAAAGATGGTCTTTCTAAGATAAGATGTTAATTCTCTTAAAAACGCTGGAAAGGGGATAATTTATGCAGTTTTGAGAGAAAAAAAATGAATTGCAATAAAAAGTTAATATATTTCTTGCTTGTTTCTTCATTTTCAATCAAAACATGGAAATGAAA
>CM035220.1:26786980-26796980 GCA_020233015.1 Callinectes sapidus | reverse complement strand
TATATTGTCCCAGCCTTTATGACTACCGGTACATATGGGTCGCAGGTTGCTTTTTGTATGCAATGTTAGAGGCGGTGCGTGACTGGTGTGACAGGTGAGTGGGCGAGGAGGGAGCGGCGTCCTCATTGTTACAGGAGTGTTCCCAAACTGGCAAGCGGATGTTTACATTATGGTAAGGCCTGCAGATCGTAAACCTGCATGCTGATGAGCAGACGCAGCTTAAAAAATGTAAAACAGCTCCAAGAATATCAGCAGGCGTTGGTGACGTTGATGCTTTTTAAGAGTGATGTGAGTTACATTCGAAGGTCTTATGACAGGTAATGCAATGAGTGGAGATGTCGCCGTCAGTAGATGGCGGGGGATCAATTTGCCCTCATCATAGTATATGTCAGGATGCGGCGGCCACCGTCATCACCAGTGCAGGTGTGGCAGCCGGTGCGGGAGAGATAGTTCCAGAGTGGTTCCCAAGCGCCGTTTTGCGTGTGTGGCAGGTCTTGTAGTTGGTGATAAGTGAGATGCTTCAGGCGAGATCTGCAGTGTGACGCTGGTGCCAATGATGCATCGGTCTTGTGTGGGATGTGTGGGTGTGGGATTCCTGGCGAATAGAACAAGATCGCCTGGGTTCGGTGATGTGCGGCCATGGAGAACGAACATTTGTCGCCTGAATCTCACTCACCACTTGTCCCTTAAATATTTCCTTCCACCTTCCCCGTAACTGTGATTCTGGATGAGTCTGACTAATGTGAGAGCCACCTGGAGGATTTACGGAGTCTATAGTCTTGGTGAAGTTAAAGTTGTTGTCAACCATCATAAGGTTGAAGGGGAGATGCCTTCAAGTAGACTCTTCAAAGGTAAAAGTTAGGATCAGAGATGTCGATGGTGCGGTGTTTGAAGGTCATACGGTCGTTGGAGGCCATTCACTATGACGGAGACGTCGTCAACATAACGGCACTCGTTCGAAGGTCTGGTGGTCGGCGTGATGGCTTTGATGGCTGCCATAAAATAAGTTGGCAAAGAGAATCTGCCACAAGACTGCCCAGGGCGTTCATAGATTCATTGTACATCACTTTCTGCACCTTATACCTTGTGATATGCATGTAATACCGCGCCATAAAATATGCTTGATTTGTAATTCAAAACTGACATTATACATGTATAGATATCAAAGATGAATTTTCACAAATGCCTTTCCAATAAGCTCTCTAAAATCTCCATTCTAATAATGTGTGTTTTTTTTTTATCAAGTATCTACAAGACGCAGTTTTATTTATCGCAAGTTATGGCATGGAGCATTAACTCTGCCATGTACGACTAGGATGAGAGCTAATCTCTTCCACCTCCATTATTCTGGATAATTTTCTCTCTCTTGGTAAAACTACATTTTCTCTCTGTAGTAGTAGTAGTAGTAGTAGTAGTAGTAGTAGTAGTAGTAGTAGTAGTAGTAGTAGTAGTAGTAGTAGCGGTAGTAGTAGTAGTAGTAGTAGCCATACTACTACTACTAATTCTACTACTACTGCTTATTCCACTACTACTACAACCACTACAACTACTACTACTACTACTACTACTACTACTACTACTACTACTACTACTACTACTACTACTACTACTACTTTCCGGTTGCTGCTACATTTACCTCTTTATTTGAATTTCCTTTATCATATAATCATCTTCATCAAGACGGTAGATATAACAGCTTCTGGCGAACATCTGCAGCTTTCTGCCCCTTATGAAATTCCAAGGAACCAGGAAGAAATGGAATGGAGCGGAAAGGGAATGTTGGGAGAGAAGCATGTGGAAAATAAAATATGAAAATAAAATTTGAGATGAATAGAAAAAAGTGCACACAAGAAATGAAAATTGAGTAAATGAAAACTTTTGATAAAAAAGGTAATAATACTTCAGGGAAAAACAAAATGTTTTCTGGAAACTTATTTCGATGAAAAATTTTAAAAGACGAAACTCTACTGAGCAGAAAAAAAATTCAAACACAGATATAGATGTTATGTTCTTAATGTTATAGAAATCAATATTAACAGAAAACTTGAAATGTGTGACCTATTGCATCCTCACCATTCAGTCATTTGATTGCCTCGGTGTCCAACGACTTCCATGATTCAGCTTTCCCTTAACAAATCCAGTTTGGTTGTAAGTAGAGGACTCACTTTGCCTGGAAACAGGATTAAAAACCAAACTAACACTTGTTGTAGTTCATCTTCACACAACCATCACAACATTCACTATCTCTTAAGAACATTGTTAAGCATATAAAATAAAACCAAGATATGTAATTTTATCTAACTCACTATCTTTATTTATTTTTTTTTTTTGAGATAGAAACTTAAAAGTACCCTCCACTTTGCAAAGTAATAGATGACCTTCTCTTCTTCTCTCGTCTTCCACGTACCGTCCCTCATAGGGAAAAAAATAACACTTCTGACTCAGAAAAGATAGAAGACTGCTCAGTCAATCAACCCTAACTTTTTCCAAGTCTTTCTCGTGACTCTTCAGCGCGTAGTTTTCACTGCCTTCTGTTCTAGTAGGTAAGGGTAAATGGGGGAAGGACGAGATTCAGCGATTCATTAATGAAAAGCCACCTGCATCCTCACCTGCGTCACTAGACCTTTGAGTGAGGGACTTGTGTGGATATTCTTTTTCTTTCAAGCGTTAACCCTTTCAGTGGTGTCGCATATTATCTGGTTGAATAAAATGAGGTGGAAGTTCAGGCTGATATCACCGAGAGTAGAAATTAATTATATTACCTTGCTTTCTGCTTTCTAAATGCACATAAGGAAGTCAACTACAGTTTTGTTCATGGTAAAAAGTTGAGCAAAGAAATGTCAAAATCAAGACTAAAATGGTTAAAAAAAAAATGGGAATAGTGATATTTAGTTTCCTTATTGCACTGTAAAAAGTATATAATATAGAAACAAAGGAGGAAAAGAGAGAAAATAGAGGTGTCATTTTGAGGGTTTATCCATAATTGGCACATAACAAAGAGAAAACAATAATAAGAATGTCGTATTTATTTAGAAATGAAAGGATGAAAGTATTGGTATTAATAACTATCAGCTGCTCTCTCTCTCTCTCTCTCTCTCTCTCTCTCTCTCTCTCTCTCTCTCTCTCTCTCTCTCTCTCTCTCTCTCTCTCTCTCTCTTAATTGACTATTGGGCATTTTATTCAAAGCTCAGATTGGATGTGTCAAAGATGCGCTTTGGTGGACCGAGGTCATGCATCTGATGTTCAATTTTCACACATATGTGCATGCTTCCTAATATATATATATATATATATATATATATATATATATATATATATATATATATCTTGACTGCTGTATGGCATTCAGGTACCATTCCCCCTGACTGGAAGAAGGGGTTGGTCGTCCCTATCTGGAAGGGGAAAGGGGACCGTCAAGACTGCAGCAACTACCGTGTCCCATTCCCTGAACTTCTCCCACGGTCGCAAACTTTCTTCCTCGTGACGAATGAATCCTGTTTGAGGGAGTGAAGAAGTGAGTGCTGAAGTACACTCACTCGGCTGCCAAGTGATGGTCGCCAGCGATTTCCTGGATGACTAAACAATGTTGAGGCGACGTGAAATACAAACAAAGCAATCCGTGGCTCTGTAGCTGAGTCCTTCTCGTAGTGCAGCATGGACAGACAGGTGTATTGATGTGCTGTGCTGTGGTGGGGTGGTGGTGGTGGTGGTGGTGGTGGTGGTGGTGGTTCAGCACGTATGCTATACATAGTGACTACTACTCTGGGCAACACAGGGAGGATCCTCACAGGCGACTCCAGAGTCACATGAGGAATCCCACCTTTCCAAAGTTCTCCCATCTCACATGTATCTATATATCTATACATCTATACATGTATACTACAATACAATACAATACATCTATACATGTATACTACAATTTTCACGCCACGACTGATACTCCCCACAAGTCCACAACGCTTAATTATAATATCTCATTATTGATGTCAATGTTCACATTCAGAGTATTCACATTACGATTGGCAGTAGTTGTTTTCCACTGAACTTTTGGTGCGGCCATGAACACAGTTAGGGAAATTGTGTGTTGAAGTACGTCTTGCGAATCCTGAGCTGTGTTAGGGTTCCTATGGCCCAGTGGAGCCTGAACACAAGATGGGGAAATGGATAACTCTAATCGCATATGTTATACTTGTAAAAGAGGGTTTTGTGGAATATGGCGTTAATACTCTTAAAAACTGAAAAAAACCTAATTTATGAAATTTTAGATATAAAAAATTATATTGTAACATGAAAAGTTGTTTTCTACTAATAATTTTTATACGTCCAAAAAGGTTAAAAATGGGTACTTTGTACAGTTTCAGAGAAAGAAAATGTATATAGTTTTTATTTTTTTTTGTTTTTAATCAAAACATTGAAATCAATAGAAAATTATTAAAAAATTACTTTTGATGTTAAAATCATATTTTTTTCGTAAAAGAGATGATTTTCCTTGAAAAGTTGTAAATCGCCGAAAAACATTGAAAGAAGGGTCATTTATGCAGTTTTAGAGAAAAAATATACATTATCGTAAAATAGGGATAAAAGCATAAAAATAGGTAATTTTTGCAATTTTAGAGGAAAAAAATATTGTCGAGAAAAAGAATGTATATTTTTGGTTTTCTTTCACCAACAAATGAAAATAAGAAAAAAAAAAATTGAAAATTCACTTTTTAGACATAATTTCCTTCTTTATTCAAATTGCATATATTATACTTGTAAAACCGGGTTTTGTTTAAAATGACATTAATACTCCTAAAAACGTTGAAAAACACGTCATTTATGATTTTTTTCAGAAAAAGTATATTGTCGCAATATTCAGTGTTTTTTGTTTATTTTTTTTTATGAAAACAATGAAATAAGCAGAAAATCATCGAAAAATTCTCTTTTTTGGTGAAAAAGAACTTTTTTCGTGAAATAGCACATATTCCTTTTTTCTGAACTAAATAAAAGATGGTCTTTCTAAGATAAGATGTTAATTCACCTAAAAACGCTGGAAAGGGGATAATTTATTCAATTTTGAGAGAAAAAAATGAAATGCAATAAAAAGCTAATATATTTCTTGCTTTTTCCTTCATTTTCAATCAAAACATGGAAATGAGAAGAAAAAACACTGAAAAATCCCTTTTCTAAAAGAAATATATATATATTTCTTTTCTTGAAATGGCTTGTATTACATTTAATGTAACATTAAAAAGGGATTTTCTTCAAAATGTTGTTAAAACCAATAAAAAGGTTTAAATATGGTAGTTAATGTAACTTTAAAGAGAAAAACAATTAGCTGTACCGTATATTTCATGTTTGTAATTAAAACATGGAAATTCAAAGAAAATTACTGAAAAAACCTACTTTTGGAGGTAAAAAAATACTTTTTTTTTCTAAGGGAAGATAAATTTGTCATAAAAGTATTGTAAAATCCTTAAAAACGTTGAAAAATGGATAATGTAAATCGCATATGTTATACTTGTAAAAGGGGGTTTTGTGTAAAATGCATTTAATACTCTTAAAAACTGAAAAAAAGTAATTCATGAAATTTTAGATAAAATAGTATATTGTAACATAAAAATGTTGTTTTCTACAAAATATTTTTAAACGTCCAAAAGGGTTAAAAATGGGTACTTTGTACAGTTTCAGAAAAGAAAATATATATAGTGTTTATATTCTTGTTTTTAATCAAAACATTGAAATCAATAGAAAATTATTAAAAAATGACTTTTGGTGTAAAATAATATTTTTTTCGTAAAAGAGATGGTTTTCCTTGAAAAGTTGTAAATCTTCAAAAAACATTGAAAAAAGGGTCCTTTATGCAGTTTTACAGAAAATTTTTTTTATAGTAAAATAAGGATAAAAGCACAATAGGTAATTTAAGCAATTTTAGAGAAAATAAATATTGTCGAGAAAAATAATGTATTTTTTGGTTTTCTTCCACCACCAAATGAAAATAAGAAAAAAAAACATTGAAAAGTCACTTTTTAGGCAGAATTTTCTTCTTTATTCAAATTGCATATACAGTATTATACTTGTAAAAAGGGGTTTTGTTTAAAATGGCGTTAATACTCCTAAAAACGTTGAAAAACACGTCATTTATGATTTTTTTTCAGAAAAAGTATATTGTCGCAATATTCATTGTTTTTTTTATTTTTTCATGAAAACAATGAAATAAGCAGAAAATCATCGTAAAATTTCACTTTTTCGGAGAAAAGGAACTTTTTTCGTGAAATGGCATATACTCCTATTTTCTGAACTAAATAAAAGATGGTCTTTCTAAGATAAGATGTTAATTCTCCTAAAAACGTTGGAAAGGGGATAATTTATGCAATTTTGAAAGAAAAAAATGATTGGCAATAAAAGTTAATATATTTCTTGCTTTTTCCTTCAGTTTTAATCAAAACATGGAAACGAAAAGAAAAAACACTTAAAAATCCTTTTTCTAAAAGAAATATATATATTTTTTCCTTAAAATAGCTTGTATTACATTTAATATAACATTAAAAAAACGATTTTCTTCAAAATGTTGTTAAAACCAATAAAAAGATTTAGAAGAGTAATTTATGTAACTTTAAAGAGAAAAACAATACGCTATAGCGTATTGTTTATATTTTTTATTAAAACATGGAAATTCAAAGAAATATACTGAAAAACTTACTTTTGAATGTAAAAATATACTTTTTTTTTCCTAAAGCAAAATGGATTTGTCATAAAAATATTGTAAAACCCTTAAAAACGTTGAAAAATGGATAATTCAAATCGCATGTTATACTCGTAAAAGTAAGTTTTATGTAAAATTGCGTTAATACTCTTAAAAATTAAAAAAAAAAAAACTAATTTATGAAATTTTAGATAAAATAAATTATATTGTAACATGAAAAAGTTGTTTTCTACTAATTATTTTTAAACGTCCAAAAAGGTTAAAAATGGGTACTTTGTACAGTTTCAAAGAAAGAAAATGTATATAGTTTTTATTTTCTTGTTTTTAATCAAAACATTGAAATCAATAGAAAATTATTAAAAATGACTTTTGATGTAAAATCATATTTTTTTTTCGTAAAAGAGATGATTTTTCTTGAAAAGTTGTAAATCTCCGAAAAACATTGAAAGTTTTGGAGAAAAAATATACATTATCATAAAATAAGGATAAAAGCATAAAAATATGTAATTTGTGCAATTTTAGAGAAAAAAATATTGTCGAGAAAAAGAATGTATATTTTTGGTTTTCTTCCACGAAATGAAAATTAGAAAAAAAAACCATTGAAAAGTCACTTTTTAGGCAGAATTTCCTTCTTTATTCAAATTGCATATATTATATTTGTAAAAGGGGTTTTTATTTAAAATGGTGTTAATACTCCTAAAAACGTTGAAAAACACGTAATTTATGATTATTTTCAGAAAAAGTATATTGTCGCAATATTCAGTGTTTTTTGTTAATTTTTTTTTATGAAAACAATGAAATAAGCAGAAAATCATCGAAAAATTCACTTTTTTGGTGAATAGGAACTTTTTTCGTGAAATAGAACATATTCTTTTTTTCTGAACTAAATAAAAGATGGTCTTTCTAAGATAAGATGTTAATTCTCCTAAAAACGCTGGAAAGGGGACAATTTATGCAATTTTGAGAGAAAAAAATGAAATGCAATAAAAAGTTAATATATTTCTTGCTTTATCCTTCATTTTCAATCAAAACATGGAAATAAAAAGAAAATACACTTAAAAATCCTTTTTCTAAAAGATATATATATATATATATATATATATATATATATATATATATATATATATATATATATATATATATTCTTGAAATAGCTTGTATTACATTTAATGTAACATTAAAAAGGATTTTCTCCAAAATGTTGTTAAAATCAATAAAAAATATTTAAATATGGTAGTTTATGTAACTTTAAAGAGAAAAACAATACGTAATAGCGTATTGTTCATGTTTTTGATTAAAACATGGAAATTTAAAGAAAATTACTGAAAAAACTCAATTTTTGAGGTAAAAACATACTTTTTTTTTTCGTAAGGGAACAAGGATTTGTCATAAAAATATTGTAAAACCCTTAAAAACTTTGAAAAGTGGATAATTTAAATACCAGATGTTATACTTGTAAAAGGGGTTTTGGGTAAAATGCCGTTAATACTCTTAAAAACTGAAAAAAAACTTAATTTATGAAATTTTAGATAAAAAATGTATATTGTAACATGGAAAAGTTGTTTTCTACAAAATATTTGTAAACGTCCAAAAAGGTTAAAAATGGGTACTTTGTACAGTTTCAGAGAAAGAAAATGTATATAGTGTTTATTTTCTTGTTTTTAATCAAAACATTGAAATCAATAGAAAATTATTAAAAAATTACTTTTGGTGCAAAATCATATTTTTTTTCGTAAAAGAGATGGTTTTCCTTGAAAAGTTGTAAATCTCCAAAAAACATTGAAAAAAGGGTCCTTTATGCAGTTTTAGAGAAAAAATATATATTATCGTAAAATAAGGATCATTTTTAGAGAAAAAAATATATTATCGCAAAATAAGTATAAAAGCATAAAAATAAGTAATTTGTGCAATTTTAGAGAAAAAAAATATTGTCGAGAAAAAGAATGTATTTTATTGGTTTTCTTCCACCAACAAATGAAAATAAGAAAAAAACATTGAAAAGTCACTTTTTAGGCAGAATTTTCTTTATTCAAATTGCATATATTGTAGTTGTAAAAGGGGGTTTTGTTTAAAATGGCGTTAATACTCCTAAAAACGTTGAAAAACACGTCATTGATTATTTTTTTCTAAAAAAGTATATTGTCGAAATATTCAGTGTTTTTTGTTTATTTTTTTTATGAAAGCAATGAAATAAGAAGAAAATCATCGAAAAATTCACATTTTCGGTGAAAAGGAACTTTATTTGTGAAATTAACCTTATTCCTTTTTTAACCCAGCCACTGGGGGAGCAAGCAAGCTCAACTCACTGCCGGTCCCAAGCCCGGATAAATGGGGTGGGTTAGCGGTAGGAAGGGCATCCTGCTATAAAAACTTGTGCCAAAACCATGGAGCAAAGTCAAGAGTATGAGAATAAGGCTAGGGCGTCCCCTGTATGCGACGCGCAGGAGCCTCGCCTAGCTGCTGCGATAAGTGAGAGAAGGTTTCCGCGTCCGGGGCGGGCACGGCTAAAGAAGATAGCCCAAAGAGTTGGTTCCTTAAATGTGGAGAGCATGACGGGAAGGAGTAGAGAAGTAGCGGATGTGATGAAGAGGAGAAAAATTAACATCCTTTGTGTCCAGGAGACTAGATGGCGTGGAAACAAGTCCAGAGATCTGGAAGAAGGTTACAAGCTCTTCTACAGTGGAGTAAACAAGGAAGGAAGAGGAGGTGTGGGAGTGGTATTGGATGCTGAGTGGAATAAGCATATTGTGAAGGTAAACAGGTGCAGTGACAGAATAATGAATATTAAGCTAATGTATGGAAAAGACAAACTTAACATCATCAGTGCTTACGCACCACAAGTCGGCTGTAGTATTGAGGAGAAACAGGATTTTTGGGAACAGATGGATGAGCAAAATACGGGGATGGGAGATGAAGAGAGAATCTTCCTTGGGGGTGATCTGAATGGCCAAGTGGGAAGAAATAGAAATGTTATTGAGAGAATACATGGTGGATTGGGTGTGGGGGAGAGGAATGAAGAAGGTGAAAAGTTGGTGGATTTTGCAGTGGCTTACGACATGGCAATCTTGATTACTTTTTATAAAAACAGGAAAATGAGATTTGGACATATTGCAGTGGAGGAAGGAAAAGTCAGATCGATTTCTTAATGTGTAGGTTAATGTTGTTCCATCATCCGGGGCATAAACAATGCACAGTAGACCATAGTTACATAAGTCGTAGATTTAGGTAGTTTTTACTTCTAGTATAAGGTAACTTTTCCACCCTTCCCTGTACAAATTTTCCGTCCTTGGACTGCTTCATCAATAAACTGCTTAT
>CM035220.1:26766059-26776416 GCA_020233015.1 Callinectes sapidus | reverse complement strand
CCTTAAGGGGAGATTCTACCTGACCTAAATATTGTTAATTAAAACTTGAACATAGTTTATTTTTTCATTTAAAATCATTAATTTTTAACATGTTATATTTCAATAGATTTTCAACGAAGCTATAGGTCAGATTTTTATATAGGTCATTGATTTTTTTATTTCTGATTAAAAAAAAGTTAAAAACAAATAGTAATTAAAAAAAAAACTATAAAAAAAATAAATAAAAAATAGCCTTGGAGAACTGTTGCAAACATCTTGATCTTGAAAATGTTTTTGTTTCATGAAAATCGGCTCCTAAATAAAAGCTGTGTTCCAGTTTTAGTTGGAAAAAGATTTTTTTTTCAGGAGAGACAAAAGAAAGAAAAATGTCCTTTTTTTATAACTTTATTTCTTTTTACCCTACACTTATGATTTTTGGTATGGAAGTACTTCAAGGCATACCCATTCATATGCAAGAAAATGAATGGGTTACTGTGATTCCTACCTAGTGAGCCTTAGCTGGTACTAATAGCACCTCACCAATGGTGGTTCTCGGAAAAGGAGTTTTCCTCCTTCTCTTCATTCATGTACTCATCTTGGTTATATGAAGACCCTGTCATACACTTGATGTTGAGTGATGTACCATGAGGAGTCTTGTAAAAAGAAAATTCTAACCTTGCCATACAAAGACAACAGAGGGGTGATGCTGCCTGAATTGTTGACTTAGCTTGGCATAGAGATATTACAATATTTGAATCATCACATATCTGTAGGTCCTGGTCATCAATAGTATCACGTATAAGTGACATCCTCTGTTCTAGAGTGGTATTTGGGGTTGCTGGTCGGGTAAGAATTTCGTGCGCGTCACTTGACTCACCTGAGGCCATAGAAGCCCATTTATCAGTCTTCTGGTTGGCTTGCCATTCGTTGTAAGCATCTGAATTCTCTTCGTCTTCGGTTCCCTTATGGTAAATGGCACCAGCACCAAGAAAAACGATATAAAATGAAATCTTCTTGGATGTAAATAAAGGCGTGTGCGTGAGGTAGCAGCGTTTGTTGTGATACAGAGGCTTGCTTGTTCATAGTCCGTCCTCTAAAAGTAGGGGAATCAGAGAAAACGTATGTAATGAAATAGCCAACCAAACTAAAATCATAAATGAGCTAATTTTCAGGACGAAAATGCAAATTTTACAAGATTTTCAAGATTTAAAGTGATTTGTCGCAAAAAGAATGTATCTTTTGGTTTTCTTCCACCAACAAATAAAAAAAAGATAAAAGCATTTAAAAAACCCACTTTTTAGGCAGAGATATTGTCTTTATACAAATTGCATATATTATACTTTTAAAAGGGGGTTTTGCGTAAAATGAAAAAGGGATTCTATCCAAAATATTGGTCTTGTTTTTAATTAAAACATGAAAATTAAAAGAAAATTACTGAAAAACTCACTTTTGGATGTAAAAACATACTTTTTTCTATATCTCTGAAAACATTGAAAAAGGGTTGTTTTTTGTAGTTTTGGAGAAAAAAATATATTATCGTAAAATAAGGATAAAAACATAAAAATGGGGCGTTTGTGCAATTTTAGAGAAAAGAAATATTGTCGCAAAAAAGAATATATTTCTTGGTTTTCTTCCACCAACAAATGAAAAAAAGATAAAAACAGAAAAAGTAACTTTTTAGGCAGAAATTTTGTCTTTATACAAATTGCATATATTATACGTGTAAAAGGGGGTTTTGAGTAAAATGCCGTTAATACTCCTAAAAACGTTGAAAAACACGTCATTTATAAAAATTTTGAGAAAAAAGTATATTAACGCAATATTCATTGTTTTTTGTTTATTTTTTATCAAAACAATGAAATAAGCAGAAAATCATCGAAAAATCTACTTTTCCGGTGAAAAGGAACTTTTTTTTCGTGAAATGGCATATAAACGTTTCTTCTTAACTAAAAAAAGATGGTCTTTCTTAGATGAGATATTAATTCTCCTAAAAACGCTGAAAAGGGGATAATTGATGCAATTTTGAGAGAAAAAAAAAGAATTGCAATAAAAAGTTAATATATTTCTTGCTTTTTCCTTCATTTTGAATCGAAACATGGAAATGTAAAGAAAAGACACTGAAAAATCCTTTTTCTAAAAGAAATATATATTTTTTTTTCATTGAAATGGCTTGTATTACATTTAATGTAACATGAAAAAGGGATTTCCTTCAAAATGTTGTTAAGACCAATGAAAAGGTTTAAATAGGGTAGTTTATGTAACTTTAAAGAGAAAAAAAAATATAGTGTATTTGTCTTGTTTTTAATTAAAACATGAACATTAAAAGAAAATTAATGAAAAACTCAGCTTTGGATGTACAAACATTCTGTTTTTCTAAATCTCTGAAAACATTGAAAAAAGGGTCATTTAAGCAGTTTTAGAGAAAAAAATATATAATCGTAAAATAAGGATAAATAACATAAAAATGGGTAGTTTGTGCAATTTTAGAGAAAAGAAATATAGTCGCAAAAAAGAATATATTTTTTTGGTTTTCTTCCACCAACAAATGAAAATGAGATAAAAACATTGAAAAATTCTCTTTTTAGGCAGAAATTTTGTCTTTATACAAATTGCACATACTATACTTGTAAAAGGGGGTTTTGTGTAAAATGCTGTTAATACTCCTAAAAACGTTGAAAAACACGTCATTTACGAATTTTTTTAGTAAATAGTATATTGTCGCAATATTCATTTTTTTGTTTATTTAAAAAAACAATAAAATAAGCAGAAAATCATCGAAAAATCTACTTTTTCGGTGCTTATTTCATTCTTTTCCTAAAAAAACACTGAATAATGCGACAATATACTTTTTTAGAAAAAAAATTATAAATGACGTGATTTTCAACGTTTTTAGGAGTTTTAACGACATTTTAAACAAAACCCCCTTTTCCAAGTATAATATATGCAATTTCAATAAAGAAGAAAATTTTGCCTAAGAAGTGACTTTTTCAATGTTTTTTTCTTATTTTCATATGTTGGTGGAAGAAAACCAAAAAAATACAATCCTTTTCACGACAATATTTTTTTTCTCTAAAATTGCATAAATTACCTATTTTTATGCTTTTATCCTTATTTTACGATAATATATTTTATTTCTCTAAAACTGCATAAATGACCCTTTTCCAATGTTTTTCGGAGATTTACAACTTTTCAAGGAAAACCATCTCTTTTACGATAAAAATATGATTTTACACCAAAAGTAATTTTTTAACAATTTTCTATTGATTTCAATGTTTTGATTAAAAACTAGAAAATAAACACTATATACCTTTTCTTTCTCTGAAACTGCAAAAAGTACGCATTTTTAACCTTTTCGTACATTTAAAAAATTTTTATACAAAACAAATTTTTCATGTTACAATATACTTTTTTTTATCTAAAATTTCATAAATTATTTTTTGTTTTACTTTTTAAGAGTATTAACGGCATTTTACACAAAACCCCCTTTTACAAGTATAACATATGCGATTTGAATTATCCATTTTTCAACGTTTTTATGGGTTTTACGATATTTTTTCTGAAAAATCCATCTTCCCTTAGAAAAAAAAGTATGTTTTTACCTCGAAAAGTGTGTTTTCAGTAATTTTCTTTGAATTTCCATGTTTTAATTAAAAAACATGAACAATACGCTAAATCGTATTGTTTTTCTCTTTAAAGTTATCTAAACTACCTTATTTAAACCTTTTTTTGGTTTTAAAATTTTGAAGAAAATCTCTTTTTTAATGTTACATTAAATGTAATTCCAGCCATTTCAAGGAAAAAAAAATATATTTCTTTTAGAAAAATGTTTTTTTCAGTGTTTTTTCTTTTCATTTCCATGTTTTGATTGAAAATGAAGGAAAAAGCAAGAAATATATTTCCTTTTTATTTCAATTCATTTTTTCCTCTCAAAATTGCATGAATTATCCCTTTTCCTGCGTTTTTGGAGAATTAACATCTTATCCTAGAAAGACAATCTTTTTTTTAATTCAGAAAAAAAGAATATATGCCATTTAACTAAAAAAGTTGCTTTTCACCGAAAAAGTGAATTTTTCGATGAGTTTCTGCTTATTTCATTATTTTCACCAAAACATAAACAAAAAACAGTAAATTTTGCGACAATATACTTTTTTTGAAAAAAAATCATAATACCTTGTTTTTCAACGTTTTTAGGAGTATTAACGCCATTTTAAACAAAACCCCCTTTTACAAGTATAATATATCCAATTTGAATAAAGAAGAAAATTCTTACTAAAAAGTGACTTTTTCAGTGTTTTTTTCTTATTTTCATTTGTTGGTTGAAGAAAAACAAAAAAATACATTCTTTTTCTCGACAACATGATTTTTTTTTATAAAATTGCAAAAATGTTCTATTTTTATGCTTTTATCCTTATTTTACGATAATATATATTTTTTTCTCTAAAACTGCATAATTGTCCCTTTTTTCAATGTTTTTCGTAGATTTACAACTTTTCAAGGAAAACCATCTCTTTTACGAAAAAAATATGATTTGACAGCAAAAGCCATTTTTTAATAATTTTCTATTGATTTCAATGTTTTGATTAAAAACAGGAAAATAAACACTATATACATTTTCTTTCTCTGAAACTGTACAAACTACCCATTTCAAACCTTTTTGAACGTTTAAAAATATTTTGTAGAAAACAACTTTTTTCATGTTACAATATACTATTTTATCTAAAATTTCAAAAATTAGGTTTTTTTCAGTTTTCAAGAGTATTAACGGCATTTTACACAAAACCCCCTTTTACATGTATAACATATGCGTTTTGAATTATCCATTTTTCAAAGCTTTTAAGGGTTTTACAATATTTTTATGACAATTCCATCTTCCCTTAGAAAAAAAAAGAATGTTTTTACCTCCAAAAGTGTGTTTTTCAGTAATTTTCTTTGAATTTCCATGTTTTAATTAAAATCATGAACAATACGCTATAGCGTATTGTTTTTCTCTTTAAAGTTACATAAATTACCCTATTTAAACATTTTTATTGGTTTCAACAACATTTTGAAGAAAATCCCTGTTTAATGTTACATTTAATGTAATACAAGCCATTTATAAAAAAAAAAAACAAATATATATTTCTTTTAGAAAAAGCATTTTTCAGTGTTTTTTCTTTTCATTTCCATGTTTTGATTGAAAATGAAGGATAAAGCAAGAAATATATTAACTTTTTATTGGAATTCATTTTTTTCTCTCAAAATTGCATAAATTATCCCTTTTCTAGCGTTTTTAGGAGAATTAACATCTTATCTTAGAAAGACCATCTTTTATTTAGTTCAGAAAAAAGGAATAAGGTTCTTCTTCTTCTTTTTCTGCAGCTGCTCCCATGTTCATATGGGGTCGCTGTTCCTCACTAGTCTTCTCCACAAGGCACGGTCCGCAACATCCTCTTCCCTCAATCCTCTCTCCCTCAGGTCTTCTCCGATGCAATCCTAAACCTTTTCTTTGGTATGCCACGTTGCCTTCTTCCCTCCACTTCCATATCAAGTATCCTTCTACCGACATACTCTTCTTCTCGTCTTTTGATGTGACCGAACCATTGCATTTTCCTTTCTTGTACTTTCTTTGTTACCTCCGTTATTTTGGCTGTTCCCCTTATAAGACTGTTTCTCACTTTATCCCTCCTTGTCAACCCAAGCATGTACCTCAACATTTTTATCTCAGCAACCTCCATCTTACTCTCTTGTGCTCTCTTTATTGGCCACGTTCCCGCACCATACAACATTGCTGGTCTTACAACTGATTTAAACACTTTCCCCTTTACTCTTGCACTAATTTTTTGGTCACATAGCACTCCAGTTGTTCTTTTCCAATTCTTCCAGCCCGATTGGATACGGTGACTAATCTCTCCATCCAAGTTGCCATCCGCTGCTATGTGAGCGCCTAAGTATCTAAACTCCTTGGCCCCCTTTAACTTCACATCTTGCATCCATACCTCACTCTCCTGCCGACCATTAAAATTCAGATACTCCGTCTTCTCCCTGCTAATTCTCAAACCTCTCTCCTCCAATGCTCTTCTCCATCTCTCCAACTTTCTCTCAACACCATCTCTACTTTCATCCACCAAAACTATGTCATCCGCGAACAACATGGTCCACGGTGCCTCCTCCTTTATATTTTGGACACTGTCATCCATGAGTAGGTTGAACAGGTATGGGCTCAGAGAAGATCCTTGGTGCAGACCCACTCTCACGCCGAACTATTCCGTTGTTCCCACACTGCTCCTTACCCTCGTCCTTGAGCCTTCGTACATGTCCTGGATCACCCTCACATACTTCTCAGACGCTCCTTTCCTTTTCATACTAGCCCAAACTTCTTGGCGTGGCACTCTATCATACGCTTTTTCCAAATCAATGAAGATAAGGTGTAACTCTCTTTGTTTTTCTCCATACTTCTCCAACAGTTGCCTTAGCGAAGAGTGTTGGGAGGATTTGGAGGAGTTGGCACAGGTTAGATGGAGGTGGCGTGAATTCATTGAGGCACTATGCATCCCTCAGGGTGCCGCAGGAGTTGATTGATTGATTGATGTGTGAAGAATAGAGTAATTACCTAAAACCAGTACATTATGAAGATCTCCCCCTCCCTCCCTCCCTCCCTCTCTCTCTCTCTCTCTCTCTCTCTCTCTCTCTCTCTCTCTCTCTCTCTCTCTCTCTCTCTGAAAACAACTTTTTCATGTTAAAATATATTATTTTATCTAAAATTTCATAAATTAGGTTTTTTTCAGTTTTGAAGAGTATTAACGGCATTTTACACAAAACACCTTTTTACAAGTATAACATATGCGTTTTGAATTATCCATTTTTCAAAGCTTTTAAGGGTTTTACAATATTTTCATGAGAAATCCATCTTCCCTTAGAAAAAAAAAAAGGAATGTTTTTACCTCCAAAAGTGAGTTTTTCAGTAATTTTCTTTGAATTTCCATGTTTTAATTAAAATCATGAACAATACGCTATAGCGTATTGTTTTTGTCTTTAAATTACATAAACTACCCTATTTAAACCTTTTTATTGGTTTTAACAACATTTTGAAGAAAATCCCTTTTTAATTTTACATTTAATGTAATACAAGCAATTTCAAAGAAAACAAATATATGTTTCTTTTAGAAAAAGCATTTTTCTGTGTTTTTTCTTTTCATTTCCATGTTTTGATTAAAAATGAAGAAACAAGCAAGAAATATATTAACTTTTTATTGCAATTCATTTTTTTTCTCTCAAAACTGCATAAATTATCCCCTTTCCAGCGTTTTTAGGAGAATTAACATCTTATCTTAGAAAGACCATCTTTTATTTAGTTCAGAAAAAATGAATAAGGTTAATTTTTACGAAAAAAGTTTTTTCACCGAAAAAGAGAATTTTTCGATGTTTTTCTGCTTATTTCATTGTTTTTATCAAAAAATAAACAAAAAACACTGAATATTGCGACAATATACTTTTTCTGAAAAAAATCATAAATCACGTGTTTTTCAACGTTTTTAGGAGTATCAACGCCATTTTAAACAAAACCCTTTTTTACAAGTATAATATATGCAATTTTAATAAAGAAGAAAATTCTGCCTAAAAAGTTACTTTTTCAATGTTTTTTTTCTTATTTTCATTTGTTGGTGGAAGAAAACCAAGAAAATACATTCTTTTACTCGACAATATTTTTTTTCTCTAAAATTGCACAAATTACCTATTTTTTATGCTTTTATCCTTATTTTACGATTACATTTTTTTTTTCTAAAACTGCATAAATGCAGAATTTCTCGAAGTGTCCGTACCGGTTGCAAGCGTTGCACTGAACATTCCTCGCAGGACACTTCTCAGTGTGTGACCAGTGGCCTGTCTTGTCACAGCCAATACAGGTTGCAGTTGCGGAGGGGCATCCCTTGGGGCCGTGCTGCTGTTTGCCACAGTCGCTGCAAGGGGATGATGACGTAGGGGCGACCCGTTGTGACTCTGCTTTGTTCTTGTGGCTGGCCTTCTTCCCCTTCTTGTACTGCGAAACAGCCCGGGCGGCAGGTGGAGCCCGTAGAGCAGTAGCGGCGGATCTGGTGGCTTCATGGGCACGACATAACGTGACGACGTCTGAGAGGGTGGAGGAGGCATCAAGGGCGACGATCTGCTGTACCAGCTCCTCGTCGCTGACACCAGTGAGGATGCCGTGTTTGATCCAGGCCTCCTGACAGTCATTGTCGTTGGCCTTGCAGACGTCAATCTCCTCCGAGAGACCTTTAAGCCTCACAAAGAAGTCTGCAAAAGTCTCACCAGGCGCCTGCTTACAGCTTGTGAAAGCTCGTCGACGTAGAGCCTCGTTGCTTGAGTTTTTGAAGTGCTGTTGAAGAGTGTTAAGAACTTCGTCGACGGAAGATGTTGAGTCGGGGGGCACCAACAGCGTGTGTTCCAGCACTCGTTGAGTCTCGAGGGAAAGACACATCCTGAGTTGTATCAGCTGCTTGGGTTGTGGTAAACTGGCCAAGTCAACCATAGTGGCGTAGTCAGCCCAGCGTCGTCTCCACTCCCTGAAGTACTGGAACGTGACGTCAGTAGAGAGAACTGGTGGAGGCTGAGCAGCTGCCTTAGGTGCTGATGGTGTTCCTACAGGGCTCGACGACACGGGCACCTGAGGTGTATGTGATGAGACAGGTGGAGGGTGTCCAGGCGTGAAGGCAGGTTGCGGGGCCAATTTTGACAACAAGGCCTCGAATCGTGCTGCATCCTCCCGTTTCTGCTCCGCCAGTTCTGCCCGGTAACGTGCTGCTTCTTCCTCACGCTCAACGCGCGCCGCATCATCTCTCTCCTTCATGTACGTAAGGAAGGCGTAGAGGTCCATCGGTGAATGTTGCTGGTCGGGCGATGGATGGGCGGGTGTGAGAGGGGAAGACGCACCAGCCTGGAGGGCATCGGGCTCAGGCGAGGACAACGCGCCGTGTGCTGCAGTCTCCTCTTGTCTCCGATGCTCGGCTTTCTTCCTCCCTTGTGGCATCATACACTCTGTCGGTCACACAAAAGAACAGTGCATGACAGCGTGATGCGCACGTGAGTCCTGCAGTGTGCGTGCTATGTACGTGTGCGATCAAGTGCAGAGGTGTAGCGGGCAGTGGTGGTGGTGGAAAGTGCAAGCGTAGCAGCTGTCAGCTCTGTGGTGTGGAGGGAGGGAGGGAGGGGCATGCCGCGAGGCTAGACGCGGTGACCGGCCGGCAGTGTCCTCTGTGACGTCGTAGCGAGAGGACACTACGTTGAGCCGTCCTCCGTGATATGCCCACCCGAAGCCTACCCTCTGGTAGTGGCGTCTTCAATCGCTACTACGAACACCACAAAGCACTGCACAAACACTAGGCACCACACTGCACTGCACTGATCACTGCACACACGTAAAAGCACTGAGTTGAGAGCTGGGGTAGCGGCGAGGCAAGATGGCGTCACTACGGTGAACCGGTTACCGCCGCAGGCTACTCGTAATTTCCTCTTCGTAGGTCGTCCACAGGTCTCTTCCACGTCACTGCGCCATGTGTGTTGTCTATCCAAGTCCTTAGCGTAGGGTGGGGACGATGGAAAGACTTGAGAATAACTTTAGGTCCTTTCATAAGAGTTATCAAGTGGAGCGTGCGTCCCTACAGAGGCGAATATGGGGACAGACTAACAAAGTGACTCTCGCGGGGGGTGAGCGGGAAGGTGAGATGCTGGTTAGTACTTAACAAAGGAAATAGATGACATTGGTACATGAACACATCATATCATTAACCTACAATACATAAGTCGGGTGAGCCAAAAGAATATAAAGTAACAGTGAAATAGTAGATCTCTTTCCATATTTTTGGCAGAAGATACAAATGGGAGGACAGACACAGATGAAGATGTTATATTACTATCAGATGAAGATAATAATATTGGCAAGATAGTGAAAATATTACTGAATGAGTGGAGAAAGAATCTAAAGGAGAATCCAGTAATGCAGACCCATATGGTTATGGTCAAGAAAAATGTTCCAAGTATTAAATTGATATTGATACATATGCCTCTAGAATATAATGAGAATAAGTGATATGATAAGATATTCTTTATAGACTATAGAACTATGTTGAGGATCATTCAAAAAATTAGTTTTACCCAACTAATTATCTCATTGTGAAGGGACAAGCTCTTTACTGAGACTGGATGACATTTATGAATATATAAGAAAGGCCAAAAAAAAAAAAAAAAAAAAAAATTTAACTCAAAGTATACTAGATGAGTTCAATGAAATGAAAGGAGCAGATTACATTTTACCATATTTGATAGCCCAACATGTTTTGTTATTTCGGAAAAGTTAAAAGAAAATTGTCATGATAATATACAAGATTTTATACTGAATAATTAA
>CM035220.1:26751735-26765559 GCA_020233015.1 Callinectes sapidus | reverse complement strand
CCGCGAGATGACCATTGCCTGCGTCTTCTCAGGTGCAAAGTTGACTTGCCACAACTCTCCCCACTGCTCCACCACCCTGAGCTGCTTGTTTAGCTCATTGATGGCACGCCGGCTGTCGAGGCGGCAGTAGGAGCGGGAGAGGGTGCAGTCGTCAGCGTAAGCAACCACAGATGACAGCTGCCGGAGGAGGTCGTCAATGTAGACGTTCCACAAGACTGGACCCAAAACTGAGCCCTGTGGAACTGAGGCCCGGACGGGTGAGGGCCTTGATGACTGCCCGTTGACCACTACCTGAAGGGTCCTGTCCTGGAGGTAGTCTTCGAGCAGCATCAGCAGGTCACCTTGGACACCCTTGGCGCGGAGCTTTTCGAGGAGTCCCGCATGCCAGACTCTGTCAAAAGCCCCAGCAATGTCCAGGGCCACCACGAATGTGTCCAGGCCTTCCTCTAGAGCGTCTTGCCAGTCCTTGGAGACTCTCTCTCTCTCTCTCTCTCTCTCTCTCTCTCTCTCTCTCTCTCTCTCTCTTGAATCATCAGTTCTTTCTCCATACTTGACCACATTGAAGGAGAAATTGAAGTGAATTGCAGTAGTGGTGGTGGTGGTGGTGGTGGTGGTGGTAGTCGTAATAGTAGTAGCAGTGCTCATAGTAGTCGTAGGGGTGGTCGTAGTGGTGGAAATAGTAGGGGTAGTCGTAGAAATAGTCAATTCATGGTCGTCCTGCCCATGTGGTCGTTGGTTTTGTCTGAAATATAAGAAAAAAGTAAATGGAATCATTATTAAAAAAAACTAACTGGCAACCCAATAAAATTACCATTTAAATAAAAAAAAGAATAAACAAAACAAATAAAAAGACAAACTGGCAACTCAGTCAATGTAAACAACCCCACCTGGGTGCAAAATGAGAGAAAACGGACACATTTTAACGCAAACTCAACTAAACCTAAACTACGACAATTTTTACTATTTTCATGACTACTACAACTACTACGACCCCACCAGGCTGTCGGATAGTGGATAGTAGTAGTGTGAGGAAGGCAGGATAGTCAGAAGGACGTTAAGATAGTGGATATAAGGGGAAAGTGGGTTTAGGTTGGTTTAAGAGAGAGAGAGAGAGAGAGAGAGAGAGAGAGAGAGAGAGAGAGAGAGAGAGAGAGAGAGAGAGAGAGAGAGAGAGAGAGAGAGAGAGAGAGAGAGAGAGAGAGAGAGACCTCCTGCAGAGTGTGTCCCCTCCTGCAGTGCGTACGTACGGCGACGAGTGCACCCTCTCCTGGACCTACGAGAGGGGGGAGGCACAGGCCGTGGTGGTGCAGTCAGCCAACGCACTACTCTCCGACATGATGGCCTGTTGGGGGGTGACAGACAGGTGGCAAGTCAAGTTTGCCAACGACAAGACCCAGGCCATGGGTCTTGGTGACGTGCACGCTCACACGTGGACGCGCGTGAGCTGCACGGGAGGCTGAGGATGGGAGACAACACCATCCCTCTACAGGATCACAGTGTCAGTCAGCATTCTCTCGGCGTGGAGGTGGATGGACGCACGACTCCTCTTCGACCGTCACCTGGAGGAGGAGGAGGAGGAGGAGGAGGAGGAGGTGGCTCGGAAAGCCTCGCAGAAGGTGACACTGCTGCGTCGTCTGAGTCATGCATGCACCTCCTAAACGCCGATGGCCTCACCTGACCTTGTAGGTTAATGATATGATGTGTTCATGTACCAATGTCATCTATTTCCTTTGTTAAGTACTAACCAGCATCTCACCTTCCCGCTCGCCCCCCGCGAGAGTCACTTTGTTAGTCTGTCCCCATATTCGCCTCTGTAGGGACGCACGCTCCACTTGATAACTCTTATTAAAGGACCTAAAGTTATTCTCAAGTCTTTCCATCGTCCCCACCCTACGCTAAGGACTTGGATAGACAACGCACATGGCGCAGTGACGTGGAAGAGACCTGTGGACGACCTACGAAGAGGAAATTACGAGTAGCCTGCAGCGGTAACCGGTTCACCGTAGTGACGCCATCTTGCCTCGCCGCTACCCCAGCTCTCAACTCAGTGCTTTTACGTGTGTGCAGTGATCAGTGCAGTGCAGTGTGGTGCCTAGTGTTTGTGCAGTGCTTTGTGGTGTTCGTAGTAGCGATTGAAGACGCCACTACCAGAGGGTAGGCTTCGGGTGGGCATATCACGGAGGACGGCTCAACGTAGTGTCCTCCCGCTACGACGTCACAGAGGACACTGCCTGCCGGTCACCGCGTCTAGCCTCGCGGCATGCCCCTCCCTCCCTCCCTCCACACCACAGAGCTGACAGCTGCTACGCTTGCACTTTCCACCACCACCACTGCCCGCTACACCTCTGCACTTGATCGCACACGTACAGAGCACGCACACTGCAGACTCACGTGCGCATCACGCTGTCATGCACTGTTCTTTTGTGTGACCGACAGAGTGTATGATGCCACAAGGGAGGAAGAAAGCCGAGCATCGGAGACAAGAGGAGACTGCAGCACACGGCGCGTCGTCCTCGCCTGAGCCCGATGCCCTCCTGGCTGGTGCATCTTCCCCTCTCACACCCGCCCATCCATCGCCAGACCAGCAACATTCACCGATGGACCTCTACGCCCTCCTTACGTACATGAAGGAGAGAGATGATGCGGCGCGCGTTGAGCGTGAGGAAGAAGCAGCACGTTACCGGGCAGAACTGGCGGAGCAGAAACGGGAGGATGCAGCACGATTCGAGGCCTTGTTGTCAAAATTGGCCCCGCAACCTGCCTCCTCACCTGCCTTCACGCCTGGACACCCTCCACCTGTCTCATCACATACACCTCAGTTGCCCGTGTCGTCGAGCCCTGTAGGAACACCATCAGCACCTAAGGCAGCTGCTCATCCTCCACCAATTCTCTCTACTGACGTCACGTTCCAGTACTTCAGAGAGTGGAGACGACGCTGGGCTGACTACGCCACTATGGTTGACTTGGCCAGTTTACCACAACCCAAGGAGCTGATACAACTCAGGATGTGTCTTTCCCTCGAGACTCAACGAGTGCTGGAACACACGCTGTTGGTGCCCCCCGACTCAACATCTTCCGTCGACGAAGTTCTTAACACTCTTCAACAGCACTTCAAAAACTCAAGCAACGAGGCTCTACGTCGACGAGCTTTCACAAGCTGTAAGCAGGCGCCTGGTGAGACTTTTGCAGACTTCTTTGTGAGGCTTAAAGGTCTCTCGGAGGAGATTGACGTCTGCAAGGCCAACGACATTGACTGTCAGGAGGCCTGGATCAAACACGGCATCCTCACTGGCGTCAGCGACGAGGAGCTGGTACAGAAGATCGTCGCCCTTGATGCCTCCTCCACCCTCTCAGACGTCGTCACGTTATGTCGTGCCCATGAAGCCACCAGATCCGCAGCTACTGCTCTACGGGCTCCACCTGCCGCCCGGGCTGTTTCGCAGTACAAGAAGGGGAAGAAGGCCACCCACAAGAGCAAGGCAGAGTCACAACGGGTCGCCCCTACGTCATCATCCCCTTGCAGCGACTGTGGCAAACAGCAGCACGGCCCCAAGGGATGCCCCTCCGCAACTGCAACCTGTATTGGCTGTGGCAAGACAGGCCACTGGTCACACACTGAGAAGTGTCCTGCGAGGAATGTTCAGTGCAACGCTTGCAACCGGTACGGACACTTCGAGAAATTCTGCAAGTCGTCGATGTCCAAGAAGTCTCAGCGGCCTGCCAAGCCCAAGAATCCGAAGCCGGCGGGGGATAACCGCTCCACATTCCACGTTGTGCGAGCTCAGACCCCTCACCACGTTCCCAGAGCTTTGGAGGATCAAGCTGGCAGCATCAGGAGGGTTCAGTCTTCGGCTCGCGGCAGACCCATACCCTCGCTTACCATCACCGTCGTCGTCACACGTGATGGTGTGTCTGGCAGCATCGAGGTGATACCTGACACCGGGGCTGACACCACGGTGATAGGCCCACAACACCTCAGGGACTTGGGTGTTACCAAGCAAGAACTCGACCCTCCTCCATCGCTGCGGTACTACAACGCCAATGGATCACGGATGCCTGCAGCTCTGGGTTCCTTCCAGGCGAAGCTGACCTACGGCACACTGTCCTGCACAGGGTGGATTGATGTCCAAGGCTCCCTAAGTACACCTCTGCTGTCCTGGGAGCATTGCAGATCCCTGGCCATCGTCCCGTCGAACTTCCCCATGCAGATCAAGACTTCAAGGACGACCGTCAACCGGGTAGGGGAGTCACCAGATGTCCAGCCAGGGGAAGCTTCACGAGGTGGTGAGCATCCTGACGCTACAGCTGCGTTACTTTCAGCTGCAGCACCTCTACTTCCGTTGCTTAGCACCACCACTCCTCAGGCTGCGAAGGAGTACTTCCTTCGAGAGTACTCGGATGTGCTAGTCAGAAAGGCTGACCTACAGGATGCACCGCTGAAGCCGATGTCTGGCCCACCTATGCGGACACACCTGAAGGAGGACGCACAGCCTTTCGCCATCCATACTCCACGACCCATCCCCCTCGCCTACCAGGACCCGGTGAAGGCAGAACTCGACTCGATGGTGTCCCAGGGAATCATCGCCCCCGTAGGAGACGATCCAGCGCCATGGTGTCACCCGATGGTAGTCGTCCCGAAGGCTAGTGGTGGTGTTCGCATCACGACGGACTTGTCGAAACTTAACGGTCAAGTGTCCCGCCCGACCCACCCGTCTCCTACACCGTTTGCAGCCATACGCAGTGTCCCCCCTGGAGCTCAGTTCTTCACCACCGTGGATGCGCTGTGTGGCTACTGGCAGCTCCAGTTGGCAGCGGAGGATCAGTCTCTCACTACGTTCATCACTCCCTATGGGCGTTTCCGCTACCTTCGAGGGCCTATGGGTTTTGCTGCTACGGGAGATGCCTTCTGCAGGAGGGGTGACATCGCGCTTCAGGGAGTACCTCAGTGTGTCAAAGTTGTTGACGATATCCTCGTGTACGACGAGGATTATTTGACACACCTTCAGCGCGTCAATGAGGTACTCAGTAGATGTCGCACACATGGCATTACCCTGAATGCTGACAAGTTTGTCCTAGCTTCACAGGATGTTTCCTTCTGCGGCTACCAGCGATCTACCAAGGGCATCGCAGCAGACCCCGAGAAGGTCCGAGCCATCAGGGACTTCGCTAAGCCGGCCAACCTGACGGACCTCCGTTCGTTCATGGGCCTTGTGAATCAACTCACAGAATTCTCACCAGACATCTCAAGCGCTGCTGCCCCCCTTCGCCCTTTGATGAGCCCACGTAAAGCTTTCCTGTGGACCCCCGACCACGACTTGGCCTTCCAGAGGGTCAAGGAGGCCTTGTCGTCCCCACCAGTCCTCGCCACCTTTGATCCAGCCCTTCCAACCATTCTTCAGACGGACGCATCTCGCCTATACAGTCTAGGCTACGCCCTGTTGCAGGATCATGGCGGTGGAAAGCTTCACCTCGTACAATGTGGGTCTCGCTTCTTGACCGATGCGGAGACTCGCTACGCAACCATAGAACTTGAGTTGCTAGCTGCAGTGTGGGCTATGTTTAAGTGTAAATTCTACGTCTTGGGACTTCAGCACTTCGATTTTGTCACGGATCATCGACCTTTAGTTCCCATCCTGAATAGTTACTCACTTGACACCATCGACAACCCTCGTCTGCAGCGACTTAAGGAGAAGATATCTGAATTTGTCTTCACCGCAACCTGGAGACCGGGGAAGAAGCTGTGCATCCCAGATGCCCTCTCTCGTTCTCCAGTGAGCAAGCCCACACAAGAAGACAACATCCTAGATGGAGAGACGAACTTCTCCGTCAGGAGCGTCGTCACATTGCACGCAATAGAGTCCCTCGCCTCCGAAGACATTCAGGCTTCTCCAGACCAGGCTGTCACCAGAGACCTGACCCTGGAAGGACTTCGGCGCGCAGCCCTTGATGACCCTGCCTACTCTGACCTGCTTCGCTTCGTCAAGGAAGGGTTTTCAAGTGACCGCTACGCCCTGCCTAACGTCCTGCGTCCGTATTGGAAGCTACGAGAGGACCTCTATTGTGACGACGCCCTCATCCTGTATGGAGCCCGGATTGTAGTCCCAGCCTCCCTCCGTCGCCACGTCTTGGGTCGTCTACATGACAGCCGAGGAGCCGAGGAGCCGAGGCTACTAAACGTCGTGCACGGCAGGTTGTGTATTGGCCGGGCATGAATTCCGACATTGTGAACACCGTCCGTGCCTGTGAGCCCTGCCAAATCCTTCAACCAAGCCAACAGAGTGAGCCCCTCCGATGCGACGACAACCCATCCCGGCCATTCGAATCAGTGTCGGCTGATTTCTTCATGACCGCTGGAAAAAACTTTCTGGTTGTCGTTGACCGCCTTTCCGGATGGCCCGTTGTTGTCTCCTGTGGGGCCGACACCACCTCATCGGCTACGATCCGTCACTTTCGGCAACTGTTCCGGGACCTGGGTGTTCCAGTTCGTCTGCGCACCGATGGCGGCCCCCAGTTTGCCAGCCGGGAATTTGCCGAATTCCTGGAACGTTGGGGAGTTCGCCACGACATGTCTACGCCCTACAACCCACAGTCCAATGGCCACGCTGAGTTTGCTGTCAAGGCAGTCAAACATCTCATCCAGAAGGTGGCCCCCACTGGTAACTTGGACTGTGAGGCGTTCGACAGGGGTCTCCTAGAACTCCGCAACACCCCCAATATACCGGCCGTTCCCCAGCCCAAACCTTGTATGGTCGTCCTCTACGTTCCTGCGTTCCAGCGCATGCCAAGGCGTTCCAGAAGGAGTGGCAGGCAAGGGCTGAGAGTTGTGATCGCCGGGCTGCAGCCCGACGCCACGACGCCACAGCTCGCTACGACGCCCAGGCCAAGCCCCTCGTACCACTGAACCTGGACACGCAAGTTCGACTTCAGGACCCGACGACCAAACGCTGGGACACCGTAGGCATTGTCATGGGTGTTGGCAAGTCCCGTGACTACCTCGTTAAGATGCCCAGCGGCCGGGTGTTGTGGCGTAACCGCCGCCTCCTTCGTCCTGTGCCGCCCTGTCCCGATGATCCGCTGGTTGATGCAGGCCCTCCTGTGGAACCTGACCTGTCTACCACCCCGCAACCCCGCCGGTCGGACCGTCTAAGGGCCAAGAACGACCAGAAGACCGCTCAAGACACTTCGTGCTATGAGAGTGAAGGGGAGAGGGAGATGTAGGTTAATGATATGATGTGTTCATGTACCAATATCATCTATTTCCTTTGTTAAGTACTAACCAGCATCTCACATTCCCGCTCGCTCCCCGCGAGAGTCACTTTGTTAGTCTGTCCCCATATTCGCCTCTGTAGGGACGCACGCTCCACTTGATATCTCTTATTAAAGGACCTAAAGTTATTCTCAAGTCTTTCCATCGTCCCCACCCTACGCTAAGGACTTGGATAGACAACGCACATGTATAAGATATGCCCTTCTGATATTTTGATTCACTTGTGGTATATCACTCCCTCATAATTAGATTTTCTTTCTATCAGCATGTAATGTTTCTTGTATTTCTAGTTCTAGTACTTCTAATTCTAACCTTATATTACTCACTTTCTTTATAACTTTTTGTTTCAACTTACTGTGGGTCTAGCTGTTACTCCTCTGTGGATATAACTCTATCACCAATTTTAATTTCCCTTATTTCAATTCTTTTAGATTGAGCCTTTCCAGTCATACCTTCAGTTTCTTTTAAATATTTTTGATATCTTGCTTACACTCTATTAACTTTTACTGCCATTTCCTGTTTAAAATCCTCAATATTATATCAACCTTTTTCTTCCTTTACCTGTAGCTAATGTATATCAAGTACTCTCTATTTTCATATCTGTGATGTTTCCAGCGTTCGTCCATCAACTCTTTCTCAGGGAGAAGGTAGTTGAAGCCTTTTATTATCGCCCAAGTCTCGTTCCTTGTTCAAGTAGCTTCGGAACCTCTCATTATTCTGCACCTCGTTTTCTTCCCCCCTTTGGTAGCCAGAGGTGGGTAGTAGGCCCACCGAGGTGACTAATCGGCAGCGGCAGACAGTAGGGGCAGTTCTGTCCTGACCTGTACAGGATTCACACCCCTTGGACTATGGTGACTACCAAGGAGTATCCATCTGCCGCTTGCCTCTATACATGAGTATACTTGTTTTTCTTTGTTTTTGAGTGTTGGCTTTATATATTTATTGTATTTCCATTTAGTATGTTTTTTTGTGTCTGACGCTGTGTTTCTTAGAGATTAATCAGCCTTTGTGCTACTGACTGACAATTTGTCTCAGCATCTTTACCATATGGTGACTTTATTGACTTGTTAGTTAAAGTTTAAGTTAGGTTATAAGTGTTTATAATAAATTAAGTTTTGGGGATATATGTTACGATTGTTACTCATCCTAATGCCTCAGCTGGCTAACTACCCTACTAATATACGGGCGTACCTCTGAGTGGAAGACTTCAGGCCGTAATTTTGAAAGAGGTATTTTGGATTTGTAACATTTTTGGGGGCCTGTCCGGGAGTTTGCTAACTTTAGGGTTATGTTCCATTTTGTTTTCTGTGTTCTTGCTATTGCTCAGGTTGCAGCGGTGTGGATACTTTTGGTTTTATATGCGTGAACCTGTACCTCATCCTAGGGTCATCACTCACATGTCAACAGAACTCGGATGACCACATTTTCATGTCACATTGACTTCTTACTTTGCAAATATGCTAACTGTATGTAAATTGACATACTGACTCTTATTCAGACCAGCTGGCGGTAGGACACTATTTAAACTTAAGGGAAGAGCCTTGCACTTAGAATCTTAATATATATGACTCTAATCGTCCTTGCCGTACCTCGTGGTTTGAAAGATTCTTTTTTGGCAGTGAAAGTATATCTTTACATTTTAATTTTTCTTGTGCTAATTATTTCTAACAGTTCATGTATTTATTTGCTTAAATTTTGTAACCAACACTCAAAACTTGTTCAGAGGAGTTTATTTGATTTAACACATATTGGAACAATGGGAGAATTTAATGTTCTTGGATTTTGTCAGCGGCCAGAAGCTAGCTATTTAAGTGAATATGAATTGACCAAGGATCAATGGAAATTCATTCTCATGCATTTCAGTATACCATACCCCACTTCCATGACTCTACGGGACTTGAGAATGACCACAGTAGATGGCCTAATAAGTAAAGGTATATTTTCTCCAGAGAACAAAAGCTTATTTCCAGATCAATTTGACCCTCTAAATACTTCTGTAACTAGTGCTGAGGAGTTAATAGACAGTTTCCATGACTCAAAAGTAGAGAAAAAGAAAGTCTTGAAGAACCCAAATGAAGAAGTTAAATATAGGGCTGAGGAGTTAAAAGACAGTTTCCGTGACTCAAAAGTAGAGGAAAAGGAAGTCTTAAAGAACCCACATGAAGAAAGTAAAGATAGTGATGAAGTAATACTACGTAGACTGCAAATAGAGAAAGAGGTAAGGTTAGCTGAAATAGAAGCCGAACAAACCGCTAAGAAATTTCAAATGCAAAGGGAAACTGAGATAAGACTCGCTGAAATACAAGCCCAATCAGGGGGTGTAGTACCTCGTACTAGGTTTTCCAAGTTTGATTTGGCAAAACAGGCTCAACTAGTTCCTCATTTTAATGAAGATGACCCAGAAAGTTTTTTCAGGAATTTTGAGAAAACTGCTACACAGTTGGAATGGCCCAAACAGTCATGGACGTCGTTGATTAGCACTTCCTTAAAAGGAAAAGCCTCTCTAGTGTATTCCACCTTGGATCTAGAAGATTCCAAAGATTATGAATTTGTTAAAACTGCTATTCTTACTGCTTATACTGTCACAGAAGAAGGCTATAGACAAAATTTTCGGAACCTGAACAAATCTTCCTCTCAAACTTATGTTGAATTTGCTGCAGGAAAATTAAGATTTTTTAAGAAATGGATCTCTAGCAGTAAAGTAACTAAATTTGATGAACTGGTTAACCTCATTGTTTTTGAGGAATTCAAACGGAAAATTCCTCTGAACGTTAAACTCCACTTGGAAGATAGAGGTGAAAAATCATTAACAGAGGCAGCTAAATGTGCAGATGTATACTCCTTAGTACACAAGGGGAATCCTAAAAATGAAAGGACAGACTATGTAAAACCATCCTCATCCTTAACTCTTGAGACTCGGGAAGGAAATTACAAGAAAATTATTTGCAGTTTTTGCAAGAAACCAGGGCATCATATTAGTGACTGTTGGAGCCCACATTGTAAAAATTCTAAGCATTATGACTCTACCAAAGCAAAACCTTTTGCAAAGAATAAGTCCCAGGTTTCTTCCAGTGCCAAGCCTGTTATAAATTTGGATGTTAATCAAAATCCTGAAGATGCATTTGAAGAATTTAAAATGAATGGATCTGTTGCTTTAACGGTAGATGGTGAAACATATCCAGTATGCATTCTTAGAGACACTGGCTCAGCTCAAAGTATGCTGGTGGAAAATATTATACCAAACCTAGAGTGTTCTTACCTAAAAGAAAAGGTTGTCATAAAAGATCTAACTACGTACACTGCAATTCCTTTAGTTGAAATTTACTTGAAATCTCCTGTACTATCTGGCAAAGTTAAAGTTGGAGTTATACAAGGCAGCCTCCCAGTCCCAGGAGTGACATTTTTGCTGGGAAACGATCTTGCCGGTAGACGTACTGTACCAAACCCAGTGGTAGTTGATGCTCCTTTAGAGGAAAGTCCCACCAAGTCTTTGGAGGAACAGCAACCTGATTTATTTCCTGTATGTGTAACAACTAGGTCTCAAGCTTATCTAAAGCCTTCAAACAAGGTAATACCTGCTCCCCTGATAAATTTGTCTGAGCAAATGTCTCGAGATGAGTTTTTGGTTTCACAAAAGACAGATCCTACTTTACAAAGATGCTGGGAAGATGTAGCGCCTGATCTTGATCATGTGACAGAAAAACAAGGATTTTACTTGAATCAAGGAGTTCTTATGAGGTTGTTTAGACCCAGCTACTTGGCACAGGAGGAAGACTGGTCTGACGAATATCAAATTGTTGTTCCTAGTTCTATTAGAAACCAAATAATATCTATGGCACATGATGGACTCAGTGGTCACTTAGGAGTCCAGAAGACTTATAAAAAGTTGTTATCTCATTACTTTTGGCCAGGTATGAGGAAGTCCATCTCAGAATATGTAAAATCTTGTCACACATGTCAGATGGTAGGCAAACCTAATCAACCTATCCCTCCAGCTCCTCTGACACCTGTACCAATTATGTCTGAGCCTTTTGAGAAAGTGATAATTGATTGTGTTGGCCCTTTACCTCCAACCCGCAAAGGAAGCAAGTATCTTCTCACTATTATGTGCACGGCTTCTAGATTTCCTATAGCCATTCCATTAAAAAATATTACAGCCAGAAACATTGTTAACCATTTGCTTCTCACTTTTGCCAATTATGGGATTCCAAAAATACTTCAATCTGACCAAGGAACAAACTTTACCTCCGATCTTTTCAAGGAAGTGATGAAATTGTTGAACATTAATGCTGTTACTTCTTCACCATACCATCCTGCGTCTCAAGGTGCTCTCGAGAGGGCTCACCAAACCCTGAAATCCATGCTGAAACGTTACTGCTTCGAAAACGATAATGACTGGGATGAAGGACTACCTTTTCTTTTGTTTGCTTTTCGGGAGTGTAAACATGAGTCCCGAGGGTTTTCCCCTTTTCAGTTGTTATTTGGTAGAGAAGTTAGAGGTCCGCTGAAGATCACAAAAGATTATTTGTTGTCAGAAGACTCTAGTGAATCACCAAAAGTAACAGTACAAACCTACATTAATAATTTAAGAGACAAATTAAAAAGAGTAAGGGAACTAGCTCAAGAATCGTTTAAGAAAAGTCAAGAAGTGATGAAGCACAATTATGATAAAAAGGCCAAATTTAGAGAGTTTCAGCCTGGTGATCAGGTACTGGTATTCCTCCCTTTGTCTGGGTCTCTGGCTCCAAAATTCCAAGGACCATATCAAGTAGTAAAGAAACTTCAATGTAATAATTACCTGATAGCTACTCCTGATAGAAGGAGAAAGACTCAAAAACTCCACATCAACCTTCTTAAAAGTTACAAACAAAGAGAGGATGACGATGGTTCCCAAAAAATATGTCTATTAAGCTCTGCCACAAAATATCTAGATGAACAAACAGAGTTGCCCCTTCCAAACTGTAACATGTCAAACAGTGATACTCTCTCAAAAATGGACGAAAAAGTGCCTCATCTCACACAGGCTCAAAAAAAGGATCTTACTGATCTTCTGCAGCAGTTTCCCAGAGTCACGCAGGATACATTAGGAAGGTGTACTTTGGTGAAACATGAAATAAGACTAATCCCTGATGCACACCCCATCAAACAGGCTCCATATCGACTCAACCCAGAGAAGAGAAGAGTGATGCAGGAGGAAGTTAACTATCTACTTGACCACGGGTTAGCCGAACCGAGCCGCAGTCCCTGGGCTTCGCCGTGTCTTCTAGCTCCAAAGCCAGGAGGACAATTCAGACTCTGCACTGATTACAGGAAACTCAATGCTGTGACCATACAAGACTCGTACCCACTACCACTGATTGATAGTTTAGTTGATTCTGTAGGACAAGCTCAATGTGTTACTAAAATAGATTTACAGAAAGGTTATTATCAAGTCGCTTTAACAGAAGCTTCTAAAGACATCTCTGCTTTTGTTACACCAGATGGACTGTTTCAATATACTTGTATGCCTTTTGGTTTGAGCAATGCTCCTGCTACCTTTCAGAGGGTAATGAACTTTGTAATTAGACAATTGGAAGGTACATTCGTTTATCTTGACGATCTTTGGTTGTTTCTAACAGCTGGGAGGTTCATCTGACGAGGCTGTCAAGTCTTCTGCAAAGACTGGAGGAAGCGGGCTTCACGATAAATCTACCAAAGTCCAACTTTGGCCAGGCTACGGTGACTTACCTCGGTCATGTGGTGGGTCAAGGACAAACACGGCCAAAACAAGCAAACATCGAAGCCATCCTAGACTTTCCCCGTCCCTCGAACAAAAGGGAAGTGCAGCGGTTTATAGGAATGTGTGGCTTCTATCATCGTTTCTGTCCCAACCTCTCCACCCTGGCAGCCTCCCTTACGGATCTCACCAGCTCCAAAGTAGCCTTCAAATGGACTTCTGATTGTGAAAAGGCCTTCCTCCAGCTAAAAGCTCTACTCTCCAGCAGTCCAGTCCTCCGCACTCCACACTTGATGAAACCTTTTGTTCTACACATCGACGCCAGCAACTCTGGGGCTGGAGCAGTATTGAGTCAGTATGATAACTCCCTTATCCATCCAGTTTGCTACTACTCGGCGAAACTCAAGAAACATCAAGAACATTACAGCGTAATCGAAAAGGAATGTCTGGCGCTGGTCCTTGCCCTGCAGAAGTTTGCCTGTTATCTTCAAGAACAACCACACCCTTTAGAAGTATTCACCGATCACAACCCACTTCGCTTTCTGGACAAGATGAAAAACCACAATCAGCGCCTCATGAGATGGTCACTTCTCCTCCAACCTTATCATCTCCTCATCCGCCACGTCAAGGGAAACCAGAATGTTATTGCGGATGCCTTGTCACGGAGTCCTCACTTGGGAGTCAAGGAGCAGCCTCACGATGACCGAAGGTTTTCTTGACCTCGTCCTTCCTTCGGCAGTACGAGGTCTTAAGGGGGGAGGTGTGATGTTTCCAGCGTTCGTCCATCAACTACGTGTGTAACCATCTTTCTCAGGGAGAAGGTAGTTGAAGCCTTTTATTA
>CM035220.1:26432647-26443206 GCA_020233015.1 Callinectes sapidus | reverse complement strand
ATGGACAGTAAAGTAAGTGGCTGTCTGATTTTCTGTCATTCATACAATTTGAGCTCACTAGGACAAATACAAAGTCCTTCCCTAAATCACCTTAGAGTAAGCTTTAGGAGCAAGTGCAAGAAATGGATTCTAAAGCAGGATTAGTAGAGTTACTAGTGTGTCTTGCTGCTAAATCTAGTGTTGTAAACACTGACACATCTGCCCTACAGTGACTTGTGCTCCTCCATCACTTCTGACGTGCTTGTAGTGGACGTGGCAGGGAAGAGCTGAGGCGGTGACAAGAGAACCATTCCTGTGGCAAAGCAAGAAAGCAAATCTGGTGAAAACAGAGAAGAGAGGCACAGCAACTACACTCACTATCTAATGGCCAAGAAAGGCAGGCTAACCGTAATTTCTTTGTAATTTGACTTAGTATGTTTACCACCACAGCCTGCTCTCTCATACAATACTGGTTTGTAATTAAATGTTCTTTTTGCAAACAGATGACAAGACATCTGAAATCAATAACAGATAGGCAACTCAATAAGAAAAAATAATTCAGAAGTTCAAGTAAGGTAACAAAGTAAAAGTAAAATCTTGAACTTAGACAATGTTTAAATAAGTAATCAATTTTATAGCATGTCATGAAACCTGAGCTGCTTTTCTAACCTTGCCCTTGACTGAACAGTGGGTGAGTCTGTCCATCTCTCACTAGTGTAACAGCTGACATCTCCACAAGTCTTGCTGCTCTTCCATGCACCATCTTTATCTTGTGTAACACCAATTAATTTTTGTTCATTAGCCATAACAGGATATAAAAGTATATACAAACATTTATAGCTCCACCAAATGACCAACTCTCTAAAGAGTTTCAATGAGTCATTCAAAACAAAATAAAGGAGATGCATGAAAGAGAACTTTTCATGGAGAGGCCAGTGTTTACACTGAAGAGGGAGATGGTGTGACAGAGCAGCAGCAGACCAAGTGGGAACAATGCTACTAAAGTAACTCAGGCTCCAGGTGCAAGCCATACCTTAGTAATAATCAATATGAATAATAGCAGCAATAGCTGACTAATGTACCTACTATCCACTTCATTCATACCCTGTGAGGCTTTGTTTCCCAAACATCTAAGTGAACAGTTGCAGAGTATTCAGACAGTCATTCAGACAGTCAATTTTACATGAAATTCTGCTGTATATCATCCCACACTTCCCTCACACTTCCCTCACACATCCGTCCACTTCTCCACTCTCCCTCCTATTATCTTCACCTTAAAAGCCAAGAGTAACTCTAATCATAAACACAATAATGTAACATCACAGTGCCATAAATTAAGAAATGGAATCAAATAAGCTGTGATGAAATGTTTGAAAGATTTGTGAAACAATGTCTTACAAGGTCTGTACTGGAAAGTAGGTTCCAGCTATAACTTTTACTGACTTCATGCTCTATTTTCAGAGACAAACATCAGTGGAGGTTGAGAAGGAACAAGAACACATTTAGATGTAGAGAGAGAAGCATAACTGAAGAAGGAAAGGAATAGGCGGGAAACCTGAACATACCATGAGAAGAGGTCAGCAAGAAATACAAGAGCAAATAGGAGGATTACCACCAGTACCCATCACAGGCCAATGAGTCAAGGGAGCCAAGAGAAACTACTGAGAATAACACAACAATAATACGGGGGCAGAAGTTTCCCAATGATTGATAAACAGGCAGGGAAGAGAAGAACACCGAACACATCAAGAGATATATACACAAGCACCAAGATTAAGAGAAACAACGGAACAAGAGAAGCTTTTGAGAATCACCTCTCCATAGACATTAATGGAGGACAAAGAGACATTAATGGAGGACAAAGAGAACATTGTGCATTGGTGGGAAAATAGACAGCAGCGAGGAATGGAAGAAATCAGAGAGCCACTAAATCTATCAGAGGGGAGTCCAAAATCAAGTCTGGTCTCTTTGTCCTCTAATAACTTCTAGATATAGGGAAGTTGATTCTAGAGGTGGCTGCTGCTGCTGCTTCATCTATCTTCCTTCTGTTAATCTGGGTATTTACTCGTGTTCCTCTCTCCTCTTCTAAGATTAACGCAAGAAATGTACACAAGCAAATACCAAGATGAAGGGATGGAAGATAGAACCCTCCAGAATCAACTCTTATACTTGGAAGTTATTGGAGGACAAGAAGACCTGGTTTAGATCTGGCACTCCCTTCTGTTAGATCTGGTGCCTCTGATTTCTCTCATACCCAACTGCTGCTGCCTATGTTCCCACCAATGCAGAACATTCTCAGCGTCTCCCAATAAATTCTATGGAGAGTTACTTTTAGAAGCTTCTCCTCTTATTCTGTTGTTTCTCTTGGTCCTTGTGGTATATCTTGATGTCTTCTGTCTCTCTATCTTGCTTCCTCTTCCATTTGTCTTGTTTGGTATTTGATTGTATCTCTGGATATTGTTGTTGTTAGTCTCTGTAGCTTGTATTGACTGGATGTTGTTGTTGTTGTTGTTCTTGGTACGGTACCTTCTCTTGAATCCAGCCTGTGATGTGTTATGGTTATCTTCCTGTATCTGCATCTGACTGACTGTTCTTGCTAGCTTCTTCTCTTGCTCTCTTCTGATTTTCTGCACTTTACCCTTCTTTCTTCTGTTATTATGTTTCTCTTTCCCTTTTGTCTTCTTGGGTATTATTCCTATTTTCTACTCCTGCACTGTCTCCAGTCACCACAGCCACTGCAGCACCTACTGATTCACTAGAGAAGGCTGGCTGGCTGAGGAGGGAGCTGTGGGTGTGTTGGCTTCTATGGATGTATTGCTCTCTTCATTCAATCTGTCAAGAGAGCAACATGTTACAGCACCATGTTAAATAAAGATCAAAATAATATAAATTTTGTTGTATTTGCAAACAGTTCTTAATCAACCATTGTGTAAAACTCCATACTTGCTCACTATTGCAGCCGTCACCAACAGGTTCCTTAAACTACTTCACTTCCTGCCCTAGTCCATGATGAGGCTTGACATCCTGGCCACACCTGCTCCACCCCAGTCTGAGGTGAAAGTAAACACAATATTGAACTGCAGGTGGTACATGCAAAATGAATCCACAACTCACCACAGTAGGGATGAAGGTCAAACCCACAGCCAACACCTTCCCGGCAGTCTTAGTCTTGTTCTCCAACACAGCAACACAAGAGAACCTCCAGCTGAAAGGCAGAGAAAGAATTATTAATGCTGCTGTGAGGACAACACTGGCATGAACACAATTTATATAAATAAAAATTCAAGTAAATAATAAAAAGCTAGCCATTTCAAGATACAATAACCAGTTGTTCTTGGTACTGAAGAGATAAACAGCCTGTAACTGCAACAAGCAACACTTCATACCACTATAAGTAATATACAAAATCTCTAAAAGCATCAAAGAAAGAATACAAAAAAAGAGACATTTCTAACCAGTACATAGAGGGAAGGTGAGTGCAGAACAAGAAATTATGTCTCAAGAGTGGTTAGTGTTAGTTACCAAGAAAAAATACAGTGGTACCTCTCGATCTGAACTAAATTCTTTTTTTTTTGTGTGTGTGTGTGTGTATTTTTCTTGAGGTACCACTGTATGTCAAATAGCAATCTAAGTGGCACATTAAATTCTTCAATAAAACCTGTAAATAATCTTAATCAAGTGTAATGCAGCCAACTTACCTCTAATTGGAGTTCTGGAGGGGAACACAGGAGCCACATGTCCATCCCTTCACTCCCCCTGCACCAATGAAGTGCTGGCTATCATTGCTCCTCTTCCTCACTCCTCAGCCAAGCCACCTCCTCAGTGTCCAGTGTCATCAGATCCAGCCTGTGATTGGTAACTTCTCACACCCTCAAGGCATTTTGGTTGATCTATGTGTAATCATTCCTGTTCTTCCACAGCTTCTGCCTCCTGGCGGATGTTTGGAGCTGATGGCTGGCTGGGTATGCTTGCTGTCAGTCTGTGTCCTACTGAGAAAAATTATTGATTAAAGCATTGAAAAGAATAAAGGTACACTAACTCCTCAAACAATGATGTAGTGTCCTCAGCTTTGTCTGTTTTTGTACAATGCATGGCACGTAGATATGGCTGTCCCATCATCTACAATCTTTATACATATTTAGAGTTTTAAGCATTTCCAAGTAAAATTTAATGTATCAATAATAACAGTAAAATGTTTTCAAATGTCAACCTTCACAGCTGCCTCAGCCCCTCACTGCATGGTGAGGCTATCAAGCACAGTGTTCAGTTGTTCATCTGAAGAATTCATGAGTCAAGCTGGAATTCATTTATCTATAAATAACTTGACCATTGTACTTCAGCTCAATAGTCACCAGTGTCCACCACCACACCACCTGTCAACTACCACACACACCAAATTTCATCACCAATCTGGTTCGTCACCTACACCGTTTGTTGCCCAAAACCCATTTTGTCACCAAGAAAGATGGTACACCACATTTCATCACCTAAAGACAAACATAATAAACTGTTAAACTGTTTTTTGTCCTCCTAAACAACTTTTCCGATACAATTAATCAGAAGGAAGGGAAGGGAGTAAAGAGGGAGGAAGGGAGAGAGGGAAGGAATAACAAATCTTGGGAGAGTCACACTCATTCTAATAATCACTGTGGCATTTGCTAGGTTCACCTGAAATGGTTTCATGAGGTCTGAAAAGCCACAACTGCTTAGTTCAGATTCACACAGTATACCTACAATAAAAGAAACAATTGTCACATAATGTACTCGTAGCATTGCCAAAAGAATAACAAGTAAAAGTACAGGACAGGACCACCTCCTTTTCCTCCATCTCACCCACCCACCCACCTGCTTCATCATGCTTGGGGGACTGTGAGGAATCGGGGGTTGTAGGGTGAGGACAAAACAGGCGATACAGTATATGGCAACGGTAAAAATTCTATGGACATAAATTTCCAGTTTCGGGAAATTTGCGTAAAATTAGCAGAGAAAAATCTAATGACAAAACCTAACCTCACCTATCCTAACCTTGGTGTGTACGCCGCACACTCACCAACATATGAACACACGCACTAACTTGTATACCTTCACACATGACTGCCCACTGTGGACTTAGATTCTGCAGGCACTATGTATGGCCTTACCAAAGCCGTCCCCACATTACAACCATCACAGACATGTTGTAGTAGTGCAGTAAGTAGTACTCTATATCACCTTGCAAAGTTATCTCAATAATTAGAAATGAGGTGCTAATCTGGACTTTCCTCGTGATTTTCTCAGGACCCAAAGGTGGTACAGCCAACACTCACCTCCACCACCACCACCGCTGCTCCTCCCCTGCACTGGCCACCCCATGCCGCCCACATTACTCCACCTCATGGCGCCCACACCCACTGCACACTCCAGCAAAGAGAAGGGGCCACCAGCAGCCATCAGCCAGCCCAGTGAAGTGAGTTGATGTCAGCCGGCACACACACACACACACACACACTCCAGCTGGTGGCGGCGGGGCGTATTGCTGTCGCCTACTACACGGACAGACAAATGACGGCTGCGGCTGCTCTTCCTCTTATATATTCTTCTTCCCATTATCGTTGATTGTCTTCTTCTTCTTCTTCTTCTTCTTCTTCTTCTTCTTCTTCTTCTTCTTAGTATAGTTTCTTTTCTTCCTCTTCTATATTCTTCTTCCCATTATCATTGCTTGTCTTGTCTTCCTCTTCTCTTCTTCTTAGTATCGTTTTGTTCTTCCTCTTCTATATTTTCCTTCCCATTATCATGTCTTGTCCTTTTTTTTTCTTCTTACTATCGTTTCTTGCACATTTTTCTCTCCTTCCTTTAACTAATACATCTTTTTTCATTATCATCACTTCATTTCTAACTCAGTGTTGCCTCTTTCTTTCATGTGATTCTTAGCTTGGATTTATTCACTGCCTATACACCCCCCCCCAACACACACACACACACACACACACACACACACACACACACACACACATGTAGGGGGAAAAAACCTTATTGTTGTCATTGCAGCGGCGTTGCAATGACAGAAAATGGAGTTGTTGAACATAACGAGTGCAGTAATTGCTATTTAGGTCACGCATTGTTCATTAAAGTTTGGACATGAAGGATGGTGGTGCTGGCAGACAGTTAGTTGTGTTGTGTGTTAGTGACAGCCTCTGTGTAATAAGGGTATGTTCAATGTCATTCTCGCCTATGCATTAGCCTAATCTTTTTAAAGCTCCGTAATGGCTCGGTATTTATAATGTAACAATATAATAACTGTTTGCATCATTGGAGAGTAAAGGGAGTTACAGGAAGCCAGTCTGCCCACACGTCTAATGCATAATATCAACGTTCACTTATCATCCTGATTCATTAACCCCTTCAGCACTGAGATCCATTTTCATATTTATTCTGCTTATTATTTGTCGATTTTCTACAGATTCAGAAACTCATGTAGGGATTAAAACATTACAGGCTCTGGCCATTAATCTTCTGACCTTCATAAACCCTTCATAATGTCCATAAAATCGTCTAATCATACCAAAAACTGGTGATAAAAATGTGTCCCGGTACTGGATGAGTTAAGTGTCCAACCTTCTTTCAAAAGCATCCCGCTGAATGTGTAATAACTTGATTCCTGAGTCTATCCCAGCTTTATGACATTATATTTCAAACATTATCTCCTCCTAACTTCTAAATCTATCTTTTATCGAGCTTGAACCGATCACAGCTTCTTGTCCTGCTCTGATAGCTAACCCTAACATTATTGTCACCATCTCCCTTGATTCACCGCTTTTGCTACTCAAATACACGATTCTCTTAACAACCTGAAGTAGTTTGACATTAACGACCGTGATTACCTTACCTTAAATCTGCCCTATGCCCTGCCATGCCCTATCTTGTCCTACCCTAGGCTATCCTCCCCTATCCTGCATCCTTCCACGTACATCCTAATAGACATTTAAGATAATCATAGGATGTTATTAGAGAATGACGAAAGGAATTAAACAGAAAGGTCACTGGGGCGAGGACTTCAATTGGGAGTGAACTAATGACTCAGAGGTTTAAGCGTGTGAAGCTCCGAGGGTTTGGATGACGTAGTGCTTTAGTAAGGATGTAAAGGCTGTGATGTGATGTTTGTGTGTGTGTGTGTGTGTGTGTGTGTGTGTGTGTGTGTAGGATGTAATGAGGGTGTGATAGAAATGTGTGTGGGTGTGCAAATGAGTGGTCTAGTGAAGTGACTGGGATGAAATAGATTGTTAAATATAGATTGATTGCAAGTTGTGTGGATAAATGAGGAAATGAATAGATAGTTAAAAATATAGATAAATAGATAGACAGACAGATGGACAGTTGAATGAGTAAACAGATAGAAAGAAAGACAAACTGAATGAATGATTAATAGATAGATAGACAGATACACGAAGTATGCATGTATACTTAGTATACTTAGTGTGAAACTTGCGGTTGATGCTTGGAACACAAACTCTTGATATCAGGTCTTATTGTTGATAATGCCACCCGCATATCATCCTCTTTCTCGACGTTGTCAGATAAGACGTATTCTAAAAAAAAGGAAAAAAAAATAGAGGCTTAAATTAGTTTTTGATACTTAGGTAGAAAGCGACAAACACGGTTTTAGCTTATCTCAAGAATTGCAAATGATCACAAATTTACGACGTGTTTACATTTGGTATTACAGGAGAAAATTATTAAATTTTGCTTTTGGTGTTATAAAGCATAGAGAAACTCATTACTAATACTTCGTAATTAATTACTAAAACAAAAGAAAAAAATGAACAAACGACTCACGAACTCAGCTAGTTAGCAATACATACCAGGTATAACATGGTATGTATTGCTAACTAGCTGAGGGAGGAGGATATGTCATACCTTCTGCTTCCTTTGCGTCACCAATCAGTACTGAAACATTCTGGGCTCTGGCCAGTGGCGACTCGCTGTGCGCCCTGCCCTGTATCATACGCGTCAGTCTACACCCCTCACTCCCCTCCCTCCCTCCCTCCCACTCTCCCGCCAAGCTGTTCTCTCCAGTGTCCGTACAATTATTACACAGCAAAATCATATAATTAGTATTGTTCTCCTGGATTGTAATTTTCCATAAGTACAAATTATTATACAAATTCAATGAAAAGTAGCTAAGTTGAAAATTTGATCGCTAAATTGTGCAGCAGCAGCAGAAGCAGAGAGAGTGAAGTTAATGCAATTTTTTCCTCTGAATTTTGGCGGCACCCTTAAAAGATCTCACGGCACCCCTTGGTGCCGCGGCACACCGGTTGGGAATCACTGCTATAGCGTATTGTTTTTCTCTTTAAAGTTACATAAACTATCCTATATAAACCTTTTTATTTGTTTTAACAACATTTTGAAGAACATATCTTTTTCATGTTACATAAAATGTAATACAAGCCATTTCAATGAAAAAATATATATTTCTTTAAGAAAAAGGATTTTTCAGTGTTTTTTCCTTTCAGTTCCATGTTTTGAATGAAAATGAAGGAAAAAGCAAGAAATATATTAACTTTTCATGGCAATTCATTTTTTTCTCTCAAAATTGCATAAATTAGCCCGTTTCCAGCGTTTCTTGGAGAATTAACATCTTATATAACAAAGACCATCTTTATTTTAGTTCACAAAAAAGGAATATATGCAATTTCACGAAAAAATTTTCTTTTCACCGTAAAAGTTAATTTTTTGATAATTTTCTGCTTTTTTCATTGTTTTCATCAAACATAAACAAAAAACACTGAATATTGCCACAATATACTTTTTTTTTTTTTTTAAATAATAAATGACGTGTTTTTCAACGTTTTTAGGAGTATTAACGGCATTTTAAACAAAACCCCCTTTTACAAGTTTAATATATTCAAATATATAAAGAAGAAAGTTCTGCCTAAAAAGTTACTTTTTCAAGGTTTTTTTCATATTTTCATTTGTTGGTGGAAGAAAACCAAAAAAATACATTCTTTATCTTGACAATATTTTTTTTCTCTAAAATTGCACAAATTACCTATTTTTATGCTTTTATCCTTATTTTACGACAATAGATTTATTTTTCTCTAAAACCGCATAAATGACCCTTTTTTCAATGTTTTTCGGAGATTTACTACTTTTAAAGGAAAACCATCTCTTTTACGAAAAAAAAAATATATGATTTTACAACGAAAGTCACTTTTTTAATAATTTTATATTGATTTCAAGTTTTTTATTAAAAACAAGAAAATAAACACTATATATATTTTCTCTCTCTAAAACTGTACAAAATATCCATTTTTAACCTTTTTGGACGTTTAAACACATTTTGTAGAAAACAATTTTTTCATGTTACAATATACTTTTTCTATGTAAAATTCCATAAATTTCGTTTTTTTCAGTTTTTAGAGTATTAACGGCATTTTACATAAAACCCATTTTTACAAGTATAACATATGCGATTTGAATTATCAATTTTTCAACGTTTTTAATGGTTTTACAATAAATTTATGTCAAAGCCATCTTCCCTTAGAAAATAAAAGTATGTTTTTACATCCAAAAGTGAGTTTTTCAGTAATTTTCTTTGAATTTCCATGTTTTAATTAAAAATAGGAACAATACACTATAGCGTATTATTTTTCTCTTTAAAGTTACATAAACTACCCTATTTAAACCTTTTTATTTGTTTTAACAACATTTTGAAGAAAATCTCTTTTGCATGTTACATAAAATGTAATACAAGCCATTTCAATGAAAAAATATATATTTCTTTAAGAAAAAGGATTTTTCAGTGTTTTTTCCTTTCATTTCCATGTTTTGTATGAAAATGAAGGAAAAAGCATGAAATATATTAACTTTTCATGGCAATTCATTTTTTGCTCTCAAAATTGCATAAATTATCCCGTGTCCAGCGTTTCTTGGAGAATTAACATCTTATCTAAGAAAGACCATCTTCATTTTAGTTCAGAAAAAAGAAATATATGCAATTTCACGAAAAAAGTTTCTTTCACCGAAAAAGTTAATTTTTTGATGATTTTCTGCTTATTTCATTGTTTTCATCAAACAATAAACAAAAAAACACTGAATATTGCCACAATATACTTTTCTTTCCGAAAAAAAATAATAAATGACGTGTTTTTCAACGTTTTTAGGAGTATTAACGGCATTTTAAACAAAATCCCCTTTACAAGTATAATATATGCAATTTGAATAAAGAAGAAAATTCTGCCTAAAAAGTGACTTTTCCAAGTTTTTTTTCATATTTTCATTTGTTGGTGGAAAAAAACCAAAAAAATACATTCTTTATCTCGACAATATTTTTTTTCTCTAAAATTGCACAAATTACCTATTTTTATGCTTTTATCCTTATTTTACGACAATATATTTATTTTTCTCTAAAACCGTATAAATGACCCTTTTTTCAATGCTTTTCGTAGATTTACTAATTTGAAAGGAAAACCATCTCTTCTACGAAAAAAATATGATTTTACACCAAAAGCCACTTTTTTAATAATTTTCTATTGATTTCAATGTTTTGATTAAAAACAAGAAAATCAACACTATATACATTTTCTTTCTCTGAAACTGTA
>CM035220.1:26335392-26346898 GCA_020233015.1 Callinectes sapidus | reverse complement strand
TATTCGCTCTCTCTCTCTCTCTCTCTCTCTCTCTCTCTCTCTCTCTCTCTCTCTCTCTCTCTCTCTCTCTCTTTGTGGTCACGGTGTCGCCTTCAGGTAAACCGATTCTTTGTATGTGATAACCATGTCTTATGAATGTGGTATGTAAACTCTCTCTCTCTCTCTCTCTCTCTCTCTCTCTCTCTCTCTCTCTCTCTCTCTCTCTCTCTCTCTCTCTCTCTCTCTCTCATTGTCGTCTTGAGTTTTTGCATCAGGGCGAGTTTCTCTTTCTTTTTCTTATTTCTCTCTCTTTCTTTACCATATAATTTAATAGATATTTTGCGTTTCTGGTCACTTTTCCTCGCGTTTACCTTGGTAGAAATGGTGCTTAATTATTCCTGATTACCTATTTTACTTTAATCACACACACTTTTTCACTTATTCTTACTTTTCATTTACTTTTCTTTCTTATTTTTATTGGTCACGTGCCTTCAGTTTCTTTGCTCACTTTTGTTGTTGCTGATGACGTGTCTATACTTGTTCTGCGTAACGTGGTGTTGAGAAGGTTCCTCCTCGTCTTGTACAGTGAATGATGTTATCTTGTACATGTCTCCGCGTCACACTCCTCGTCACACGCCATTGGTTAGAATTGTCACGTTTCATTGGTTTATTGTGATGAAATGGTCGCTCGTCTCCTGTGGCCTTCAATAATCATGTTCTTTTTCTCAATAATGATGCAAAATACGTGTTAAACTACCATGAAAATAGTTGAAAACAGCAATTATTTCCGCTAGAGCCTGTTAAATTATCATTCGAATCATAGGAACACTTAGATAACTTTCATTGGAGCCTGTCATAAGTCGAGGTTAAATAGGGAAATGTCTTGAAGTTTAGTCTGTCTTTGAGAAGCCGCAGTATCTCGTCCAAAGAAAGACAAGAAGAATAAGAGTAGTAAGTAGTAAGAGAGACAAGGATTAGTGAGCCATGAAGGTTTAGGGTCCGCCAGTTGAGCACTTTGTCAGAGAAGCTGCGGTATCTCACGTAAAGACAGATTGAGAACACCCTTTGTTTATTGAAGGAAGCAAAGAACAGGAGTGACAAGGTTGAGGGTCCGCTAATTCAGCCCTTTGTCAGTGAAGCTACAGTAACCCACTCAAAGACGCAGCCGAAGAATACCCTTTATTTACAGAATGAAACAAAGAACAGCAGTAGCAAGTAGGAAGAGTGACAAGGCTGAGGGCTCACCTTTGTCAGTGAAGCTACAGTAACCCACTCAAAGACGCAAAGAATACCCATTATTTACAGAAAGAAGCAAAGAACAGCAGTAGCAAGTAGCAAAAGTGACAAGGATATGCAGCAATCACGAAGGTCGAGGGCCCTCCAGCCAGCCAGCCATTCCCCGCAGCAATACCACACCTCACACGATCTTTCCTCGTAAAAAAACCCTCGACAAGGAAAGCCCACGCGTTGGTCATGGCCGTTACCAAGGTCTGTTATAATAAGGACCTTGACCGCTACCGACTTAACATTCTTGATGAGTCCTGCTGATCCTGCCCTGCCCACCCAGACCACGGGGACCCTCTCTTGGGACACATCAAGCAAGTTAAGCAGCGCCTTCGTACCTACAAGGACTAGAAACGTACTTTACTTCTTCAGCCTCATCACAGGCGCTCAAGTGTGTCTTATTTGATGGAAAATACTACATTCTTTTTATTTGCGCGTAAGGAGTGTCTGTGAAAATAAGCTCTTGTACCTACATGATTGGAAACGTACTTTATCCGACCTTCAAACCCCAAAACATGGCAAAGATTTCAAGTGTGTCTTGTTTGATGAAAATTACTGTGTCCTTTCTATATAGGTGAAAGGAGTGACTAATCAACTCCGCCTTCGTACCTACAAGGACTAGAAACGTACTTTGCAAACCTTGGATACTATAAATACAGCGTCAGTTTAAAATCTTACCGATTAAAAATACTATATCATTTTTATTTTGGTGCAAGGAGTGTCCAACCGGTTCAACTTTCGTACAGGATGGACTGGAATCGTACTTACAAAAACCTTGAGGGGTGAAAACACCCTTTAGTACTCTTGAATCTCTTAGTGGATGGGAAATACTGTACTTATTTCGTCCCGTTTCGAGGGAGTGTCAACTGGTTACATCTTCGTACTTGTAAGGACCAAAAACGTACTTTACAAACTGTGAATGGTAAAAACACGTCATGGGGCTTTGATATCACTTGGTCTAAAAATACAACCTTTTCGTCCCGTTTGCAAGGAGTGTCGCCCAAATAAGCCTTCGTACCTCTAAGGACCAGAAACGTACTTTACAAACCCTCCATGCTATAGACACTTTCAAATATTTCTTATTCCATGGAAAAACAGTGTGTACTTTTTATTTCGGTGCAAGGAGTGGTCAGCCGGACAAACTTTCGTACCAATGAGGATTAGAAACGTACTTTACTCAACCTTGCATGCTGCAGGCACCTCACAGCCTCAAATTTCTCATAAATAATGGATATTTGTTGTGCCTTCCATCAGGTTCGTCAGGAGCAACCAATTAGTTCAGCTTCGTACCTCCAAGGACTAGAAACGTACTTTACTAAACCTTGAAACCGACAATCCCTTAATAAGCTTCTAGTAACACGAAAATCGCGCCGGAGACATAAATTAAGTAAAAAGAATAATAAAGCTTTGATCTTTCAACCGCTTCGTTAAAAGTTACCAAGATATAAGCTTCCGTATCTATGAAGGACTATAAACGTACAGTCTTTAATCTCTTCAGTACTGGGACGCATTTTTGCCATGAATTCTAGGAATGATTAGACGATTTTATTGACAGTAGGAAGGGTCTATTGAAACCAGAAGATTAATGGCCAGAGTGTTCACTGTTTTAATGCCCACATAAGTTTCTGAAACTGTATAAAATCGTCGAAGAAAATGCGTCATTATACTGAACGTGTTAACGCAGTAAACCCTTATTAGTTCTTGGTCATCTGGGGAACACAACCAGATATGATAATAACAACTACTCAGGTTCACAAAGAGTGGCAAGAGTGACCAAAATGAAAGCTCTCGTACCAATGAAGGAATGCAAACGTACACTCCTTAAAGTGCCAAACCCAACAAACACTCACCACTTCCTAATTATTCGAGAACCACACCTGATTATAATGAACATTCAAGTTCGTGAGGAGTGACCAGCCATACACCTTGACCAGATACCTTTTGTACCTCCCAAGGCTTAAAAATCTTGAAACTGTTGAATTTAGCACTTTTCCAGTTCCCAGTCATCGAGGAAGCACTCTTCAATATGATAATGACAAGTACGCGGGTTGTTGAGGAGTGACTAACACGATACCTTCACCAGATGGCTCTTCTTCCTCCCAAGGTTTAAAAATCGCCGTTTAAAGTGTTGGATTCCTCAAACACTTCACAGATTCAAATGTTTCTGAGGACGTACCAAAAATAAACACGCTAATGCTATGTATGGTAACTTTTCTTTAGTTTTCACGGTGACTTGGCGTTTAGCACTGGGATTTTAATGTACAGAATACACGGCAAAGATAAACATGATAATGCAATATGTAGTAGCTTCTTTTTTTCTATTTGATTTGCCGGGAGTGACTGGTTAATTACTATTATTATTTATATACACACGAAAACCGCATAGATGTAGGAGTTTTGAAGTACAAGAAGATGTCAATGATAAACAAAGTGATATAAGATACAACAACTTTTCCTTCGGCTTCCAGTGAGTGACCGGCCACTTAATGTATAGGGATTTTTAATGCTCTGCAAGACACGTCGAGGTTAAACACACAAATGAAAGGATTGTAATGACTTTTCTCTGTTTTGTTGTGAGAGATTTGGCAGTTAACATTCTTACTTCCTCACGCAGCCACGAGACCCGCAAAGATACCGGTTTTTAATGCATGGAAAGACGCGCCAATGAGAAAAGCAACGGAGGAAATTATCGTAACATTTTTCATCTGTTTCAAAGTGCAGTTTCTGGTTATGTAACTTTCGTGCCTTTAAAACCTCGGAAAAGTACTTTAAAGATGTGAAGTTTTTAAAGTATCTACGTACTTTTATGTTCTTATCTTACTCTTTTATTATGCTGTTATGTTTCTATCCCTTCCTTATGTCATATTTGCATGCTATCATTTGCAAGTTCTCTCTCTTTGTTTTGTTCCTAAGTGCCGTTGTTATTTCTTTATCTTACTTTTTATTACGTCGTTATGTTTCTATTCTCTCCTTATGTTATATTCATAAATTGTTACTTTCATCTTCTCTCTGTTCTGTTCGTAAGTAGCGTTGTTATTTCTTTATTACGTTGCTATGTTTCTATTCATTCCTTATGTTATATACGTATGTTCTTTTTATGTTCTCTCCGTTGTGCTCCTAAGTGCCTGTTACATTATTACTTCCGTATCTTACTTTATTACGTTGCTATGTTACGTTGTCATTTTTTTTAACCTTTATTACGTTGTTATGTCTTCTAGTTATCATTTCTCCGTTCAGTGACCCGAGCAAGCCCAGATATTTGACACAGAATGACACGGAGACACCCGCAGCGGTCCACACACGACGCACAGACCACCGGACATCTCTCCCCTCAAAAAAGGGTCGCGGCTCGTTAGTTTTATGTGGCGGTAAATGATGGGAGATTCCGGGCTTGACATTTTTATATACATTTCTGCCAATATGATGAATAGGGCGGCGGGTACAAAAACGTGGCTGTACTCAAGAAACGCTAGGTAATTATTTCCCTCCGCGTGATGAATGGAGAGCCTTGAAAACCCCCGCACACTCTCTCGCTGCCTTCACCGCCACCACCATCACCACCACTACCACCATCACCACCATCGCTGTCTTAGTACTATCACTGCTTCAGCCTCGACACTCTACCTCCATCTGGGCAGTTAGAGTACGTTTCCAAGCCTTGAGAGGTACGAAAGTTAACAAGACGGTCATTTCACTTCAAACCGGATGGGAAAGTTATAGTAATTTCCATTTCCGCGTTAGAGAGTCGTTAGAAATATTTATGTTTATATTAATTGGTGACGGAGTACATTTCTGAGCCTTGAGAGGTACGAAATCTAGCAAGGTGAGCATTTATAAGTTTATTTATAAGTTTGGGAAAGTTATTGTGTTTTTCATTTCCTTGACGTGTTTCTGAATGATTGGAACTATATGGTTTATTAAAAGAATGCGTTTTCATTCCTTTTTAGAGGTAAGAAAGTTAGTATTTATTAGTATTAGTATTGATTTACAAGTTGGAAGGGAAAGTTATGGCATTTTCTATTTCAGTGTTTTATAAGCTTTATATGTATATGTATTCACTACAACATACTGAAGAGGGACATTTCTAGATCTAAATAGTAAATAAATTAGTAACAAGAACAAGAAAATATAACTAATAAAGAAAACGGAAAATAGAAAAAAATAGAAAAAAAACACATAAGATAGAAAGAGAGAAAAACCACTAGAACAAGAAAATTTAATCATCAACACAAGAGAGAGAAAAAAAAAAAAACAATAGAAAAAAGAAAAAAAGAATAACAAACCACGAACAAATTCCAACACAAAACGACCCACAACACAACAACACAAGAAGTGACAAGAGAGAAAAGATCAAGACCATCCAACCAAAGGCCGAGATGAAATATGCGCACGAAGGAAGGCAAGAACAGAAGAACACAAGAACAAAAACGGTAATAAACAAGAGAACAGCAAAAGGTCAGTTGACCCACACAAGGCAGCTCCTGAAAAAGCAATATTTCCCAATGAACATCACGACTTCTTAGAGAGAGAGAGAGAGAGAGAGAGAGAGAGAGAGAGGGGGGGGGGGATTTAGAGATAAAGCCAGGTAAACGGGGACTGGAACTGGTTGGAAATGCTGGGAAATGTAATAAAAATGATCGCTTACTGGTTACTGGTCAGGTAAATGATGTAAAATAAAGGAGACAAGGTGAAGTAATGAGAAACAGAGACAGAGAGAGACAGACGGATGACTGGAACTGGTTGGAAATGCTGGGAAATGTAATAAAAATGATCGCTTACTGGTTTCTGGTCAGGTAAATGATGTGAAATAAGGGAGAAACATTGTGAGTGATTCTGAGTGATTAAATAGTTGATAAGGAGAGATAAGATGACGAAAAGCTTGAATATTATGATGAAATACTTGCTGGTTGTTAGTTAGATAAATGGTGTAGAATGACAGAAAGTTTATTATAAGTTATATAGTGAATTTTTAATGTTAGATACATAGAAAAGATTAGATTAGGTAGAAATGATGATAAAATACTCAAGAACACGTCACTATAAGTTAGTTTTAGTGATGTGAAATAAAAAGAAACTAAAAAATGTTGAAAGTTAAGTATGACGACTCGAAAGATCTTTAAAAAATATCCTTCCCTATAAAATCAAGAATAACAAGACAAACACACCACTGAAAAGAATAAAGATGGTACATAAACCCTTTCATATACTCAAGACACCTTTGAAAAGCTTCTATACACAATCGAAACTAAAGTGACACGACAGAAAACGCAAAAGAAACATCGAAAATCACAAAGTCATAGTAATTTCCATTTCAACACACGAAACACCACAAGAAAACTTCCAGAAACGAGCAAAACAACACTGACTTAAAAAAAAAGAAGAAAAAAATGAAGAAAAAAAAATACAAACAGGTAGAGAAGCCTTTATGAATACTAAAACAATAGATCTCCATAGAAACACGAAATAATCCACTGTTTTTTCCACCCCACATCCATTAAAAAAAAAAAAAATAAAAAGGCTTTCCAACTCATTAATTTACATCAACTTGAAACCCCACAACAAAACCCGACACTCTTTCACCAATGCAATAAAAAGCCCCCCACGAAACACGCTATGCTACATGACTGGGACTACAGTTAAGGTTCTGTAGGGACGCGAGACCATGTACCTAATGAGAGGGTGGCTCGCTTAGGTTCACAGTGTCATGGTTACTCTGGCGTGGATATGTTCAGGATGCTTACTGTGTGTGTGTGTGTGTGTGTGTGTGTGTGTGTGTGTGTGTGTGTGTGTGTGTGTGTGTGTGTGTGTGAGTGTGTGTGTACGTCTACCTGTGTCCTTGTGGGTCTCCTTGTCAGGGTTACGTCTACCTGTCTGGCTACCTGTACCACCTGTCTCTCCCTTCCCACCCTTTCCCATCTCTTTCCATCCCTTCTGGTGTCTTCTACGCGTCTTCACCCTTCCCTCCCTATCTTCCCTTCTTGGTTTTTTATATTCTAAGTTCAGGTTTGATTTTTTTTTTCTTCTTTCCTTTATTTTCTTTCTTTTTTGTTTTTTTTATATTCTAAGTTCAGGTTTGATTCTTTTCTCCTTTCCTTCTTTTTCTTTGTTTTTTCGTCAGTCTTCTTTTATAATTCTTTCTGTTTTTTCTTTCGAATTTTACTCTTTCTTTCATTTCCCTTTCTTCTGTTTTTGTTTTTTTTCTTTAGTCTCCCTTCTATCTTCCTCTGTTATCTTCTATCCCCTCATTCACTTCTCTCTTTCTTCCTCATCAACCTATTCCTTTTCTACCTTCTTTTTTCCGTTTTCTCTCATTTTCCTCTCTTCTTGTCTTCCTTACCTTACCTTACCTCTTCTCCTTCTGTCTTATCTACCTCTCCTCTTTTTATCTTCTTTTTTGCTCTTTTCTCCTCTTCTCTCTGTTTATCTTCCTCCTCCTTCTTCTCTCTCTAACTTTTTTTTCTGTCTTTTCTCTCTTCCTCACTTCTTGTCTTCCTTAACTCTCTTCTTGTCTGTTTAAGCTAATTTTTTTCTTACCTTTTCTACTTGTTCTCTTTTTTATCTTCTATTCTGTTCATTTTCTCTTGTTTTCTCTATTTGTCGTTCTCTTTCATCTACCTCCTCCTCCTCCTCCTCCTCCTCCTCTTCTTTCTACCTTCACATTCCTCCATTCACACACTTCCTCTTCATTACCTCCTCGCCTCCCTCCAGCCAGGTCCACTTTCCTCCCCCTCTCCCCCTCTCTCCCTCTCTCCCTCTCTCCCTCCTTCCACCACTAGAGGGGAAAAAAAATTCTTGTTTGGCCGGCTATGGCTTATCTAGTTTCCCCGCTGAGTCTGAAGGGCAGGTGTGGAAACTTCTTTTTTTCCCTTCATGTTGTCTTTTTTTCCTTTCTTCCCTTGTTTTCTATGCATTTTGGTATTTTGTTTAGTTTTGATTTGGCTTGGTTTGTTTGTTTGTTTGTTTGTTTGTTTGTTGTTGTTGTTGTTGTTGTTGTTGTTGTTGTTGTTGTTGTTTTTCTATTTCTATCGTTCTTTTTCTCTTTCCTTTTCCTTCTCTTCTTTGTTCTTCTTTGTTCTTATCTTTGTTCCTTTCCTCTCCCTCTTCCTCTTCCTCCTCTTTTTATCAATTATTCTTCTATACTTCTGTCTTTTCACTCTTTTTTTCTTTTCTTCTCATTCTTTCTCCCTCTTCACCTTATTTTATCAAATATTCCTTTGTCTCTCCTTTCTCCTTCATCATACATGTCTCCTCCTCCTCCTCCTCCTCCTCCTCCTCCCCCCTTTTTCGTAATTAAGCATTTTTTCGCTCCCTTCCTCCCTCTATTTATTTCTTCTTCTTCTTCTTCTTCTTCTTCTTCTTCTTCTTCTTCTTCTTCTTCTTCTTCTTCTTCTTCCTTACATTATATTTGCCCTCATTCATCTATTTCATCTATTACTTGCTGTTGTTCATTATTTCCTTCCTTCTTCCTGTTTTTCCATATTTTCTTTCTTAATCTCTTCCTTCGTTTATCCTTCACTCTCCATTATGTCCTTCACTTCTTCGTCCAGTCTGGCCTTTCCTCCGTCCACTCCTTCACTCCTACACTCTCTCCTCCACCCTTGTCCTTCCCTCACTCCTTTTTGTCCCTCCACCTCTTCCTCCTCTCTTCCTTCTCCTCCTCCTCCTCCTCCTCCTACGTCTTCTGCTTCTCTGCCCCTCCCTCTCCATCTTCGTACCTTAATCCTCTTCTCTTCATCTCTCCTCTTTCTCATTTCTCTCCTCACACCCTCTCATCTCTCCTTCTCTGACTACCTACGTCTTTCATCTCTCCTCTCCCTTCTAAGAATCATCTCTCTTCTCTTCAGCGTTCTCTCCCCTTCCTCCTCCCTTCTCCTCCAGTTTTTTTTTCTGTGTCTCCTGTTTTTCTATCCTTCTCTCCTCTATAAATCATCTTTCTTCCTCTGAAAAGCGTCTCTCATTCTTCCCTCTCTATTCCCTCGTCTCTCAAACACATCCGTCTTCTACTCTTCCCCCAGCGTCTCTTATCCTCTCCTCTTCATCCCCTCTCGTCTTAACTTTTTTTCTAATCCTCTAATCTCCTCTTCTTTCCCTCCTCCCTCCCCTTCGCACTCCCTTCCTCTTCTCCTCCTCCTGTAGCGTCTCTTATCCTCTTCTCTGCATCCCCTCTCGTCTTTAAACCTCTTCTAATCCTTTACTGTACGCCCTCTTGCTTCCCTTCTCTCCCGCCACCCGCCCAGTCAGCCGGCGGCCACACCCTACCTGGATAACCTTGCGAGGTGACCCACTTGACAACTAGCAGACCATTTCCTCGCTCTGCATGACCCGAAGGCGCAGACACAGGCAACGGACGCGGGTGTTCAGGGTTGCTGGGACACGCACCACGGGTATTAGCGACAGTAGTGCATACATATAAGCACTGTTACTTGGTCTTATATAGTGGTATTGATGGAGAGAGAGGTGGGTCATGGGTGTTCAGGTATGTTGTCCAGGTGAGTGTCTGTACAGGTGAATGGCAGGTAATTGGGGTACAGGTGAGTGGTGTAGATAGATATAGGTGAAGATTGATAGATAGATAGATAGGGGGAATAGTGGTAAATATAGAATGGGGAATAACAGGGAAACAAGACATTGGTGAATTGAATAGATAGATAGTACTGGGAAAAATTGTTCAGGTAATAGATATTGGTAGATGAAAATTGATGAATAGGTAGATGAAATAGTAATTGATTAGAATGTTAAATTACAAGTAAAAAAGGCACAGGTGAATTGTAGGGATAAATAATACAGATAGAATTAGATCTACAGGTAAGAGATAAAGGTAGATAGAAACACACAGGTAATACAGGTATGTGTAATGGGTTCATTAGTCATTCAAGGTGTGTTTTTGTTGTTTATTTGCTGTTTGAAGTTTAAAGATACATTTATTTATTTATTTATTCATTTATTTATCTTTTTTTTATGTGTGTGGAGGAGAGTGAGAGTGATTGCGCACTTGTTCTGCTTTGTCACGTGTGTGTTTGTGTGTGTGTGTGTGTGTGTGTGTGTGTGTGTGTGTGTCAACAAAAAACACACCTTCTGTACGTAAATATTTGAGGGTGCTGGTTAGGGGAGCTTGAATACATCTTTTTATCTCCATCATTTGCGGTGAAGTTGAATCAGACCTGAATTATCTGCGTCGTAGAGGTGGTGGTGGTGGTCGTGGTGGTTCTGGTGGTGGTGGTGGTGGTGGTGGTGGTGGTGGTGGTGGTGGTCATAGGGGTCTTTAGTTCATGGTGTTTGTGGTATAGGAAACTGTTCTCTCTCTCTCTCTCTCTCTCTCTCTCTCTCTCTCTCTCTCTCTCTCTCTCTCTCTCTCTCTCTCTCTCTCTCTCTCTCTCTCTCTCTCTCTCTAATACCAACAGTAATATCCCTTTAATTTCTCTATCCTTCTATCCCTCCTTCACCTCCACTAGCAGATACACCCTTAACAACAACAAAAACACCACCACCACCACCGCCACCACCAGCAACAACAACAACAACAATAATAACAAGACACTAAGCAAAACCTTGGTAACCCTTCCGCATTCTCCAGCCAAAACAACATTCTTCTCTTCTTTTCTCTGTCCTTTTTCCCTTCTCACCCTCCCTTTCCTTCCTTCCTTCCTTCTCTTCCTTCCTTCCTTCCTTCCTTCCTTCCTTCGCTGTATCCCTTCTTCCTCCCTTCTCACCCTCCCTTTCCTTCCTTCCTTCCTTCTCTTCCTTCTTTCCTTCGCTGTATCCCTTCTTCCCCTCTTTCTCACACACACTCTGCACACACACACACAAACACATCGGCCCAACTTTAAAAATTTTCACTTTCGAATGGGGCTTCCTTCTTCCTTCTGCCCAAATTTTATGATAAGTACCCCCCCCCCCTCCTTCTCACCTCCAACCTTTCCCGCGTTCGCACAGCTTCCACCTGAACCGGGAATAATGTAAACCTTCCCCGGAGTTTGCCTTCATGTCACGTGTGCCTCTAGTGGGGTTTCCAGAGCCCTTGGGACCACTGGCTCTCCTCCTTATCTCTTAGGCCTGGCCCGCAAGGAACTCCCAGGAAAAGAGAAGGAAGGTATTACGAGGCCAGAGATGATAGCAGAGGAAAGATGAGAGGAAGTCAGACGCGTTCACGGCAGAAGAGAGAGAGAGAGAGAGAGAGAGAGAGAGAGAGAGAGAGAGAGAGAGAGAGAGAGAGAGAGAGAGAGAGAGAGAGAGAGAGAGAGAG
>CM035220.1:26069512-26082906 GCA_020233015.1 Callinectes sapidus | reverse complement strand
AACATGGAAATGAAAGGCAAAAAACACTGAAAAATCCTTTTTCTTAAAGAAATATATATTTTTTTATTGAAATGGCTTGTATTTCATTTTATGTAACATGAAAAAGAGATTTTCTTCAAAATGTTGTTAAAACAAATAAAAAGGTTTAAATAGGGTAGTTTATGTAACTTTAAAGAGAAAAACAATACGCTATAGTGTATTGTTCATATTTTTAATTAAAACATGGCAACTCAAAGAAAATTGCTGAAAAACTCACTTTTGGGTGTAAAAACATACTTTTATTTTCTAAGGGAAGATGGATTTGATATAAAAATATTGTAAAACCCTTAAAAACGTTGGAAAAATTGATAATTAAAATCGAATATGTAATACTTGTAATAGAGGGTTTTTATCTAAAATGCCGTAAATACTCTTAAAAACTTAAAAAAACGTAATTTATGGAATTTTACATAGAAAAAGTATATTGTAACATCAAAAAGTTGTTTTCTACAAAATGTGTTTAAACGTCCATAAAGGTCAAAAATGGATACTTTGTACAGTTTCAGAGAAAGAAAATGTATATAGTGTTTATTTTCTTGTATTTAATCAACACATTGAAATCAATAGAAAAGTATTAAAATAAGTGACTTTTAGTCAAAAATCATATATTTTTTTCGAAAAAAGAGATGGTTTTCCTTTAAAAGTAGTAAATCTCTGAAAAACATTGAAAAAAGAGTCATTTATGCGGTTTTAGAGAAAAATAGATATATTGTCGTAAAATAAGGATAAAAGCATAAAAATAGGTAATTTGTGCATTTTTAGAGAAAAAAACTATTGTCGAGATAAAGAATGTATTTTTTTGGTTTTATTCCACCAACAAATGAAAATATGAAAAAAACCTTGAAAAAGTTACTTTATAGGCAGAATTTTCTTCTTTATTCAAATTGCATATATTATACTTGTAAAAGGGGGTTTTGTTTAAAATGACGTTAATACTCCTAAAAACGTTGAAAAACACGTCATTTATATATATTTTTTTTTTCAGAAAAAAAGTATATTGTGGCAATATTCAGTGTTTTTTGTTTATTTGTTTGATGAAAACAATGAAATAAGCAGAAAATCATCAAAAAATTAACTTTTGCGGTGAAAAATAATTTTTTTTCGGGAAATTCCATATATTCCTTTTTTCTAAACTAAAATAAATATGGTCTTTCTTAGATAAGATGTTAATTCTCCAAGAAACGCTGGAAACGGGATAATTTATGCAATTTTGAGAGAAAAAAATGAATTGCCATGAAAAGTTAATATATTTCTTGCTTTTTCCTTCATTTTCATTCAAAACATGGAAATGAAAGGAAAAAACACTGAAAAATCCTTTTTCTTAAAGAAATATATATTTTTTCATTGAAATGGCTTGTATTACATTTTACGTAACATGAAAAAGAGATTTTCTTCAAAATGTTGTTAAAACAAATAAAAAGGTTCTTTGTACAGTTTCAGAGAAAAAAAATGTATATAGTGTTTATTTTCTTGTTTTTAATCAAAACATTGAAATCAATAGAAAATGATTAAAAAATGGCTTTTGGTGTAAAATCATATTTTCTTTTTTCTAAAAGAGATAGTTTTCTTTGAAAAGTTGTAAATCTCTGAAAAACATTGAAAAAAGGGTCATTTATGCAGTTTTAGAGAAAAAATATATATTATCGTAAAACAAGGATAAAGTAAAGGTAAAGTGGGGGGGCTTACACTGAGTCAGCGCGTAGCTGCGGGCGCTCATCTCCCGTCTTCTTGGCCTTTGAGCCTGTGGTGGAATAGTCCCTTACCCCGGGACATGGGGCCAGCATGAAATCCGGGTTTCCACAGTTTACCTTCCCTAGGTTGCCCTAGGTACCCATTTATCGACCAGTGAAGGATGAAAACCTGGTTGAGGTCCGCGCCGTCCTCGTCCGGGATAGAACTCGGGCCCACGGATTCGTAGCCAGACGCGCTAGCCACTGCACCGTTGCGGCGCATAATAAAACAAGGATAAAAGCATAAAAATGGGTAATTTGTGCAATTTTAGAGAAAAAAAAGTATTCTCGAGAAAAGAATGTATTTTTTGGTTTTCTTCCACAAATAAATAAAAATACGAAAATAACATTGAAAAAGTCAATTTTTAGATAGAATTTTCTTCTTTATTCAAATTGCATATATTATACTTGCAAAAAGGGGTTTCATTTAAAATGGCGTTTATACTCCTAAAAACGTTGAAAAACCCGTCTTTTTTATATTTTTTTCAGAAAAAGCATATGGTCGCAATATTTGGTGTTTTTTGTTTATTTTTTCATGGAAACAATGAAATAATCAGAAAATCATCGAAAAATTCACTTTTTCGGTGAAAATGAACTTTTTTTTCGTGAAATGGCATATATTCCTTTTTTCTGAATTAAATAAAAGATGGTCTTTCTATGATAATATGTTAATTCTCCTAAAAACGCTGGAAAAAGGATAATTTTTGCAATTTTGAGAGAAAAAAAATGAATTGCAATAAAAAGTTGATATATTTCTTGCTTTTTCCTTTATTTTCAATCAAAACATGGAAATGATAAGAAAAAACACAGAAATCCTTTTTCTAATTTTTTTTTTTTTCCCTTGAAATAGCTTGTATTGCTTTTAATGTAACATTAAAAAGGGATTTTCTTCAAAATGTTGTTAAAACCAATAAAAAGGTTTAAATAGGGTAGTTTATATAACTTTAAAGAGAAAAGCAATGTTCATGTTTTTAATTAAAACATAGAAATTCAAAGAAAATTACTGAAAAACTCACTTTTGGAGATAAAAACATACTTTTTTTCTAAGGGAAGATGGATTTTTCATAAAAATATTGTAAAACCCTTAAAAACATTGAAAAATGGATAAATCAAATCGTATAAGTTAAACTTGTAAAAGGAGGATTTGTGTAAAATGCCGTTAATACTCATAAAACTGAAAAAAAAACTAATTTTCTAAATTTTAGATAAAAAAATATATATTGTAACATGAAAAAGTTGTTTGCTACAAAATATTTTTAAACGTACTAAAAGGTTAAAAAAAAAGGTACTTTGTACAGTTTAAGACAAAGAAAATATATATATATAGTGTTTATTTTCTTGTTTTTAATCAAAACATTGAAATCAATAGAAAATTACTAAAAAACTGACTTTTGATGTAAAATCATATTTTTTTCGTAAAAGAGATGGTTTTCCTTGAAAAGTTGTAAATCTCCGAAAAACATTGAAAAAAAGGTCATTTATGCAGTTTTAGAGAAAAATATATATATTATCGTAAAATAAGGATAAAAGCAAAAAACTAGGTAGTTTGTGCAATTTTAGAGAAAAAAAAATATTGTCGAGAAAAAGAATGTATATTTGTCGTTTTTTCCACCAAAAAATATATATAAGAAAAAAACATTGAAAAAGTCACTTTTTTAGCAGAATTTTCTTGTTTATTCAAATTGCATATATTATACTTGTAAAAGGGGGTTTTGTTTAAAATGTCGTTAATACTCCTAAAAACGTTGGAAAACACGTTATTTATGATTTTTTTTTCAGAAAAAGTATATTGTCGCAATATTCAGTGTTTTTTTTTTTACGAAAACATTGAAATAAGCACCGAAGATGTAGATTTTTCGATGATTTTCTGCTTATTTCATTGTTTTCATAAGAAAAAAACAAAAAAACAATGCGACAATATACTTTTTTCTAAAAAATTTCATAAATGACGTGGTTTTCAACGTTTTTAGGAGTATTAACGGCATTTTACACAAAACCCCCTTTTACAAGTATAATATATGCAGTTTGTATAAAGACAAAATTTCTGCCTAAAAAGTGACTTTTTCAATGTTTTTATCTTATTTTTGTTTGTTGGTGGAAAACTAAAAAATACATTCTTTTTTCGGATAATATTTCTTTTCTCTAAAATTGCACAAACTACCCATTTTTATGTTTTTATCCTTATATTACACAAATACTTTTTTTCTCTAAAACTGCATTAATGACCCTTTCTTCAATGTTTTTCAGAGATTTACCAAAAAAGTATGTTTTTACATATAAAAGTGAGTTTTTCAGTAATTTTCTTTTAATTTTCATATTTTAATTAAAAACAAGACCAATGCACTATATATTTTTTTTCTCTTTAAAGTCACATAAACTACCTTATTTTAATTGGTTTTAACAACATTTTGAAGAAAATCCCTTTTTCATGTTACATAAAATGTAATACAAGCCATTTCAATGAAAAAAAATATATATTTCATTTAGAAGAAGGATTTTTCAGTGTTTTTTTCTTTACATTACCATGTTTTGATTGAAAATGACGAAAAAAGCAAGAAATATATTAACTTTTGATTGCAATTCACTTTTTTCTCTCAAAATGGCATAAATTATCCCCTTTTCAGCGTTTTTAAGAGAATTAACATCTCATCTAAAAAACCCTATCTTTTTTTAGTTCAGAAGTAAGAAATATATGCCATTACACGAAAAAAGTTCCTTTTCACCGAAAAAGTCGATTATTCGATTATTTTCTGCTTATTTCATTGTTTTCATAAAAAATAAAGAAAAAACAATGAATATTGCAACAATGTAATTTTTTCTCAAAAATTTCATAAATGACGTGTTTTTCAACGTTATTAGGAATATTAACGGCATTTTACACAAACCCCCCTTTTACAAGTATAATATATGCAATTTGTATGTAGACAAAATTTTTGCCTTTTAAAAAGTGACTTTTTCAATGTTTTTATCTTATTTTCATTTGTTGGTGGAAGAACACCAAAATATACATTCTTCTTTCGGACAATATTTCTTTTCTCTAAAATTGCACTAACTACCCATTTTTATGTTTTTATCCTTATATTACGAGAATATATTTTTTTCTCTAAAACTGCATAAATGACCCTTTTTTCAATGTTTTTCAGGGATTTAGAAAAAAAGGATGTTTTTTACATCCAAAAGTGAGGTTTTCAGTAATTTTCTTTTAATATTCATGTTTTAATTAAAAACAAGACCAATACACTATATATTTTTTTCTCTTTAAAGTTACATAAACTAACCTATTTAAACCTTTTTATAGGTTTTAACAACATTTTGAAGCAAATCCCTTTTTCAAGTTTTATAAATTTTAATACAAGCCATTTCAAGGAAAAAAATATATTTGTTTTAGATAAAAGATTTTTCAGTGTTTTTCTTTTCTTTTCCATGTTTTGATTGTAAATTAAGGTAAAAGCAAGAAATATATTAACTTTTTATTGCAATTCCTTTTTTTTCTTTAAAAATTGCATAAATTATCCCCTTTTCAGCGTTTTTAGGAGTATAATATAGAAGTATAATATATGCAATTTGTATAAAGACAAAATTTTTGCCTAAAAAGTGACTTTTTCAATGTTTTTATCTCGTTTTAATTTGTTGGTTGAAGAAAACCTAAAAATACATTCTTTTATCGGACAATATATCTTTTCTGTAAAATTGCACAAACTACCCATTTTAATGTTTTTTCCTTATTTTACGATAATATATTTTTTTTATCTAAAACTGCATAAATGACCCTTTTTTCAATGTTTTTCAGAGATTTTAACGTTACATAAACTACGCTAATTAAACGTTTTTATTGGTTTTACCAACATTTTGAAGAAAATCCCTTTTTCATGTTACATAAAATGTAATACAAGCCATTTAATGTTATTAAAATTGCATATATTATACTTGTAAAGTGGGTTTTGTTTAAAATGGCGTTAATACTCCTAAAAACGTTGAAAAACACGTCATTTATGACTTTTTTCAGAAAAAGTATATTGTTGCAATATTCAGTTTTTTTTTATGTAAACAATGAAATAAGCAGAAAATCATCGAAAAATTCACTTTTTCGGTGAAAATGAACTTTTTTCTTCAAATGGCATATATTTCTTTTTTTTCTGAACTAACTAAAAGATAATATTTCTAAGATAAGATATCAATTCTTCTAAAAATGCTTGAAAGGGAAATTTATGCAATTTTGAGAGAAAAAAATGAATTGCCATAAAAAGTTATTATATTTCTTGCATTTTCCTTCATTTTCAATCAAAACATGGCAATAAAAAGAAAAAAAAACACTTAAAAATCCTTTTTCTAAAATAAATATATATTTTTTTCCTGGAAATAGCTTGTATTACTTTTAATGTAACATTAAAAAGGGAATTTCTTCAAAATGTAGTTAAAACCAATAAAAAGGTTTAAATAGGGTAGTTTGTATATTTTTAAAGAGAAAAACAATACGTTATAGTGAATTGTTCATGTTTTTAATTAAAAAATGGAAATTCAAAGAAAATTACTGAAAATTCACTTCTGGAGGTAAAAACATATTTTCTTTTACTAAGGGAAGATGAATTTGTCATAAAAATATTACAAAACCCTTAAAAACGTTGAAAAATGGATAATTCAAATCGCATATGTTAAACTTGTAAAAAGAGGTTTTGTGTAAAATGCCGTTAATACTATTAAAAACTGAAAAAAAACCTAATTTATGGAATTTTATATAAAAAAAGTATATTGTAATACAAAAAGTTGTTTTCTACAAAATATTTTTAAACTTCCAAAAAGGTTGAAAATGGGTACTTGGTACAGTTTCAGAGAAAGAAAATGTATATAGTGTTTATTTTTTTGTTTTTAATCAAAACATTTAAATCAATAGGAAATAATAAAAAAATGACTTTTGGAGTAAAATTATATTTTTTTCGTAAATGAGATAGTTTTCCTTGAAAATTTGTAAATCTCCGAAAAATATTGAAAAAAGGGTCATTTATGCAGTTTTAGAGAAAAAAAAATGTTATCGTAAAATAAGTATAAAAGCATAAAAGTAGGTAATTTGTGCAATTTTAGAGAAAAAAAATATTGTCGAGAAAAAAATGTATATTTGCAGTTTTTTCCACCAAAAAATAAATATAAGAAAAAAACATTGAAAAAGTCACATTTTAGGCAGAATTTTCTTGTTTATTCAAATTCCATATATTATACTTATAAAAGGGGGTCTTGTTTAAAATGTCGTTAATACTCCTAAAAACGTTGGAAAACACGTCATTTATGATTTTTTTCAGAAAAAGTATATTGTCGCAATATTCAGTGTTTTTTTTATGAAAACATTGAAAAAAGCACCGAAGATGTAGATTTTTCGATGATTTTCTGCTTATTTCATTGTTTTCATAAGAAATAAACAAAAAACAATGAATATTGTGAGAATATACTTTTTTCTCAAAAATTTCATAAATGACGTGTTTTTCAACGTTTTTAAGAGTATTAACGGCATTTTACACAAAACCCCCTTTTACAAGTATAATATATGCATTTTGTATAAAAACAAAATTTCTGCCTAAAAAGTGACTTTTTCAATGTTTTTATCTTATTTTTATTTGTTGGTGGAAGAAAACCAAAAAATACATTCTTTTTTCGGATAATATTTCTTTTCTCTAAAATTGCACAAACTACCCTTTTTTATGTTTTTATCCTTATATTACGCAAATGCTTTTTTTCTCTAAAACTGCATAAATGACCCTTTCTTCAATATTTTTCAGAGATTTAGCAAAAATGTATATTTTTACATATAAAATAAGTTTTTCAGTAATTTTCTTTTAATTTTCATGTTTTGATTAAAAACAAGACCAATGCACTATATATTTTTTTTCTCTTTAAAGTTACATAAACTACCCTATTTAAACGTTTTTATTGGTTTTAACAACATTTTCAAGGAAATCCCCTTTTCATGTTACATAAAATGTAATACAAGCCATTTCAATGAAAAAGTATATATATTTCATTTAGAAGAAGAATTTTTCAGTGTTTTTTCTTTACATTACCATGTTTTGATTGAAAATGACGGAAAGAGCAAGAAATATATTAACTTTTGATTGCAATTCACTTTTTTTTTCTCTCAAAATGGCATAAATTATCCCCTTTTCAGCGTTTTTAAGACAATTAACATCTCATCTAAGAAACCCTATCTTTTTTTAGTTCAGAAGAAAGAAATATATGCCATTACACGAAAAAAGTTCCTTTTCACGGAAAAAGTAGATTTTTCGATTATTTTCTGCTTATTTCATTGTTTTCATAAAAAATAAAGAAAAAACAATAAATATTGCGACAATGTAATTTTTTCTCAAAAATTTCATAAATGACGTCTTTTTCAACGTTATTAGGAATATTAACGGCATTTTACACAAGACCCCATTTTACAAGTATAATATATGCAATTTGTATAAAGACAAAAATTTTGCCTAAAAAGTGACTTTTTCAATGTTTTTATCTTATTTTCATTTGTTGGTGGAAGAAAACCAAAAAATACATTCTTCTTTCGGACAATATTTCTTTTCTCTAAAATTGCACTAACTACCCATTTTTATGTTTTTATCCTTATATTACGAGAATATATTTTTTTCTCTAAAACTGCATAAATGACCTTTTTTCAATGTTTTTGAGAGATTTAGAAAAAAAGGATGGTTTTTACATCCAAAAGCGAGGTTTTCAGTAATTTTCTTTTAATATTCATGTTTTAATTAAAAACAAGACCAATACACTATATATTTTTTTCTCTTTAAAGTTACATAAACTACCCTATTTAAACCTTTTTATTGGTTTTAACAACATTTTGAAGCAAATCCCTTTTTCATGTTTTATAAATTTTAATACAAGCCATTTCAAGGAAAAAAATATTTTTGTTTTAGATAAAAGATTTTTCAGTGTTTTTCTTTTCATTTCCATGTTTTGATTATAAATTAAGGTAAAAAGCAAGAAATATATTAACCTTTTATTGCAATTCCTTTTTTTTCTTTAAAAATTGCATAAATTATCCCCTTTTCAGCGTTTTTAGGAGTATAATATAGAAGTATAATATATGCAATTTGTATAAAGACAAAATTTTTTGCCTAAAAAGTGACTTTTTCAATGTTTTTATCTCATTTTCATTTGTTGGTTGAAGAAAACCAAAAAATACATTCTTTTATCGGACAATATTTCTTTTCTGTAAAATTGCACAAACTACCCATTTTAATGTTTTTTTCCTTATTTTACGATAATATATATTTTTTTATCTAAAACTGCATAAATGACCCTTTTTTTCAATGTTTTTAAGAGATTTAGAAAAAAAGTATGTTTTGCCATCCAAAAGAGAGTTTTTAAATAATTTTCTATTAATTTTCATGTTTTAATAAAAAACAAGTCCAATACACTATATATATATTTTCTCTTTAAAGTTACATAAACTACGCTAATTAACCCTTTTTATTGGTTTTACCAACATTTTGAAGAAAATCCCTTTTTCATGTTACATAAAATGTAATACAAGCTTTTTCAATATTATTAAAATTGCATATATTATACTTGTAAAGTGGGTTTTGTTTAAAATGGCGTTAATACTCCTAAAAACGTTGAAAAACACGTCATTTAGGATTTTTTTCAGAAAAGTATATTGTCGCAATATTCAGTTTTTTTTTTTTTTATTTTTTTATGTAAACAATGAAATAAGCAGAAAATCATCGAAAAATTCACTTTCTCGGTGAAAAGGAACTTTTTTCTTGAAATGGCATGTATTTTTTTTTCTGAACTAAATAAAAGATGGTATTTCTAAGACAAGATAAAAAGTTAATATATTTCTTGCATTTTCCTTCATTTTCAATCAAAACATGGAAATAAAAAGAAAAAAACATTGAAAAATCCTTTTTCTAAAAGAAATATATATTTTTTTTCCTTGAAATGGCTTGTATTACTTTTAATGTAACATTAAAAAGGGATTTTCTTCAAAATGTTGTTAAAACCAATAAAAAGGTTTAAATAGGATAGTTTATGTATTTTTTAAATGAAAAACAATACGTTATAGCGCATTGTTCATGTTTTTTATTAAAACATGGAAATTCAAGGAAAATTACTGAAAATTCACTTCTGGAGGTAAAAAAATATTTATTTTTTACTAAGGGAAGATGGATTTGTCATAAAAATATTATAAAACCCTTAAAAACGTTGAAAAATTGATAACTCAAATCGCATATGATAAACTTGTAAAAAAAGGGTTTTGTGTAAAATGCCGTTAATACTATTAAAAACTGAAAAAAAAACTAATTTATTAATTTTTATATAAAAAAAAAGTATATTGTAATACGAAAAAGTTGTTTTCTACAAAATATTTTTAAACGTCCAAAAAGGTTGAAAATGGGTACAGTTTCAGAGAAAGAAATTGTATATAGTGTTTTTTTTTTTTTTAATCAAAACATTTAAATCAATAGAAAATTATTAAAAAATGACTTTTGGTGTAAAATATATTTTTTCGTAAAAGAGATGGTTTTCTTTGAAAAGTTGTAAATCTCTGAAAAACATTGTAAAAAGGGTCATTTATGCAGTTTTAGAGAAAAAATATATATTATCGTAAAACAAGGATAAAAGCATAAAAATGGGTAATTTGTGCAATTTTAGAGAAAAAAAGTATTGTCGAGAAAAAGAATGTATTTTTTTGGTTTTCTTCCACCAATAAATAAAAATTAGAAAAAAACATTGAAAAAGTCAATTTTTAGGTAGAATTTTCTTCTTTAGTCAAATTGCATATATTATACTTGTAAAAAAGGGTTTTATTTAAAATGGCGTTAATACTCTTAAAAACGTTGAAAAACCCGTCTTTTTTTCAGAAAAAGTAAATGGTCGCAACATTCGGTGTTTTTTGGTTATTTTTTCATGCAAACAATGAAATAAGCAGAAAATCATCAAAAAATTCACTTTTTCGGTGAAAATGAACTTTTTTTTCGTGAAAGGGCATATATTCCTTTTTTCTGAATTAAATAAAAGATGGTCTTTCTACGAAAATATGTTAATTCTCCTAAAAACGCTGGGAAAGGGATAATTTATGCAATTTTGAGAGAAAAAAATGAATTGCCATAAAAATTCTATATATTTCTTGCTTTTTCCTTCATTTTCAATCAAAACAAGGAAATGAAAAGAAAAAACACAGAATTCCTTTTTCTAAAAATATATATATATTTTTTTTTTCCTTGAAATGACTTGTATTACTTTTAATGTAACATTAAAAAGGGATTTTCTTCAAAATGTTGTTAAAATTAAGAAAAAGGTTTAAATAGGGTAGTTTATATAACTTTAAAGGGAAAAACAATGCGCTATAGCGTATTGTTCATGTTTTTAATTAAAACATAGAAATTCAAAGAAAATTACTGAAAAACTCACTTTTGGAGGTAAAAACATACTTTTTTTTCTAAGGGAAGATGGATTTGTCATAAAAATAATGTAAAACCCTTAAAAACGTTGAAAAATGTATAATTCAAATCGCATAAGTTATACTTGTAAAGGGAGGTTTTGTTTAAAATGCCGTTAATACTCCTAAAACTGAAAAAACCTAATTTTCCAAATTTTAGATAAAAAAAAATATATTGTAACTTGAGAAAGTTGTTTTTTACAAAATATTTTTAAACGTCCTGAAAGGTTAAAAATGGGTACTTTCTACAGTTGCAGAAAAAGAAAATGTATATAGTGTTTATTTTCTTGTTTTTAATCAAAACATTGAAATCAATAGAAAATTACTAAAAAAAATACTTTTGTTGCAAAATCATATTTTTTTTTCGTAAAAGAGATGGTTTTCCTTGAAAAGTTGTAAATCTCCAAAAAACATTGAAATAAAAGTCATTTATGCAGTTTTAGAGAAAAAAATATATATTATCGTAAAATAAGGATAAAAGCATAAAAGTAGGTAATTTGTGCAATTTTAGAGAAAACAATATTGTCGAGAAAAGAATGTATATTTTTTTTTTCAGCCAAAAAATAAATATAAGAAAAAAACACTGAAAAAGTCAGTTTTTAGGGAGAATTTTCTTGTTTATTCAAATTGCATATATTATACATGTAAAAGGGGGTTTTGTTTAAAATGTCGTTAATACTCCTAAAAACGTTGAAAAACACGTCATTTATGCTTTTTTCAGAAAAAGTATATTGTCGCAATATTCAGTGTTTTTTTTATGAAAACATTGAAATAAGCATCGAAGATGTAGATTTTTTGATGATTTTGTGCTTATTTCATTGTTTTCATAAGAAAAAAACAAAAAACAATGAATATTGCGACAATATACTTTTTTCTCAAAATTTTTTTTTCTCTTTAAAGATACATAAACCACCCTATTTAAACCTTTTTATTGGTTTTAACAACATTTTGAAGAAAATCCCTTTTTCATGCTACATAAAATGTAATACAAGCCATTTCAATTAAAAAAAAATATATTAATTTCATTTAGAAGAAGGATTTTTCAGTGTTTTTTCTTTACATTACCATGTTTTGATTGAAAATGACGGAAAAAGCAAGAAATATATTAACTTTTTATTGCAATTCACTTTTTTTCTCTTAAAAAAGGCATAAATTATCCCCTTTTCAGCGTTTTTAAGAGAATTAATATCTCATCTGAGAAATCCTGTCTTTTTTTAGTTCAGAAGAAAGAAATATATGCCATCACACGAAAAAAATTCATTTTCACCGAAAAAGTAGATTTTTCGATGATTTTCTGCTTATTTCATTGTTTTCGTAAAAAATAAAGAAAAAACAATGAATAAAGCGACAATGTAATTTTTTCTCAAAACTTTCATAAATGACGTCTTTTTCAACGTTACTAGGAATATTAACGGCATTTTACACAAAACCCCATTTTACAAGTATAATATATGCAATTTGTATAAAGACAACATTTTTGCCTAAAAAGTGACTTTTTCAATGTTTTTATCTTATTTTCATTTGTTGGTGGAAGAAAACCAAAAAATACATTCTTCTTTCGGACAATAGTTCTTTTCTCTAAAATTGCACTAACTACCCATTTTTATGTTTTTATCCTTATATTACGAGAATATATTTTTTCTCTAAAACTGCATAAATTACTCTTTTTTCAATGTTTTTGAGAGATTTAGAAAAAAAGGATGTTTTTTTCATCCAAAAGCGAGGTTTTCCGTAATTTTCTTTTAATATTCATGTTTTAATTAAAAAGAAGACCAATACACTATATATTTTTTTTCTCTTTAAAGTTACAAAAACTACCCTATTTAAACCTTTTTATTGGTTTTAACAACATTTTGAAGCAAATCCCTTTTTCATGTTTTATAAATTTTAATACAAGCCATTTCAACGAAAAAAAATATATTTGTTTTAGATTAAAGATTTTCAGTGTTTTTCTTTTCATTTCCATGTTTTGATTGTAAATAAAGGTAAAAGCAATAAATATATTAACTTATTACAATTCATTACTTTATCAATACTTTATTACAATTCATTTTTTTTCTTTCAAAATTGCATAAATTATCCCCTTTTCAGCGTTTTTAGGAGCATAATATAGAAGTATAATATATGCAATTTGTATAAAGACAAAATTTTTGCCTAAAAATTGACTTTTTCAATGTTTTTAT
>CM035220.1:26058846-26069012 GCA_020233015.1 Callinectes sapidus | reverse complement strand
TGTCATAAAAATAATGTAAAACCCTTAAAAACGTTGAAAAATGTATAATTCAAATCGCATAAGTTATACTTGTAAAGGGAGGTTTTGTTTAAAATGCTGTTAATACTCCTAAAACTAAAAAAAACTAATTTTCCAAATTTTAGATAAAAAAAATATATTGTAACTTGAGAAAGTTGTTTTCTACAAAATATTTTTAAACGTCCTGAAAGGTTAAAAATGGGTACTTTCTACAGTTTCAGAAAAAGAAAATGTATATAGTGTTTATTTTCTTGTTTTTAATCAAAACATTGAAATCAATAGAAAATTACTAAAAAAATTACTTTTGTTGCAAAATCAAATTTTTTTTCGTAAAAGAGATGGTTTTCCTTGAAAAGTTGTAAATCTCCGAAAAACATTGAAATAAAAGTCATTTATGCAGTTTTAGAGAAAAAAATAAATATTATCGTAAAATAAGGATAAAAGCATAAAAGTAGGTAATTTGTGCAATTTTAGAGAAAAAAATATTGTCGAGAAAAGAATGTATATTTTTTTTTTTTCAGCCAAAAAATAAATATAAGAAAAAAACATTGAAAAAGTCAGTTTTTAGGGAGAATTTTCTTGTTTATTCAAATTGCATATATTATATATGTAGAAGGGGGTTTTGTTTAAAATGTCGTTAATACTCCTAAAAACGTTGAAAAACACGTCATTTATGCTTTTTTTTCAGAAAAAGTATATTGTCGCAATATTCAGTGTTTTTTTTTTATGAAAACATTGAAATAAGCATCGAAGATGTAGATTTTTTGATGATTTTCTGCTTATTTCATTGTTTTCATAAGAAAAAAACAAAAAACAATGAATATTGCGACAATATACTTTTTTCTGAAAATTTTTTTTTCTCTTTAAAGATACATAAACCACCCTATTTAAACCTTTTTATTGGTTTTAACTACATTTTGAAGAAAATCCCTTTTTCATGTTACATAAAATGTAATACAAGATATTTCAATAAAAAAAAATATATTAATTTCATTTAGAAGAAGGATTTTTCAGTGTTTTTTCTTTACATTACCATGTTTTGATTGAAAATGACGGAAAAAGCAAGAAATATATTAACTTTTTATTGCAATTCACTTTTTTTCTCTTAAAAAAGGCATAAATTATCCCCTTTTCAGCGTTTTTAAGAGAATTAATATCTCATCTAAGAAATCCTGTCTTTTTTTAGTTCAGAAGAAAGAAATATATGCCATCACACGAAAAAAGTTCATTTTCACCGAAAAAGTAGATTTTTCGATGATTTTCTGCTTATTTCATTGTTTTCGTAAAAAATAAAGAAAAAACAATGAATAAAGCGACAATGTAATTTTTTCTCAAAAATTTCATAAATGACGTCTTTTTCAACGTTACTAGGAATATTAACGGCATTTTACACAAAACCCCCTTTTACAAGTATAATATATGCAATTTGTATAAAGACAACATTTTTGCCTAAAAAGTGACTTTTTCAATGTTTTTATCTTATTTTCATTTGTTGGTGGAAGAAAACCAAAAAATACATTCTTCTTTCGGACAATATTTCTTTTCTCTAAAATTGTACTAACTACCCATTTTTATGTTTTTATCCTTATCTTACGAGAATATATTTTTTCTCTAAAACTGCATAAATTACTCTTTTTTCAATGTTTTTGAGAGATTTAGAAAAAAAGGATGTTTTTTACATCCAAAAGCGAGGTTTTCCGTAATTTTCTTTTAATATTCATGTTTTAATTAAAAAGAAGACCAATACACTATATATTTTTTTCTCTTTAAAGTTACAAAAACTACCCTATTTAAACCTTTTTATTGGTTTTAACAACATTTTGAAGCAAATCCCTTTTTCATGTTTTATAAATTTTAATACAAGCCATTTCAACGAAAAAAATATATTTGTTTTAGATTAAAGATTTTCAGTGTTTTTCTTTTCATTTCCATGTTTTGATTGTAAATTAAGGTAAAAGCAATAAATATATTAACTTATTACAATTCATTACTTTATCAATACTTTATTACAATTCATTTTTTTTCTTTCAAAATTGCATAAATTATCCCCTTTTCAGCGTTTTTGGAGTATAATATAGAAGTATAATATATGCAATTTGTATAAAGACAAAATTTTTGCCTAAAAAGTGACTTTTTCAATGTTTTTATCTCATTTTCATTTGTTGGTTGAAGAAAACCAAAAAATACATTCTTTTATCGGACAATATTTCTTTTCTGTAAAATTGCACAAACTACCCATTTTTATGTTTTTTTTTTCCTTATTTTACGATAATATATATTTTTTTTATCTAAAACTGCATAAATGACCCTTTTTTCAATGTTTTTCAGAGATTTAGAAAAAAAGTATGTTCTGCCATCCAAAAGTGAGTTTTTCAATAATTTTCTTTTAATTTTCATGTTTTAATAAAAAACAAGTCCAATACACTATATTTTTTTTCTCTTTAAAGTTACATAAACTATGCTAATTAAACCTTTTTATTGGTTTTACCAACATTTTGAAGAAAATCCCTTTTTCATGTTACATAAAATGTAATACAAGCCATTTCAATGTTATTAAAATTGCATATATTATACCTGTAAAGGGGGTTTTGTTTAAAATGGTGTTAATACTCCTAAAAACGTTGAAAAACACGTCATTTATGACTTTTTTCAGAAAAAGTATATTGTCGCAATATTCAGTTTTTTATTTTATTATTTTTTTTATTTTTTATGTAAATAATGAAATAAGCAGAAAATCATCGAAAAATTCACTTTTTCGGTGAAAAGGAACTTTTTTCTTGAAATGGCATATATTTTTTTTTCTGAACTAAATAAAAGATGGTATTTCTAAGATAAGATATTGATTCTTCTAAAAACGCTGGAAAGGGAATAATTTATGCAATTTTGAGAGAAAAAAATGAATTGCCATAAAAAGTTAATATATTTCTTGCATTTTCCTTCATTTTCAATCAAAACATGGAAATAAAAAGAAAAAAAAATCTGAAAAATCCTTTTTCTAAAAGAAATATATTTTTTTTCCTTGAAATGGCTTGTATTACTTTTAATGTAACATTAACGCTCGCTATTAACAATGGTGTCCTAGAATTTGAGATAAATTATAGGTGAACTTAGAAGCTTCCTGCCTATTTAGTATTTGTGCTATAATCTTTGCATGGACATAATTTAGTAGAAAAATGTTCCTTTTATACATTGAGCATTTCGTTTATTCTATAGACCTAATACTTTCCCCATAATTACAGAGCAAATCCGTAGATTTTTTTTACTCTACCGTCTTTCAGAGATTTCTGGCCATTTCTTTACTATCAAACGTAAACCTTTTTTTTTATAGCGTAATCTTTTAGAAAAGAACCTCCTGAATCCAACGACACCAAAAATCATTTCTCTGCGATAAATAGAAAAAAGTTATGACGAATAGAACATGAAAATTATGGTCCACCGATTTTTTAGAATTTGCAGTGAGTTGTATGTAACTTCTGTTGGTTGCTGCATTGTTATTACTAGTGTTATGAGGTTCGAATTGACATTCTTTATGACAAAAAACGTTGTTGTATATAATCAGCATTTCAAATAACGCACAATAATGATACGATAAGAAATAAATAAATGTCACGATCTGTTTGTGAATGTATTTAGAAAAATAGCAAAAAATAAAAAGAAATACAAAACTTCTCATCTCAACATTCCTTTTCAATGCAATTTTATTTTCAAATTCTAAACAAAAACATTTTTTTTTAAATAGCAAAAAATAAAAAGAAATACAAAATTTCTTCTCAACATACCTTTTGAATGCAATTCTATTTTCAAATTCTAAACAAAAAAATTTATTTTCAAATCCCTCCCCCCTCTTCCCCGCCCAGTTTGCAACTACTTGCTGACCCTCTTGGACCGTTTTGACGGCCCAGGAGTTGGAAGGTCAGCAGGTGCTGGTCTCTTGCTCTTCCTTGGAGGCTGCATAAATAACGCGTCATTGTTCACTTCTGTAAATAACTCATTATAAATATATAGTATATATGTAAATAGTATGTGTGCACTTCTGTAAATAACTCAGTATAAATGTAAATAGTATGTGTGGAGCAAATGCTTGCAAAGGAGCATGCGTGAACACACCTTGCCCTGATGGAGATCCATGCCACACTGTTACCGCAAGAGAGACTGGCCCGGATCCTTGCCAGTGTTCGCGCTCACGTACAACCTTCCCTGGTCGAGATCCATGCCACGCTGTTACCGGGTTGTTCAGCAAGAGAGATTGGCCCGGATCCTTGCCAGTGTTCGCGCTCACGCACAGCCTTCCCTGGTCGACATCCATGCCACACTTACCGCGTAGCCCACAGAAGCTTCTGGCAACCGTCGCGCATCACCCTACATGTTTGAACCTGGCATCACCGGATCGAGCTCGTTGAGCTGAATCCAACGGTATAAAAAAACATCACATTTGAATAATTTTCACGTGCGCAGTAACAGTGGTTGATATCTCGACCATCATCCGAGCAAGGGTTAAAAAAGGATTTTCTTCAAAATGTTGTTAAACCCAATAAAAAGGTTTAAATATGGTAGTTTGTGTATTTTTAAAGAGAAAAACAATACGTTATAGCATATTGTTCATGTTTTTAATATTATTAAAACATGTAAATTCAAAGAAAATTACTGAAAATTCACATCTGGAGGTAAAAACATATTTTTTTTTACTAAGGAAAGATGGATTTGTCATAAAAAATATTATAAAACCCTTAAAAACGTTGAAAAATGGATAATTCAAATCGCATATGTTAAACTTGTAAAAAGGGGTTTTGTGTAAAATGCCGTTAATACTATTAAAAACTGAAAAAAAAACTAATTTATGAAAATTTATATAAAAAAAGTATATTGTAATACGAAAAAGTTGTTTTCTACAAAATATTTTTAAACGTCCAAAAAGGTTGAAAATGGGTACTTGGTACAGTTTTAGAGAAAGAAAATGTATATAGTGTTTATTTTTTTGTTTTTAATCAAAACATTTAAATCAATAGAAAATTATTGAAAAATGACTTTTGGTGTAAAATCATATTTTTTTCGTAAAAGAGATAGTTTTCCTTGAAAATTTGTAAATCTCCGAAAAATGTTGAAAAAAGGGTCATTTATGCAGTTTTAGAGAAAAAAAATATGTTACCGTAAAATAAGGATAAAAGCATAAAAATGGGTAATTTGTGATATTTAAAGAGAAAAAAAATATTGTCGAGAAAAGAATGTATTTTTTTGGTTTTCTTCCACGAACAAATGAAAATAAGAAAAAAACAATGAAAAAGTAACTTTTTAGGCAGATTTTTCTACTTTATTCAAATTGCATATATTATACTTGTAAAAGGGCGTTTTGTTTAAAATGGCGTTAATACTCCTAAAAACGTTGAAAAACACGTCATTGATGATTTTATTCAGAAAAAGTATATTGTCGCAATACATATACAGTGTTTTTTGTTTATTTTTTCATGAAGACAATGAAAATGAAGCAGAAAATCATCGAAACATTCACTTTTTGGGTGAAAAGGAACTTTTTTCGTGAAATGGCATATATTTTTTTTCTGAACTAAATAAAAGATTGTTTTTCTAAGATAAGATGTTAATTCTCCTAAAAACGCTGGAAAGGGGATAATTTATGCAATTTTGAGAGAAAAAAATTAATTGGAATAAAAAGTTAATATATTTCTTGCTTTTTCTTTCATTTTCAATCAAAACATTTAAATGAAAAGAAAAAACACTGAAAAATCATTTTTCTGAAAGAAATATATATTTTTTCCTTGAAATAGCTTGTATTACATTTAATGTAACATGATAAAGGGATTTTCTTCAAAGTGAAATTCAAAGAAAATTACTGAAAAACGCACTTTTGGAGGTAAAAACATACTTTTTTTTCAAAGGAAAGATCGATTTGTCATAAAAATATTGTAAAACCCTTAAAAACGTTGAAAAATGGATAATTCAAATCGCATAAGTTATACTTGTAAAAGGAGGTTTTGTGAAAAATGCCGTTAATACTCTTAAAACTGAAAAAAAACTAATTTTCGAAATTTTAGATAAAAAAAATATATATTGTAACATGAAAAAATTGTTTTCTACAAAATATTTTTAAACGTCGTAAGAGGTTAAAAATGGGTACTTTGTACAGTTTCAGAGAAAGAAATTGTATATAGTGTTTATTTTCTTGTTTTTAATCAAAACATTGAAATCAATAGAAAATTACTAAAAAAATGACTTTTGATGTAAAATCATATTTTTTTCGTAAAAGAGATGGTTTTCCTTGAAAAGTTGTAAATCTCCGAAAAACATTGAAAAAAGGGTAATTTATGCAGCTTTAGAGAAAAAAAATATATATTATTGTAAAATAAGGATAAAAGCATAAAAGTAAGTAATTTGTTCAATTTTAGAGAAAAAAAATATTGTCGAGAAAAAGAATGTATATTTTTGGTTTTTCCCACCAAAAAATAAATATAAGAAAAAAAACATTGAAAAAGTCACTTTTTAGGCAGAATTTTCTTGTTTATTCAAATTGCATATATTATACTTATAAATGGGGGTTTTGTTTAAAATGTCATTAATACTCCTAAAAACGTTGAAAAACACGTCATTTATGATTTTTTTTTCAGAAAAGAATATTGTCGCAATATTCGGTTTTCTTTTTTTTTATGAAAAATTGAAATAAGCACCGAAGATGTAGAAAAAAAAACCTAATTTATGAAATATACTATCGTAAAATAAGGAAAAAACATTAAAATGGGTAGTTTGTGCAATTTTACAGAAAAGAAATATTGTCCGATAAAAGAATGTATTTTTTGGTTTTCTTCAACCAACAAATGAAAATGAGATAAAAACATTGAAAAAGTCACTTTTTAGGCAAAAATTTTGTCTTTATACAAATTGCATATATTATACTTCTATATTATACTCCTAAAAACGCTGAAAAGGGGATAATTTATGCAATTTTGAAAGAAAAAAAATGAATTGTAATAAAGTATTGATAAAGTAATGAATTGTAATAAGTTAATATATTTATTGCTTTTACCTTAATTTACAATCAAAACATGGAAATGAAAAGAAAAACACTGAAAATCTTTAATCTAAAACAAATATATTTTTTTCGTTGAAATGGCTTGTATTAAAATTTATAAAACATGAAAAAGGAATTTGCTTTAAAATGTTGTTTAAACCAATAAAAAGGTTTAAATAGGGTAGTTTTTGTAACTTTAAAGAGAAAAAAATATATAGTGTATTGGTCTTGTTTTTAATTAAAACATGAATATTAAAAGAAAATTACGGAAAACCTCGCTTTTGGATGTAAAAAACATCCTTTTTTTCTAAATCTCTCAAAAACATTGAAAAAAGAGTAATTTATGCAGTTTTAGAGAAAAAATATATTCTCGTAATATAAGGATAAAAACATAAAAATGGGTAGTTAGTGCAATTTTAGAGAAAAGAAATATTGTCCGAAAGAAGAACGTATTTTTTTGGTTTTCTGCCACCAACAAATGAAAATAAGATAAAAACATTGAAAAAGTCACTTTATAGGCAAAAAATTTTTGTCTTTATACAAATTGCATATATTATACTTGTAAAAGAGGGTTTTGTGTAAAATGCCGTTAATATTCCTAATAACGTTGAAAAAGACGTCATTTATGAAATTTTTGAGAAAAAATTACATTGTCGATATATTCATTGTATTTTCTTTATTTTTTACGAAAACAATGAAATAAGCAGAAAATCATCGAAAAATCTACTATTTCGGTGAAAAGGAACTTTTTTCGTGTAATGGCATACAGTTCTTTCTTCTGAACTAAAAAAAGGTAGAGTTTCTTAGATGAGATGTTAATTCTCTTAAAAACGCTGAAAAGGGGATAATTTATGCCATTTTCAGAGAAAAAAAAGTGAATTGCAATAAAAAGTTAATATATTTTTTGCTTTTTCCGTCATTTTCAATCAAAACATGATAATGTAAAGAAAAAACACTGAAAAATCCTTCTTCTAAATGAAATATATATATATATTTTTTTATTGAAATGGCTTGTATTACATTTTATGTAACATGAAAAAGAGATTTTCTTCAAAATGTTGTTAAAACCAATAAAAAGGTTAAAATAGGGTAGTTTATGTAACTTTAAAGAGAAAAAAATATATAGTGCATTGGTCTTGTTTTTAATTAAAAAATGAAAATTAAAAGAAAATTACTGAAAAACTCACTTTTGGATGTAAAAACATACTTTTTGGCTAAATCTCTGAAAAACATTGAAGAAAGGGTCATTTATGCAGTTTTAGAGAAAAAAAGTATTTGCGTAATATAATGATTAAAACATAAAAATGGATAGTTTGTGCAATTTTAGAGAAAAGAAATATTATCCGAAAAAAAAAATGTATTTTTTGTTTTTTTTCCACCAACAAATAAAAATAATATAAAAACATAGAAAAAGTAACTTTTTAGGCATAAATTTTGTGTTTATACAAATTGCATATATTTTGTGTAAAATGCCGTACTGTAATGTAATGTACACTAAAAACGTTGAAGAACACGTCATTTATGAAATTTTTGAGAAAAAAGTATATTGTTGCAATAATCATTGTTTTTTGTTTATTTCTTATGAAAACAATGAAATAAACAGAAAATCATCGAAAAATCTACATCTTCGGTGCTTATTTCAATGTTTTCATAAAAAAACACTGAATATTGTGACAATATACTTTTTCTTAAAAAAATCATAAATGACGTGTTTTTCAACGTTTTTAGGAGTATGAACGACATTTTAAACAAAACGCCCTTTTACATGTATAATATATGTAATTTGAATAAACAAGAAAATTCTGCCTAAAAAGTGACTTTTCAGTGTTTCTTTCTTATATTAATTTTTTGGTGGAAAAAACCACAAATATACATTCTTTTTCTCGACAATATTTTTTTTCTCTAAAATTGCACAAATTACCTACTTTTATGCTTTTATCCTTATTTTACGATAATATATATTTTTTTCTCTAAACTGCATCAATGACGCTTATTTCAATGTTTTTCGGAGATTTACAACTTTTCAAGGAAAACCATCTCTTTTACGAAAAAAATATATGATTTTGCAACGAAAGTCATTTTTTTTTTAGTAATTTTCTATTGATTTCAATGTTTTGATTAAAAACAAGAAAATAAACACTATATACATTTTCTTTTTCTTAAACTGTACAAAGAACCCATTTTTAACCTTTTAGGACGTTTAAAATATTTTGTAGAAAACAACTTTTTCATGTTACAATATATTTTTTTTATCTAAAATTTGGAAAATTAGGTTTTTTTCAGTTGTAGGAGTATTAACGGCATTTTAAACAAAACCTCCATTTACAAGTATAACTTATGCGATTTGAATTATCCATTTTTCAACGTTTTTAAGGGTTTTACAATGTTTTTATGACAAATCCATCTTCCCTTAGAAAAAAAAAGTATGTTTTTACCTCAAAAAGTGAGTTTTTCAGTAATTTTCTTTGAATTTCCATGTCTTAATTAAAAACATGAACAATACGATATAGCATAATGTTTTTCCCTTTAAAGTTATATAAACTACCCTATTTAAACCTTTTTATTCGTTTTAACAACATTTTAAAGAAAATCCCTTTTTAATGTTGCATTAAAAGTAATACAAGCCATTTCAAGGAAAAAAAAATATATATATTTTTTTTATAAAAAGAATTTCTGTGTTTTTTCTTTTCATTTCCATGTTTTGATTGAAAATGAAGGAAAAAACAAGAAATATGTAGACTTTTTATTGCAATTCATTTTTTTCTCTAAAAATTGCATAAATTATCCCATTTCCAGCGTTTTTAGGAGAATTAACTTATTATCATAGAGAGACCATCTTTTATTTAATTCAGAAAAAAGGAATATATGCCATTTCATGAAAAAAAGTTCATTTTCACCGAAAAAGTGAATTTTTCGATGATTTCCTGCTTATTTCATTGTTTCCATGAAAAAATAAACAAAAAACACCGAATGTTGCGACCATACCCTTTTTCTGAAAAAAAGACGGGTTTTTCAACGTTTTTAGGAGTATTAACACCATTTTAAATAAAACCCCTTTTTACATGTATAATATAGGCAATTTGAATAAAGAAGAAAATTCTACCTAAAAATTGAATTTTTCAATGTTTTT
>CM035220.1:26022367-26033074 GCA_020233015.1 Callinectes sapidus | reverse complement strand
TTTTATTGCAATTCATTTTTTTCCCTCAAAATAGCATAAATTGTCCCATTTCCAGCGTTTTTAGGAGAATTAACATCTTATCTTAGAAAAACAATCTTTTATTTAGTTCAGAAAAAAGGAATATATGCCATTTCACGAAAAAAGTTCCTTTTCACCGAAAAAGTGAATGTTTCGATGATTTTCTGCTTATTTCATTGTCTTCTTGAAAAAATAAACAAAAACCACTGTATATGTATTGCGACAATATACTTTTACTGAAAAAAATCATCAATCACGTGTTTTTCAACGTTTTTAGGAGTATTAACGCCATTTTAAACAAAACCATCTTTTACAAGTATGATATATTCAAATTAAATAAAGTAGAAAACTCTGCCTAAAAAGTTACTTTTTCAATGTTTTTTTCTTATTTTCATTTGTTCGTCGAAGAAAACCAAAAAAATACATTCTTTTCTCGACAATATTTTTTTTCTCTTTATATATCACAAATTACCCATTTTTATGCTTTTATCTTTATTTTACGATAATATATTTTTTTTCTCTAAAACGCCTTTTTTTCAATATTTTTAGGAGATTTACATATTTTCAAGGAAAACTATCTCTATTACGAAAAAATATGATTTTACACAAAAAGTCATTTTTTAATAATTTTCTATTGATTTAAATGTGTTGATTAAAATCAAGAAAATAAACACTATATACATTTTCTTTCTCTGAAACTGTACCAAGTACCCATTTTCAACCTTTTTGGACTTTTAAAAATATTTTGTAGAAAATAACTTTTTCGTATTACAATATACCTTTTTTATATATAAAATTTCATAAATTAGGTTTTTTTCAGTTTTTAATAGTATTAACGGCATTTTAAACAAAACCCCCTTTTACAAGTTTAACATATCCGATTTGAATTATCCATTTTTCAACGTTTTTAAGGGTTTTACTATATTTTTATGACAAATCCATCTTCCCTTAGTAAAAAAAATATGTTTTTACCTCCAAAAGTGAATTTTCAGTAATTTTCTTTGAATTTCCATGTTTTAATTAAAAACATGAACAATACGCTATAACGAATTGTTTTTTTTCTTTAAAAATACACAAACTACCCTATTTAAACCTTTTTCTTGGTTTTAACAACATTTAAAAAAAATCCCTTTTTAATGTTACATTAAAAGTAATACAAGCCATTTCAAGGAAAAAAAAAAAATATATATATATTTCTTTTAGAAAAAGCATTTTCAGTTTTTTTTTTATATTTTTATATCCATGTTTTGATTGAAAATGAAGAAAAATGCAAGAAATATATTAACTTTTTATGGTTATTCATTTTTTTCTCTCAAAATTGCATAAATTATCCCCTTTCCAGCGTTTTTAGAAGAATTAATATCTTAGCTTTGAAATACCATCTTTTATTTAGTTCACAAAAAAGAAATATATGCCAATATCAAGAAAAAAGTTCCTTTTCAGCGAAAAAGTGAATTTTTCGATGATTTTCTGCTTATTTCATTGTTTCATAAAAAAAAACAGCTGAATATTGCGACAATATACTTTTTCTGAATAAAAGTCATAAATGACATGTTTTTCAACGTTTTTAGAGTATTAACGCCATTTTAAACAAAACCCACTTTACAAGTATAATATATGCAATTTTAATAACATTGAAATGGCTTGTATTACATTTTATGTAACATGAAAAAGGGATTTTTTTCAAAATGTTGGTAAAACCAATAAAAAGGTTTAATTAGCGTAGTTTATGTCACTTTAAAGAGAAAAAAATATATAGTGTATTGGACCTGTTTTTTTATTAAAACATGAAAATTAAAAGAAAATTATTGAAAAACTCACTTTTGGATGGCAAAACATATTTTTTTCTAAATCTCTGAAAAACATTGAAAAAAGGGTCATTTATGCAGTTTTAGATAAAAAAAATATATATTATCGTAAAATAAGGAAAAAAAACATTAAAATGGGTAGTTTGTGCAATTTTACAGAAAAGAAATATTGTCCGATAAAAGAATGTATTTTTTGGTTTTCTTTAACCAAGAAATGAAAATGAGATAAAAATATTGAAAAATCACTTTTTAGGCAAAAATTTTTCTTTATACTAATTACATATATTATACTTCTATATTATACTCCAAAAAACGCTGAAAAGGAGATAATTTATGCAATTTTGAAAAAAAAAATTAATTGCAATAAAAAGTTAATATATTTCTTGCTTTTACATTAATTTACAATCAAAACATGGAAATGAAAAGAAAAACACTGAAAAGTCTTTTATCTAAAACAAATATATTTTTTCCTTGAAATGGCTTGTATTAAAATTTATAAAACATGAAAAAGGGATTTGCTTCAAAATGTTGTTAAAACCAAAAAAAAGGTTTAAATAGGGAAGTTTATGTAACTTTGAAGAGAAAAAAATATATAGTGTATTGGTCTTGTTTTTAATTAAAACATGAATATTAAAAGAAAATTACTGAAAACCTCACTTTTGGATGTAAAATCGAAAAATCTACTTTTTCGGTGAAAAGGAACTTTTTTCGTGTAATGGCATATATTTCTTTCTTCTGAACTAGAAAAAAGATAGGGTTTCTTAGATGAGATGTTAATTCTCTTAAAAACGCTCAAAAGGGGATAATTTATGCCATTTTGAAAGAAAAAAAGGGAATTGCAATAAAAAGTTAACATATTTCTTGCTTTTTCCGTCATTTTTAATCAAAACATGGTAATGTAAAGAAAAAACACTGAAAAATCTTTCTTCTAAATGAAATATATATATTTTTTTCATTGGAATGGCTTGTATTACATTTTATGTAACATGAAAAAGGGATTTTCTTCAAAATGTTGTTAAAACCAATAAAAAGGTTTAAATAGGGTAGTTTATGTAACTTTAAAGAGAAAAAAATATATAGAGCATTTGTCTTGAAAAAACATGAAAAAAAAAACATGAAAATTAAAAGAAAATTACTGAAAAAACTCACTTTTGGATGTAAAAACATACTTTTTTGCTAAATCTCTGAAAAACATTGAAGAAAGGGTCATTTATGCAGTTTTAGAGAAAAAAAAGTATTTGCGTAATATAATGATAAAAACATAAAAATGGGTAGTTTGTGCAATTTTAGAGAAAAGAAATATTATCCGAAAAAAGAATGTATTTTTTGGTTTTCTTCCACCAACAAATAAAAATAAGATAAAAACATTGAAAAAGTCACTTTTTAGGCAGAAATTTTGTCTTTATACAAATTGCATATATTATACTTGTAAGAGAGGGTTTTGTGTAAAATGCCGTTAATACTCCTAAAAACGTTGAAAAACACCTCATGTATGAAATTGTTGAGAAAAAAGTATATTGTCGCAATATTCAATGTTTTTTGTTTATTTCTTATGAAAACAATGAAATAAGCACAAAAATCTTAGAAAAATCTACATCTTCGGTGCTTATATCAATGTTTACATAAAAAAAACACTGAATATTGCGACAATATACTTTTTTCTGAAAAAAATCATAAATGACGTGTTTTTCAACGTTTTTATGAGTATTAACGATATTTTAAACAAAACCCCCTTTTACAAGTATGATATATGCAATTTGAATAAACAAGAAAATTCTGCCTAAAAAGTGACTTATTCAATATTTTTTTCTTATATTTATTTTTTGGTGGAAAAAAACAAAAATATACATTCTTTTCTCAAAAATTTTTTTTTTCTCTAAAATTGCACAAATTACCTACTTTTATGCTTTTATCCTTATTTTACGATAATATATATATTTTTTCTCTAAAGCTGCATAAATGACCCTTTTTTCAATGTTTTTCGGAGATTTACAACTTTTCAAGGAAAACCATCTCCTTTACGAAAAAAAAATATTTTACATCAGAAGTCATTTTTTTAGTAATTTTCTATTGATTTCAATGTTTTGATTAAAGACAAGAAAATAAACACTATATAAATTTTCTTTTTCTGAAACTGTACAAAGTACCCATTTTTAACCTTTTAGGACGTTTAAAAATATTTTGTACGAAACAACTTTTCCATGTTTCAATATATTTTTTAGTTTTCTGAAAAAAAATTTCTGAAAGTTCTGAAATTTTCTGAAAAGTTTTCTGAAAAAAATTAAAAAGACGGGTTTTTCAACGTTTTTAGGAGTATTAACGACATTTTAAATAAAACCCCTTTTTACAGGTATAATATATGCAATTTGAATAAAGGAGAAAATTCTACCTAAAAATTGACTTTTTTAATGTTTTTTTTCTTATTTTTATTTATTGGTGGAAGAAAAAAAAATACGTTATTTTTCTCGATAATACTTTTTTTCTCTAAAATTGCACAAATTACCCATTTTTATGCTTTTATCCTTGTTTTACGATAATATATATTTTTTCTCTAAAACTGCATCAATGACCCTTTTTTCAATGTTTTTCAGAGATTTACAACTTTCCAAAGAAAAAAAGAAAAAAATATGTGATTTTACACCAAAAGTAATTTTTTGATAGTTTTCTATTTTCTACTTTTAACGTCCAAAAAGGTTAAAAATGCGTACTTTGTACAGTTTCAGAGAAAGAAAATGTATATAGTGTTTATTTTCTTGTTTATAATCAAAACATTGAAATCAATAGAAAACTATTAAAAAAGTGACTTTTGGTGTAAAATTATATTTGTTTTCGTAAAAGAGATGGTTTTCCTTTAAAAGTAGTAAATCTCTGAAAAACATTGAAAAAAGGGTCATTTATGCGTTTTTAGAGAAAAATAGATATACTGTCGTAAAATAACGATAAAATCATAAAAGTCATTTGTGCAATTTTAGAGAAAAAATGTATTGTCGAGATAAAGAATGTATTTTGTTTGGTTTTCTTCCACCAACAAATGAAAATATGAAAAAAACCTTTAAAAAGTCACTTTTTAGGCAGAATTTTCTTCTTTATTCAAATTGCATATATTATACTTGTAAAAGAGGGTTTTGTTTAAAATGCCGTTAATACTCCTAAAAACGTTGAAAAACACGTCATTTATTATTTTTTTCAGAAAAAAGTAGATTGTGGCAATATTCAGTGTTTTTTGTTTATTGTTTGATGAAAACAATGAAATAAGGAGAAAATCATCAAAAAATTAACTTTTTCGTTGAAAAGAAAATTTTTCGTGAAATTGCATATATTCCTTTTTTTCTGAATAAAATAAAGATGGTCTTTCTTAGATAAGATGTTAATTCTCCAAGAAACGCTGGAAACGGGATAATTTATGTAAATTTGAGATAAAAAAAAATGAATTATTGCCATGAAAAGTTAATATATTTCTTGCTTCTTCCTTCATTTTCATTCAAAACATGGAAATGAAAGGAAAAAACACTGAAAAATCCCTTTTCTTAAAGAAATATATATATTTTTTCATTGAAATGGCTTGTATTACATTTTATGTAACATGAAAAAGATATTTTCTTCAAAATGTTGTTAGAATAAGTAAAAAAGTTAAAATAGGGTAGTTTATGGAACTTTAAAGAGAAAAACAATACGCTATAGTGTATTGTTCATATTTGTACTTAAAACATGGAAATTCAAAGAAAATTACTGAAAAACTGACTTTTGGATGTAAAAACATACTTTTATTTTCTAAGGGAAGATGGATTTGACATATTAAAAATCCCTTAAAACGTTGAAAAATTGATAATTCAAATCTCATATGTTATACTTGTAAAAAGGGGTATTATGTAAAATGCCGTTAATACTCTTAAAAACTCAAAAAAATGTAATTTATGGAATTTTACATACAAAGAGTATATTGTAACATGAAAAAGTTGTTCTCTACAAAATGTGTTTAAACGTCCAGAAAGGTTAAAAATGGATACTTTGTACAGTTTCAGAGAAAGAAAATGTATATAGTGGTTATTTTCTTGTTTTTTATCAAAACATTGAAATCAATAGAAAATTATTAAAAAAGTGACTTTTGGTGTAAAATCATATTTTTTTCGTAAAAGAGATGGTGTTCCTTTAAAAGTAGGAAATCTCCGAAAAACATTGAAAAAAGGGTTATTTATGCGGTTTTAGAGAAAAATAAATATATTGTCGTAAAATAAGGAAAAAAGAATAAAAATTGGTAGTTTCTGGAATTTTGGAGAAAAAAAATATATTGTCGAGATAAAGAATGTATTTTTTTGGTTTTCTTCCACCAAGAAATGAAAATATGAAAAAAAAACTTGAAAAATGCACTTTTTAGGCACAATTTTCTTTTGTATTCAAATTGCATATGTTTTACTCGTAAAAGGCGTTTTTCTTTAAAATGCCGTTAATACTCCTAAAAACGTTGAAAAACACGTCATTAATAACTTTTCAGAAAAAAAAGTATATTGTGTCAATATTCATTGTTTTTTGTTTATTGTTTGATGAAAAGAATGAAATAAGCAGAAAATCATCAAAAAATTAACTTTTTCCGTGAAAAGAAACTTTTTTCGTGAAATTGCATATATCCTTTTTTTTCTGAAATAAAATAAAGATGGCCTTTCTTAGATAAGATGTTAATTCTCCAAGAAACGCTGGAAACGGGATAATTTATGCAATTTTGAGAGAAAATATGAATTACCATGAAAAGTTAATATATTTCTTGCTTTTTCCTTCATTTTCATTCAAAACATGGAAATGAAAGGAAAAAAACACTGAAAAATCCTTTATCTTAAAGAAATATATTTTTTTTCATTGAAATCGCTTGTATTACATTTTATAAAACATGAAAAAGAGATTTTCTTCAAAATGTTGTTAAAACAAATAAAAAGGTTTAAATAGGGTAGTTTATGTAACTTTAACGAGAAAAACAATAAGCTATAGTGTATTGTTCATATTTTTAATTGAAACATGAAAAATTCAAAGAAAATTACTGAAAAACTCACTTTTGGATGTAAAAACATACTTTTATTTTCTAAGGAAGATGGATTTGACATAAAAATATTGTAAAACCCTTAAAAACGTTGAAAAATTGATAATTCAAATCGCATATGTTATACTTGTAAAAGAGGGTTTTTATTTAAAATTCCGTAAATATTCTTATAAACTGAAAAAAACGGAATTTATGGAATTTTACATAGAAAATGTATATTGTATCATGAAAAATTTGTTTTCTACAAAATGTGTTTAAACGTCCAAAAAGGTTAAAAATGGATACTTTGTACAGTTTCAGAGAAAAAAAGTGTATATAGTGTTTATTTTCTTGTTTATAATCAAAACATTAAAAACAATAGAAAATTATTAAAAAAGTGAATTTTGGTGTAAAATCATATTTTTTTCCTTTAAAAGTTGTAAATCTCCGAAAAACATTAAAGAAAGGGTCATTTATGCGGTTTTAGAGAAAAATAAATATATTGTCGTAAAATAAGGATAAAAGCATAAAAATAGGTAATTTGTGCAATTTTAGAGAAAAAAAATATTGTCGAGAGAAGGAATGTATTTTTTTGGTTTTCTTCCACAAACAAATGAAAATATGAAAAAAAATGGAAAAAGTCACTTTTTAGGCAGAATTTTCTTCTTTATTCAAATTGCATATATTATACTTCTAAAAGAAGGTTATGTTTAACATGCCATTAATGCTCCTAAAAACGTTGAAAAACACGTCATTAATTTTTTTTTTCAGAAAAAACGTATATTGTGGCAATATTCAGTGTTTTTTGTTTATTGTTTGATGAAAACAATGAAATAAGCAGAAAATCATCAAAAAATTAACTTTTTCGGTGAAAAGAAACTTTTTTTCCTGAAATTGCATACTTATAAAGTGCATTTTGTTTAAAATGGCGTTAATACTCCTAAAAACTTTGAAAAACACGTCATTTATGAATTTTTTCAGAAAAGTATATTGTCGCAATATTCATTTTTTTTATGTAAACAATGAAATAAGCAGAAAATCATTGAAAAATTCACTTTTTCGGTAAAAAGGAACTTTTTTTTTGGTATGGCATATATATTTTTTTTCTGAACTAAATAAAAGATGGTATTTCTAAGATAAGATATTAATTCTTCTAAAAACGCTTGAAAGGGGATAGTTGATGCAATTTTGAGAGAAAAAAATGAATTCCCATAAAAAGTTAATATATTTCTTGCATTTTCCTTCATTTTCAATCAAAACATGGAAATAAAAAGAAAAAACACTAAGAAATACTTTTTCTAAAAGAAATATATATTTCTTTCCTTGAAATGGCTTGTAATATTTTTCATGTAACATTAAAAAGGGATTTTCTTCAAAATGTTGTTAAAACCAATAAAAAGGTTTAAATTTGGTAGTTTCTGTATTTTTTAAGAGAAAAACAATACCTTATAGTGTACTGTTCATGTTTTTAATTAAAACATGGAAATTCAAGGAAAATTACTGAAAATTCACTTCTGGAGGTAAAAACATATTTTTTTTTACTAAGGGAAGATAAATTTGTCATAAAAATATTATAAAACCCATAAAAACGTTAAAAAATGGATAGCTCAAATCGCATATGTTAAAGTTGTAAAAAGGGGTTTTGTGTAAAATGCCGTTAATACTATTAAAAACTGAAAAAAAAACTAATTTATTAATTTTTATATATAAAAAAAAGTATATTGTAATACGAAAAAGTTGTTTTCTACAAATTATTTTTAAATGTCCAAAAAGGTTGAGAATGGGTACTTGGTACAGTTTCAGAGAAAGAAATTGTATATAGTGTTTATTTATTTTTTGTTTTTAATCCAAACATTTGAATCAATAGAAAATTATTAAATACTGACTTTTGGTGTAAATCATATTTTTTCGAAAAAGAGATGGTTTTCTTTGAAAAGCTGTAAATCTCTGAAAAAACATTGAAAAAAGGGTCCTTTATGCAGTTTTAGAGAAAAAATATATATTATCGTAAAACAAGGATAAAAGCATAAAAATGGGTAATTTGTGCAATTTTAGAGAAAAAAAGTATTGTCGAGAAAAAGAATGTATTTTTTTGGTTTTCTTCCACCAATAAATAAAAATTAGAAAAAAACATTGAAAAAGTCAATTTTAAGGTAGAATTTTCTTCTTTATTCAAATTGCATATATTATACTTGTAAAAAGGGGTTTTATTTAAAATGACGTTAATACTCCTAAAAACGTTGAAAAACTCGTCTTTTTTTATTTTTTTCAGAAAAAGTATACGGTCGCAACATTCGGTGTTTTTTTGGTTATTTTTTCATGGAAACAATGAAATAAGCAGAAAATCATCGAAAAATTCACTTTTTCGGTGAAAATGAACTTTTTTTTCGTGAAATGGCATATATTCTTTTTTTTCTGAATTAAATAAGAGATGGTCTTTCTATGATAATATGTTAATTCTCCTAAAAACGCTGAAAAAGGGATAATTTATGCAATTTTGAGAGAAAAAAATTTATTGCAATAAAAAGTCTATATATTTCTTGCTTTTTCCTTCATTTTCAATCAAAACATGGAAATGAAAAGAAAAAAACACAGAAATCCCATTTTTAAAAAAATATATATATTTTTTTTTCCTTGAAATGGCTTGTATTACTTTTAATGTAACATTAAAAAGGGATTTTCTTCAAAATGTTGTTGAAACCAATAAAAAGATTTAAATAGGGTAGTTTATATAACTTTAAAGGGAAAAACAATACGCTACAGCGTATTGTTCATGTTTTTAATTAAAACATGGAAATTCAAAGAAAATTACTGAAAAACTCACTTTTGGAGGTAAAAACATACTTTTTTTTCTAAGGGAAGATGGATTTGTCATAAAAATATTGTAAAACCCTTAAAAACGTTGAAAAATGGATAATTCAAATCGCATAAGTTATACTTGTAAAAGGAGGTTTTGTGTAAAATGCCGTTAATACTCCTAAAACTGAAAAAAACCTAATTTTCGAAATTTTAGATAAAAAAAAATATATTGTAACATGAAAAAGTTGTTTTCTAGAAAATATTTTAAAACGTCCTAAAAGGTTAAAAATGGGTACTCTGTACAGTTTCAGAAAAAGAAAATGTATATAGTGTTTATTTTCTGGTTTTTAATCAAAACATTGAAATCAATAGAAAATTACTAAAAAAATGATTTTTGTTGCAAAATCATGTTTTTTTTCGTAAAAGAGATGGTTTTCCTTGAAAAGTTGTAAATCTCTGAAAAACATTGAAATGAGGGTCATTTATGCAGTTTTAGAGAAAAAAAAATATTTTATCGTAAAATAAGGATAAAACGATAAAAGTAGGTAATTTGTGCAATTTTAGAGAAAAAAAATATTTTCGAGAAAAATAATGTATATTTGTGGTTTTTTCCATCAAAAATTAAATATAAGAAAAAACATTGAAAAAGTCACTTTTTAGGCAGAATTTTCTTGTTTATTCAAATTGCATATATTATACTTGTAAAAAGGGGTTTTGTTTAAAATGTCGTTAATACTCATAAAAACGTTGAAAAACACGTCATTTATGATTTTTTTTCAGAAAAGGTATATTGTCGCAATATTCAGTGTTTTTTTTATGAAAACATTGAAATAAGCACCGAAGATCTAAATTTTTCGATGATTTTCTGGTTATTTCATTGTTTTCATAAGAAATAAACAAAAAACAATGAATATTGCGATAATATACTTTTTTCTCAAAAATTTCATAAATGACGTGTTTTTCTACGTTTTTAGGAGTATTAACGGCATTTTACACAAAACCCCCATTTACAAGTATAATATATGCAATTTGTATAAAGACAAAATTTCTGCCTAAAAAGTGACTTTTTCAATG
>CM035220.1:25823512-25840307 GCA_020233015.1 Callinectes sapidus | reverse complement strand
ATATATATATATATATATATATTTATTTATTTATTTATTTATTTACTTATTTATCCTTTTCATATAGAAAATAGTATGCCATTTCAAATAAAAAAAAACAAATTTATTTCAAAAATGGAATTATTTTTTCGTTTTTCTTTTTATATCCATGTTTTGGTTGGAAGTGAAGGAAAAAAACATTATATTTTTATGGCAGTACATTTTGCTTCTTAAAATTGCAATAATTACCTGTTTTTTCATCGTTTTCAAGAGTATAAACAACATTTCAAAGAAAAACGCTCATTTTAAGTTAAAAAAAAATTTAATATATACCATTTTATGAAAAACTTCACTCCCCTCCAAAAGTGAATTGTTCAATAATTCTTTACTTATTTCAATGTTTTGTTGGAAAACAAGTAAAAAAAAGGAAAAAGCAATGAATGTTACGATAATGTAGTTTTTTTTCTGTAAAATATGATAAAAACGCTTTTTTCAATGTTTTTAGGAGTAGTAGCAGCATTTTAGAAAAAAAATCCTTTTTCAAGAATAATATATGAAAACTCAAAAAAGAAACAAATTCAGCCTAAAAAGTAACTTTTTCAATGTTTTTCAGAGTATTTTCATTATTGGTAGAGAAAAAAGCCAAAAATTATTTCTTACGACAATATATATATTTTTTTATCTCTAAAATTGGATAAAATTATCCTTTTTAGATTTTTTAAATCCTTCTTTTACGACGATATATATTTATTCTAAGAGTGCACAAATCATCCATTTTCAACGTTTTTAGGGGTTTTACAATATTTTAATGACAAAACCCTCTTCTTTTACAAAAAAAGGATGTTTTTACCTCCAAAAGTGAGTTTTTCAGTAATTTTCTTTTGATTTTCAAGTTTCAATTAAAAACAGGAACAAAACACTTTATTTTTTTTATCTTTAAGGTTACATAATCTATCCAATTTTAACCTTTTTATTAGTTTTAACAACATTTTGAAGAAAACCTCTTTTTTATGTTACATGAAATGTAATAAAAGCCATTTCATGGAGAAAATATTCCTTTTAGAAATTTGTGGCAATTTCAGAGAAAAAAAAAATTGTCATAAAAAATGTATTTGTGCTATTTTTCCATCAACAAATGAAAATAAGTTAAAAACACTGAAAAAGTCACTTTTTAGGCAATTTTTTTTCTTTATTCATATTGCATATATTATACTTGCAAAAAGGGGTTTTGTGTAAAATGCCGTTAATACTCATAAAAACGTAGAAAAAAAACGTAATTTATGTAATTTTAGAGAAAAAAAATATATTGTCGCAATATTCATTGTTTTTTGTTTGTTTTCCATGAAAACAATGAAATAAAAAGAGAATCATTGAAAAATTCACATTTTCCGTGAAAAGGAACTTTTTTCGTGAAATGGCATATATTCCTCTTTTTTTTAACTAAAAAAAATTATTTCAATACTCCTGAAAACTCTGAAAGGGGGATAATTTATGTAATTTTCAGAGAAAAAAATGAATTGCAATAAAAAGTTTATATATTTCTTGCTTTTTTCTTCGTTTTCAATCAAAACATTAAAATCAATAGAAAATTATTGAAAAATTACTTTTGGAGTAAAATCATACTTTTTTTTCTCAAAGAGAGCGTTTTCTTTAAAAGTTATAAATCTCCAAAAAACGTTGAAAAAGGTTGATTTATGCAATTTTAGAGAAAAATAAAAGTATATTGTTGTAACATAAGGATGAATTCCTAAAAATGGGTAATTTGTGGAATTTCAAGAAAAAGATATTGTCCTGAAAAACAATGTATTTTTTGTTTTCTTCCATCAACAAATGAAAATAATATAAAAATATTGAAAAAGTCACTTTTCAGGCAGAATTTTTTTTCTTTATTCAAATTGCATATTATACTTGTAAAAGAGGGTATTATGTAAAATGCCGTTAATACTCCTAAAAAAGTAGAAAAAACTGAATTTATGAATTTTTTTGAGAAAAGGGTATATTATCACCATATCCATTGTTTTTTGTTTGTTTTTCATGAAAAGAACGTAATAAGAAGAGGATCATTGAAAATTTCAATTTTTCAGTGAAAAGGAGCTTTTTTCGTGAAATGGTATATATTCCTTTTTTTTTTTTACCCCAAAAAGATGGCCTTTCTTAGAAAAGATATTAATACTCATAAAAACGCTGAAAAGGGGAAAATTGATACAAATTTGAGAAAATAAAGGTTAATATATTTCTTGCTTTTTTCCTTCATTTTCAATCAAAACATGGAAATTAGAAGAAAAAAACAGAAAAATCCTTTTTCTGAAAGAAATATTTTTTTTCCTTGAAATGGCTTGTATTCCATTGTCACATTAAAAAGGGATTTTCTTAAAAATGTTGTTGAAACTAATAAAGAGGTTAAAATAGGGTAGTTTATGTATATTTAAAGACTTAAAAACGATGAAAAAGAGGTAACTTATGAAATTTTGAAGAAAAAAAAAATGTACTGTCATAAAAATTAAATGTGTTTTTATTTCATTTTCAATCAAAACATGAATATGAAAAGAGAAACAAAGAAATCACTCCCTTTTTGACATACATTTATTTTTTCTTTGAAATAGCATACTTTTTTATATATACACGAAAAAAAAAATTCTCAAAATACTATTAAAACTCCTAAATAGGTTATAATATGATAGAAAATAAACTTGTTTGAGTTAAATTGCATATATTGCAACTTTTTTTTATGTGATAAAGAGAGTTTTCCTTGAAATATTCTTAAGACTCTTAAAAAACGTAGAAAAAGGGTTATTTATGGAATTCTAAGGAAAGAAAATGTACTGCAATAAAAATTAAATGAATTTAATTATCTTTCCTTCCCTTTCAATCAAAGCATGGAAATAAAATAAAAACATTTAAATACTCCCTTTTTTTTACACAAATATTTTATTTCCTTGAAACGGTATATATTACATTTTTTGTAAAATGAAAAAGGTTTTTTTTCTACAAAATGTTGTTAAAACGTCCAAAAAAATTAAAATTGGTAGTTTATATACTTTCAGAGAAACAAGATGAACAAAGTGTTTACTTTTTTCTTGTTTTTAATCAAAACATTGAAATCAATAGAAAATTATTGAAAAATCACTTTTAGAGTAAAATCATACTTTTTTTCTGAAGGAGAGTGTTTTTCCTGAAAAGTTGTAAATCTCCAAAAAACGTTGAAAAAAGGGTGATTTATGCAATGTTAGAGCAAATAAAAATATATATATTTTTTGCTTTTCTTCCATCAACAAATGAAAATAATAAAAAACATTGAATAAGTCTCTTTTTAGGCAGGATTTGTTTCTTTATTCAATTTGCATATGTTATACTTGTAAAAGGGGGTTTTGTGTAAAATGCCGTTAATACTCCTAAAAACGTTGAAATAATGTAATTTATAACATTTTAGATAAAAAATGAGGAGTAAGCAAATACCTGGTTTCTCGTAGTCTGTGTATTCCCAAACAAGACTTCGACCTGCATTCCGCAACTCATAAGTACCAGATACACCAAATGTAATTAGAAAATAACAACACAAGTGCTAAATGTCAACCCATGAGTATTTTTAAGAGTATTGACAGCATATTCACAAAAAACCTCTTTTTCACGTAAAGAAAAATTGTAATACATGCAATTTCACCAAAAAAGAGTTTATTTTCTACTCTATTTTAACCTATTTAGGAGTTTTAACAATATTTTAAAGAAAAATCCTTTTCATATAGAAAATAGTATGCCATTTCAAAGAAAACAAACAAATTTATTTCAAAAATGGAATTATTTCTTAGTTTTTCTTTTTATATCCATGTTTTGATTGGAAATGAAGGGAAAAAAAACATTATATATTTATGGCAGTACATTTTGTTTCTTAAAATTGCAATAATAATTTTTTTTCATCGTTTTCAAGAGTATTAATAACATTTTAAAGAAAAACGCTCTTTTTTAGTTTAAAAAATTTGTAAAATATACCATTTTATGAAAAACTTCACTCCCCTCCAAAAGTGAATTGTTCAATAATTCTTTACTTATTTCAATGTTTTATTGGAAAACAAGTAAAAAAAATGGAAAAGCAATTAATATTATGATAATATAGTTTTTTTTTCTGTAAAATATGATAAAAACGCTTTTTTCAATGTTTTTAGGAATATTAGCAGCATTTGAGACAAAATTCCTTTTTCAAGAAAAATATATGAATATTAAAAAAAGAAAGAAATTCAGCTTAAAAAGTAACTTTTTCAATGTTTTTCAGAGTATTTTCATTATTGGTGGAGAAAAAGCCAAAAAATTATTTCTTTCGACAATATATATATTTTTTCTCTAAAATTGGAAAAAATTATCCTTTTTAGATTTTTTAAATCCTTCTTTTACGACGATATATATTTATTCTAAGAGTGCACAAATCATCCATTTTCAACGTTTTTAGGGGTTTTATAATATTTTAATGACAAAACCCTCTTCTTTTACAAAAAAAAAGGATGTTTTTACCTCCAAAAGTGAGTTTTTCAGTAATTTTCTTTTCATTTTCAAGTTTTAATTAAAAACAGGAACAAAACACTTTATTTTCTTTATCTTTAAAGTTACATAATCTACCCAATTTTAACCTTTTTATTAGTTTTAACAACTGGTGGTGGGTGGATTCTTTCCAAGTGAGGAGTGAGTGCCCTCTACCTCCCATAGCTCTCTCCCCCCTCTGTCCCTCCTCATCTGTGCCTTCTCTTCCTCCTTTGTGGGCAGCCAGGGATACCAGTGTCCCTGGCAATGCCTCACCAGCTGGTTGGGGTGGGGCTTGCAACCCCTCCCCGTAAAAAAATACCCAAGCCACCAACGAGATTAGAGGCAGAGGTCGGGGTGGGGGCTATAGGCGCGGGCGAGCCTCTGGCCACGGCCCCGATCCGAGTATGCTGGGGGGTCCGACCGTGCAGACCTCTCCGGTGCCAAGGCACCAGAGGGGCCTGCCTACCGGTATGACGGATGCAGGGGAAAGCCTGCGGGAGCCCTGTGTCCTGAAAGGGGCGGGAGGACCCCCTAGCCCTACTTCTGATTTTGGGGGTGCCGGTGGGGTTGCAGATGTGGCGCCTGCACGTTGGACCGCTCCTGGGGTGAACCTTCGAAGGGTTCTGCGTGTGGGCTCCTGGAATGTCCTGAGTCTCTCAGAGGATCACCGACTACCTCACTTATCAGATGAGCTCAGTAGGCTGAGGGTGGATATGGTGGGGCTCTCTGAGACAAGGAGGCCTGGCAGTGGCGAGACCAGTAGTAAGGGTTTTACTTACTACTGGTCCGGCATGAGCAATGGCCACCATGTCAAGGGGGTAGCCATAGGCGTCTCCAGCAGACTGCAGCCGTCTGTTGTAGAGGTTACTCCGGTTGATGAGCGTATAATGCGATTAAGGCTGAAGCACAGTTTAGGCTTCATGTCTGTTGTTGCTGTATATGCTCCTACCGAGGTATGTGAAACTGAAGAGAAGGAGATGTTCTATGCCAAACTCGACTCTGTACTGGACCAGTGTCCCCGTCGTGATGCACTCATTGTCCTGGGCGACTTTAATGCTGTCACTGGCACTGAAAGGGCTGGCTATGAAATATGTGTTGGTCCCCATGGTTCTGGTACCAGGAATGACAACAGCTCTTTCCTTCTGAATTTTGCAAGATCCAGAAGGCGGAGAGGTGCGGGTTCCTGGTATCAGAGACCAGCGCTGCACCGCTGGACTTGGTATAGCAATGCCGGAGGGGTAGCGAAGGAGATTGATCATATCCTTGTCAGTACTCGTTGGAGGATCCTCCAGAACTGCAGGGTTTTTCGGAGTGCCGAGTTCTTTGCGACCGATCACAGACTTGTTGTTGCTTCACTCAAGCTTCATAGCAAGTCCAGAAAGCCTCCAAGATGCAACCACACTGTGTTTCATCTTGAGAAGCTGAAGGACTTGACATGTGCACAAGAGTATGCAGTGACAGTCTCCAATCGGTTTGGAGTGCTCGACACCCTTGAGGACTCTGAGGAGCTATGGGATACCTTCAAACGTGAGACTCTTGAGGCTGCCAAGGAATGCATTGGGGAGCGCCCGAGGTCACAGAGTGGCTTCACCTCGGTAAAGACGCTGGAAAGTATTGAGGAGAGTCGCGCTGCCAGACTTGCTGGGGACCATGACCAGTACAGGGCTCTGTCATGTAGGACTAGAACTCTCCTGAGAAGAGACAAGGAGAGGTATGTCAGGGGTCTAGCTGAGGATGTCGAGTGTCATTTAAATGCGAATGACCTCAGACCTGCCTATCGAGCTCTGAGGAAACTGCGCTCCAAGTCTATTTCTCAGGTGAGTGCTTTCCGAACAGCAGATGGTTGCCTCGTATCGGACGCAGATGGGCAGATGGCTCGTTGGGCTGAGTACTTTGAGCAGTTGTTCACGGTGGATCCTCCAAGCGGACAGCTCCGGACTGCAGGATTGCAGACGCTGGATACTGATCCACCCATTGACAAAACTGCACCCTCCTTTGGCGATATCAAAGAGGCTGTGGCAAAGTTGAGGGGTGGAAAGGCAGCTGGCGTCTGCAACATCAGTGCGGAGTTCCTTAAAGCTGGGGGTGAAGCCATGATCCATGGGTTGCATGCTGTCTTGACTGCTGTATGGCATTCAGGTACCATTCCCCCTGACTGGAAGAAGGGGTTCGTTGTCCCTATCTGGAATGGGAAAGGGGACCGTCAAGACTGCAGCAACTACCGTGGAATAACGCTGCTCAGCATACCAGGCAAGGTGCTTGCCCATTTGCTGCTGATGCAGATCCACACTCACCTGCTGAAGCATCAGAGACCTGAACAGTTAGGGTTCACGCCCAGTAAGTCAACAACTGACCGTATCCTAGCGCTTCGTGTACTGGTGGAGCGCCGACGTGAGTTTCGACAGGGAATGCTTGCAGCCTATGTCGATCTCAAGAAGGCGTTTGACTCAGTGCATCGAGAGACACTCTGGGATCTTCTGCGTCTCCGTGGGATTCCTGCAAGGATTTTTGGTCTATTAACTGGCCTGTACTCCGGGACTGTAAGTGCTGTGAAGTGTGGAGGAGGCATGTTCAGCTTCTTCCCTGTGAATATAGGTGTGGGGCAGGGCTGTGTGCTTGCTCCATCACTTTTCAACACATGCATGGATTGGGTACTAGGCAGAATTGTGGAACAAAGTCCTTGTGGAGCATCTGTCAGCAACACCGAGATTACAGATGATGATGCAGCAATCTTCGCTGAGTCACTGGAGGTTCTGGTAATGGCTCTAGAGGCACTACACGAGGAGGTGAAGCCCTTGGGACTTAAGGTTTCCTGGGCCAAGACCAAGGTCCAGGTGTTTGGAGGCGTACTGGATGAAACGGTAGTCTGTCCATGCGTGTGGCGAGGACACAGCCACACTCTCCCATACTTCTCTCAGCACACCATAATCATTACTTGCTCTCATCCTTCAGCTCTCCCTCTTGATCTCCACCCACAAAAAGATATCCTTGATTAGAAAGGGTCCAAAGAGTAGCCACAAAAAAATGGTACCAGAACTTAAGAGATCTTATGTATGAAGACAGGTTAAAAGGGATGGGACTGCCAACTCTGCAGAATAGAAAGGAGAGAGGAGATCTAATAACACTATACAAGATACTAAATGGCATTAAAAAGCTGGACAAGCAGTATCTGGTGATGAGAGGACATTCAAAGGACTTTAAAAAGTACTGTTTTCCACATAGAACTGTGGATATTTGGAACAGATTAAAGGAAGAGGTTCTAACAGCAACTAACATGCATAAATTCAAAGAAATGTTAGATATGTGCAGATATGGAGACAGGACACTGAGCCCCACTCAAACCCTGTTTAATGTAGCTAGGTAAATACACATCATTCAAACTCTTACTACTAATAATAATAGCACTACAACAATAATAACAATTACTACTACCACTAATACCAACTATTGCTGCTAACTCTACTATTAAAATCCCTTACTTCCATTCCTCATTCCTTCCTCTCACTACTACGACTTGGTCCTTTTATTTGTGGAAATACCTAAAAATAACCAAAAATCTTGGACATTGAGGTAAATAAGATTTGTGTCTGGATCCGGTGGTGTTGTGGTGGTGGCTGTGAATAGGGATGCAAACAGATCACTTTATTCAAGACTCAGTCACTCATTTAAGGCTTTTCAGTGGTTAGTTCTCTCTTTTTGTGGTTGATTCAGGCTTTTCTTTATTCTCCGACTCTGGAAATATAAGGCAGTTTAGCTCAATATCTTTGAGCAGGGAGGGAGGAGGATAGGGAGGCTGGGTGTCTCTGGCTTTATATCTACAAAATGCAAACCATTTTGAAAATCAAAAAGAGAAAGAAACTACAGAGACTGAAATGCACTATGTTTTTTTTTATATAAATATTTAAACAAGCACTCATAGTGTGAAATCCTTAGAGTGTACTAACAGCTGTTAGAACAGAGGGAAATGAACAATTCAAGGTAACTATACATGGATTTATTCATATTCACTTTCTAAAGCTAATCATGGAGTCTAATTCCAAAGAAATATTGTTTCTATTCCTCAACACCACACACACACACACATTGGGACTGTGCATTTGGCTAAATTCAATTCAACAATACCTGTAATTTGCCTTATTACCTTTGGGTGACATATTGCACTCACAGCTAACACCAAGCATTTCAGAGATTGAAGCCTTCAGCTTCCATGATGATGCTATCAACCACTAGTCTTTTTTTCTTTTCACAACTTGAGTTACTGCATTCCTCTTATTCTTGTAAATTTTCCCTTTTAGCAGTGACCCGTGATATTTTCCAGAATTTTCCTATCTTTTCAGAAATTGTGAGATATACTTTAGCATGTTAGCACCTTGCTCTGCATATAATGGCCCAAGTATTAACTTAAATGTATATCACTGGCTGAAAGATACAATGAAAACTTGTGACCTGGCTTGATTTTTCTACACTAGAGGATACAAACATGGTTTCTAATTTGGAAACGATGATTTTTTGTCTGCTCTTTCATATCCCATTTCCTGTACTTCAGATAAGTGACATCATCACACAGACACTTCGGCATTAGAGTTGATTAGTATAGAAGTGGGACCTTGACCTAAAAATCAAACAAGATGGTCTTCAAAGTGAGAGAGGATGCACATGATAAAAGAAGTGAACAGCACCAGGGGACAAAAAACGGTACGAGCAAAAAACCTGTATGAAATAGTAAAAATTAACATACTGATCTTGCTAAACTGATTCAACTTTTGCCCATCATAAAATGATTTATAAATGGATTGAATCAGTTTAACACAAAGACAAAATAAGAAACAGCAGATCTACATTATCCAGCCACTTTATTCCCATCAATGAAGTGTCAGCAACATTACAGCCAAGATATAAGTGACAATGAAGCAATGAAGGATGATAACGATGCACCGGTATTAGTTTGACTTACATGAGATGAAGATGTGTCATCACCAGGAGTGAGAAGAAAGGAAGTGTGAGAGAGCAGATGTGACTATAAAGGTATCTCTAAGTTTGAAATACTGAAAACTTGTAATGCCTCAGGGACTAATTCCATGATGTTTTTATTGAGGCTTGAGCTATTTATAAGCAAGGTTATATCACCAGCTATGCACTGTCCCATTGTGTTGCATACTACCTTGAAACTATTAATGCATAACATTAATGGATCTACATAAAATATAGATCATATTTACCTATAACATGTTACGTCATGTAATGAGTAATGCAGTTACATTTGTACATACTAGATATATCTCTTGAGATATGTTACTATTGAGATCATTTATTTTCTATGGTTATGTCATTACATCAATGGAGTAACTTAGATTGTATTCCTGACTGGTTCTTGGTATGATAATAGTTATAAACATAAAATGTATAAACATAAACATTAGTTACATGTCAAATCACACACACACACACAGTCAAGATAACCAATTCAGTATTATAATTATGTACATCCAATGTTACTGACATTCCTACACGATTTCCATTTTATAAGAGAATATTTTTAGTAAAACAAATAACTGGGAAAGGTTACATGCACCTAAAACCATCAAAGCCACACATGATATTCTATTTTCAAAGCTACTCTACCTTCCTCCTTTTTTTTCATTACATTCAATTTGTCAAATGCAACAGGGTAGGTATGACTACACTCTAAATATATTTTACATAATATAATAAATATTTCAAAAACATATTTGGAAAATACAGTGCTGGAAAAACCAGCTGAGTTTCATCACACCCAAATAACTGCCTGCACAAAAGCCCATGCAGTCATATTGTCCTTCAAGATTGTAATATATCTGTGATTGACTCCACAATGCACAATATTACTTTGTTCCTGCTAAGCTACCATATAAGTACATAAATCAATATTATTATAGTTTGGCTTTCTTCATAGTATTTTCATTGGCAGTATGTTTTATAATTAACCTAAAAACACCTACCATAAAAACATACAACATATGGATAGTGTGTAAGGATACAGTATTCATACAATGTATTTCAAATGATAACAAATAACTGGTCTAAACTATCACTCCCTTAGTAACAATGTGTTGCTGTCCACTATTCAGACACAGCAGGTGAGTAGCATGAGTGTGTTCATCAAGTCTCTACCACCTGCATGATAGGCAGGTTGTATGTACGTAGTGAATAATATGGATTAGTACACTTTTCTATATGATGTATTTTATGAAAATAGATTTTGTTAGATAACATTGCAAATATTTATACTGTTCACATAATCAAAATGAGGAATCTAATTTTTTACAATTAACCCTTTACAGGTTTGGTAGTTATATTTTAAAATCTATAGGATGTATTTAACAATTTTTCAAATATATATTTCTACTACATATGAAACACGTTATATTTTTCATTTATATAAATGAGCTACTCTAGGGTTCAACAGCTAATACAATTCAAAGAAAACATGAAAAACAAAACAAGAAAATCTTAAGATTTCAAACAATCATTACACAACAAAGGCATTATATTATTTGCTGGTAAACCAGATGGAGAAAACAACTAAGTCATATAATTGTTCGTAAGTGCAGTGTCTACTTACCATTTTCTCTGCATTTATTACCCCATCTGCAAAATTTCAGCTTTAAATAACCTTAACGGTATTAACACGTTACCCCTGTCTTGGTCCACGTGTACCAACAGCTGTTTTTTTCTTTAAGGGGAGTGTTGTCATCTCATGGTTAATATGTTAAGTGACATCCTCATGTCAAAGTCTTTCTTAAAGTCTTCCCCAGAGCTTTAGTCTGAACATATTTTCAATTCGGTGCACACCTTTAATTATAAAAGGAGATCCATCTAAATGGTCTCCACCGAGCTGGAGATTTAAAGCTTGGGCCACATGGTTGTTAAGTTGGTGTGCTACTGCTCCACAGGTATGATCTGTAATATTTTACATCACACTCTACATGCTTATTATCTTCACCACAGCACATCTCAAGCCATTCAACATACCAATAAGTTAAACTAGATTATAATCAAATGCAAGATCACTATCACTTGCACAGTAGATGTTAATATACAGGAGAGTGATTAACAATTTGGTTATGATGATGGATGTGAGCAACTCTGGACTGATCTGAGGATCAGACTGGATAGTCTTGCCAACCTGCATCTGAAGGTGGTCTGGATGCCTTGCAAGTAGAACACTTGTTTTTGGTCTTCACATCATTACCTCACGTTCCCTCCAAACCCAATCTCTTTCACACAAAAAAGGACAGATTCTCTTTCTCTCTCTGAAAAATCAATTATGTGTTTGAGTCACAGGTTGATTATAAGAGTGATGCCACAGTTCATCACTGTAAAATGATTTCTATATGAGTGTTCTTCAATTTGTGCACCATTGCAATGATTGACCTTTTCATGTATTTCTTATCTTAAGAATTCTTGCATTTACTTATACTCAAGCATCTTAAAAGACATTTCTATTGGAATAGTTATCACTAAGTAATTTTTCACCATTCATCTCACTGAGTGCAGTGAGTAAATATAAAGTTCTGTTTTATCCAACAACTTCAAACATATATGCAGAACTCTGGTCACAGCTATCCACTCCTCATAAGAACAGTATGGCATCATGACTCCACTATTCTTTTGTTATGGTGTTGACCTCATAATACCTTCTCTTTGTTCCCTGCTTCTATTGGGATGAAAGGAATACTATTGTCTATTTATGGTGCCTTACTCCACCCAGGAATGTTCCCAAGTTGATGTCTGTAGAAGATACCCTGTCCTTTCATCTTCCAAATAGCCTTCTCCATCTTTAAGCACCTTCACCTACACTCACATACATTTTCTTTATGACTTTTTTCTCTTCTCATTATGTCCAAACAATCTTGGGAGTGTTTCATTACATCAATTCCATCACTGAACAATTTATATTACTTGCACAGGCACTTACAACCACATCTTCCATACAAAATTTCAGTTCTCATTCTCCCATGCACATACATATCTCAAGCTCTACAAAATGCACTCTTGATTATTGTGCCCTGTTCCACACCCAGACTTTTGACCCATATGTCAGTATTTCCATAAAATATATTCCTGTAACCAATGTTTGGCAATAATACAACCAATTTCTTTTACATCTTTCATCACTGACTTTACAGTTCTCAATCTCTTTCTGCAAAAGAGCAAGAACAAGACTGTCATGTGATCCATCCAGGTTTCCCTGTATTACCTTAAAGCAGGATAGAGAAGAGCAATGAGGAAGTTATGTGCATTATAAACATGACTTTTCAGTATTTGCATATGAAGTACAATGTTTTAAAATCTGTTAAATGTCAGTAACCATTTACTGTGAGTGTATTGTTTCCTTATAAAGAATCTTACACCTACTAGTTTAAGTTTTGCCGTTATAAAACATTCCTTAGATGTCACATCCCTTATAAAAAACTGTACCATCCCAACTATTTACTGGGATCTTCTCCTTTATCCATGTACATAAAATACAACTGCTACATTTCTAAGCCAGTATTATATAAAAATAGGACATTTATTTAGTTACTTTCTCAATATGTATTAATAAATAGTTTTATTTTCTTTAGGGAGAATCAAAACGACTTTTAATCCTGGCTCAGGGAAAACAAACAAAAAATCACAGTGTATATCACTCACACAAAGTTCTCTCCTCATGCACTGAGAAAATAACAATATTTCATACAGTAAAATACACACTTCTCCAGATTGCATAATCTACAACACATAACATGAACTATAGACAATACTTACATAAATAAAATTCTGCTACTGAACAAGTTATGGCTGTAAAATGCCTCGGGCAATGAGGGAATCCTGCAGCATGTTGTAAAGCTGAAGCTGTTGCTCAGGTTTCAACATGTACACCTGAAATATCAAAAGTCTTACTTTCTCTCTAAAGCATGGGGAAGAAATAGTTTGGCTATTAACACTCAAACCTGACATGCTCAGAGACACAAGTTCAATTCCTGCCATAAGCTTGGAATTTTTCAAACCACTGCCAAGTACTTCAAGGTTTGAAAGCTAACTGTATGCTTCTTATTATCACTACCCTTTATCATAAATGCCTAAGAATGTCTTTTGGTGCAACATGTCCCTCTGGTGCTTTGCCTCTGCTAAATGGAAAGATCTGAAGAGGTATTATGCTCCTTCAGTGGCAGAGACCTGTCTCTATGTGCTAGCATAAAACAGACTAATAGTGTGTCACATGGAAGTGTACATTCCTCTCTCTTTCTCTCTGCCTAAACCTTCCAAACATTGGATAACACAGCCTGTTTTCATTCTATAATTGCTAAAGATGGCTTATAAAAAATATTTGGGCTTTCCATCACCTGAATCTTGTGCCCTCTATTTCTGCCTCAAATCATGCCAAGTCCATTCTTCAACTATCCAAAAATCCTTTATGAAGTGTCAAAATCTCTCTCTCTCTTTCTTCAATCCACAGACCTGCAGTATGTAAAAGACACTCACCAGAGTAGATGCACAAATCATAGCCATCTAAGACATTAATAAAAAAAACTCTTGATAATTTCCCTCTCCACATCAGGGTCTACCAGTAGCACCAATTTTGTCTTGTACAATTTGACTATCAAGAAAGGAAACACAAACCTTTTGGAGTAGTTTTTGTGGTGAAGTCTCGGAGATAAATGTATTGATGTAGACAGTGACAAAGGTGGCCATTAAATACTGGCAATCAAACCGGTCCATCATCCCACCATGACCTGGGATTACATCACCAAAGTCCTGCAAAAGGCATTGTTTGTTGTTATGACTAACAACTTGTGGTGATTACAAACATTACTATCTATGCAACTAAACCTTCCTCTACATATGCCATTTCATATTTAAATATTATCATCATTATTATTATCCTCATGTTCGAAGAATTTGACAATGCCAATCTGGACAGGCTTTAATTAAACCTTGATAAAGGGATCTCTTAATTACATACCTGAAATGTAACCCAAGCACTTGAAAACTGATAAATTATATAATTTGCTCCTGAAAGACAAGTAACCACCTGACCAATGGAGACTCTACAAAGGAACATGGTGTTTGGAATAATGCTATCAAACATTTTTAACCTATGATTGGAATTATTATAAATATTTTCTAATTTTCTTTTGTAAGAATTACAAGTTTAAATATATGGCCAATAAAATATTAAACTAAGTAATAATTTTCTGTTGACTGAATACACCCCAAATTTCTTACCTTGATCTTAAATGCTCGCTTGAAACCACTGGCAAAGAATCCACCAAAAGGTCCAATAACACTACTGAAGAGGGAGAGAGCAACAGAGTGGAACACAAAGGGATACATGGTCACCGTTTTCCTCCATCCCAACTGAAAATAGGAATGCATTATCTTAGTCAAATATAAAACTCTTTAAATCACTAAACTTTTTTCCATTATCCTAGTCTTAAACTAAATTAGCTTACCAACAATGATTTTTTACTTACAAGGGCTGAAAAGTTTGCTAATGTTTCTGGCAGACTATATTCTTGAGGTCTGAAGATTGGTGAAGCATCACATGAATACTTCAGAGCATCTTCAGCCTCACTGTACTCCATTGGACACACAAAGTATGGATATTGGCACAAGACATACGACAGCTGAAAAAATAAATGTACCGTTACTACAGAGAGAAATGAATGAATACCATAGCATTAAGCTAATACTAACAAATCCACTATTTCTATAAGTCACACAGTATTTAATTCAAAACACGTCAGAAAAAGTAAGGCTCACCAGGCACTCATTCCTGTTCAAATGTGATTGTCACACAAACATAATCCACAACATATATAGCCAAATCAAGGTCCCCCACTCCTCCACATGTTTTTTTCTCCTTTTTTATGAAGGAGGGCCACCAACAAAGGCCAACAAAAATTAGAAGAAAATAAGATCCAGTTGAAGAAAATATGTGATAAAGACAAAATACTAAAGACAGAACTAATATTTATATACGTTACTCACTATCATTCCAAGGAGAATAGTTGAAATTCCTCCTCCAATAAAGCCTTCCCAGGTTTTCTTGGGGCTGAGTTGAATCAAAGGAGTCTTGCCAAGGAAGAAACCAAACATGTATGCCATAACATCATTGATAACAATCATGGAGACAGGGACAATGAACCAAATCATTCCATGGAAAATGTTAAAGATAATAAAGTAACTTTGAGACACAACAATGAGGAGAGCCACATGTGTCCAGGCAAAGAGGGAAAACTGTCGCATGTAGTATTTCTTCTTCAGCGACAGTACAAACCACACAAATCCAATGATGTACATGGTAAATGAGGTGAACCGATGGTAGGCGATCAGCCAGCGCATGATATCCTGTGAATCGCAAGAGATATGTTAAGATACATGTGACAAATATTTAACTTGCAACACCTTAAGACCAAAACAATTCAAAATATATAGCACATTCTGCCCCATCATTTCAAGAAAGTATATAGTGTACATATAGAAATCTAATAAATAAACATGCATCCCAAATATGAAATTATCTTACACTTTTGGAAGAAATGACACTGAAGTAATCTGCAACAGACTCTCCATAGAAGAAGTAATTGCTTGTAATGGAAAACCACCATGACAATGACCTGAACCAGGGCAGGCCATGCATCCGGTATACTGAGTAGCCAATGTTGATGATTTCCTTGAAGCACCACACTTGCACCAACAGAGTCTGAAAAGATCAATAACATGTTAACTTCAGAAAACAGAATGCCAAACTTGTAACCTTCCTCAGCACACATGCATCTCTAATGAAGTATATGCTATGCTGAACCTACAGCCTTCTTTACACCACATACATCTCTAATTCAGCCTTGCCTTTACTACACACTTACCTTATAATATGCTCTCACCAGATCTTTTACCAATACAGTGTTCCTCACCTCGGGGATTAATTTCAATACCACTTGATAGAGAAATACAAATCCTAAAGCAAAATCATGATACTCTAAAACATAGTACACAAAATGTCATATAATTTTTGCAAAAAATACCATGAGGAAAATAATGCATATTTGCATTCTCTGTTTTTTTCAAGTCAATACAAACTTTTTTCTTTTTCTATAATAAAACAGTAAATTACTTTCTCCTTGGATATTGCTACTCTTATCTATAATCAGTAATGCTTAAAATATAGGAAATTAAACTTAACATTAATAATGGCATGACACTGTATAGGTTAATACACTATTATTTAGAGGCAGGTTTTATACATGCCACAATTTCTTATAAGACTGTAAAAATA
>CM035220.1:25797865-25823412 GCA_020233015.1 Callinectes sapidus | reverse complement strand
TCCTGCTGGGAGTTACTCGGTATAGGAAGGGAGCCTGCATGGAGACTCGCGAGGCGTGGCCGCCAGGAGTGGCGCCGTAGGGTAGGCGAGGCAACGCGCCCCCCGGCGTATGCCCCCCATGATTGATTGATTGATTGATAAAATGTAATAAAAGCCATTTGAAGGAAAAAAATATTCATTCCAGAAATTTGTGGCAATTTTAGAGAAAAAAATATATTGTCGTAAAAAAAATGTTTTTTGCTATTTTTCCATCAACAAATGAAAATAAGTTAAAAACACTGAAAAAGTCACTTTTTAGGCTTTTTTTTTCTTTATTCATATTGCATATATTACACTTGTAAAAAGGGGTTTTGTGTAAAATGCCGTTAATACTCCTAAAAACGTAGAAAAAAACGTAATTTATGTAATTTTATAGAAAAAAAATATATTGTCGCAATATTCATTGTTTTTTGTTTGTTTTCCATGAAAATAATGAAATAAGAAAAGAATCATTGAAAAATTCACATTTTCCGTGAAAAGGAACTTTTTTCGTGAAAGGGTGAATTCCTCTTTTTTTTTAACTAAAAAAAATGATGTTAATACTTCTGAAAACTCTGAAAGGGGATAATTTATGTAATTTTCAGAGAAAAAAATGAATTGCAATAAAAAGTTTATATATTTCTTGCTTTTTTCTTCGTTTTCAATCAAAACATTGAAATCAATAGAAAATTATTGAAAAATTACTTTTGGAGTAAAATCATACTTTTTTTTTTTTCTCAAAGAGAGCGTTTTCTTTGAAAGTTATAAATCTCCAAAAAACGTTGAAAAAGGTTGATTTTTGCAATTTTAGAGAAAAATAAAAGTATATTGTTGTAGCATAAGGATGAAAACCTAAAATTGGGTAATTTGTGGAATTTCAAAGAAAAAGATATTGTCCTAGAAAACAATGTATTTTTTGCTTTTCTTCCATCAACAAATGAAAATAATATAAAAACATTGAAAAATCACTTTTCAGGCAGAATTTTTTTCTTTTTTCAAATTGCATATTATACTTGTAAAAGGGGGCTTTGTGTAAAATGCCGTTAATACTCCTAAAAACGTTGAAAAAAAACGGAATTTATGAATTTTTTTAGAAAATGGTATATCATCACCATATCCATTGTTTTTTGTTTGTTTTTCATGAAACAACGTAATAAGAAGAGAATCATTGAAAATATCAATTTTTCGGTGAAAAGGAGCTTTTTTCGTGAAATGGTATATATTCCTTTTTTTTTTACCCAAAAAAGATGGTCTTTCTTAGAAAAGATATTAATACTCATAAAAACGCTGAAAAGGGGATAATTTATACAAATTTGAGAAAAAAAATGAATTGCAATATAAAGTTAATATATTTCTTGCTTTTTTTCCTTCATTTTCAATCAAAATATGGAAATGAAAAGAAAAACACAGAAAAATCCTTTTTCTAAATGAAATATTTTTTTCCTTGAAATGGCTTGTATTACATTGTAACATTAAAAAGGGATTTTCTTCAAAATGTTGTTGAAACTAATAAATAGGTTAAAATAGGTTAGTTTATATAACTTTAAAGACTCTTAAAAACTATTAAAAAGAGGTAACCTATGCAATTTTGAAAAAAAAAATGTACTGCTATAAAATTTAAATGTGTTTTTATTTCTTTTTCAATCAAAACATGGATATAAAAAGAGAAACAAAGAAATCATTCCCTTTTTGACATAAATTATTTTTTTTCTTTGAAATAACATGCTTTTTATATGTACATGAAAAAAAATTTCTTAAAATACTGTTAAAACTCCTAAATAGATTAAAATATGGTAGAAAATAAACTTGTTTGAGTTAAATTGCATATATTACATTTTTTATGTGATAAAGAGAGTTTTCTTTGATATGTTCTTAATACTCTTAAAAAACGTTGAAAAAAGGTTTTTTATGGAATTCTAAGGAAAGAAAATGTACTGCCATAAAAATTAAATGGATTCATTGATCTTTCCTTCCCTTTCAATCAAAGCATGGAAATTAAAATAAAAACAATTAAATAATCCCTTTTTTTTATACATATATTTTCTTTCCTTGAAACGGTATATGTTACATTTTTTGTAAAATGAAAAAGTTTTTTTTTCTACAAAATGTTAAAACGTCCAAAAAGTTTAAAATTAGTAGTTTATATACTTTCAGAGAAACAAAATGAACAAAGTGTTTTTTTTTTTTTTTTCTTGATTTTAATCAAAACATTGAAATCAATAGAAAACTATTGAAAAATCACTTTTGGAGTAAAACCATATTTCTTTTTTCTGGAGGAGAGCGTTATCCCTGAAAAGTTGTAAATCTCCAAAAAACGTTGAAAAAAGTGTGATTTATGCAATGTTAGAGCAAATAAAAATATATTGTTGTAATATGAGGATGAATACCTAAAAATGGATAATTTGTGCAATTTCAGAGAAAAAAAGATATTGTCGTAAAAAACAATGTATTTTTTGCTTTTCTTCCATCAACAAATGAAAATAATATAAAAACATTGAATAAGTCTCTTTTAAGGCAGGATTTGTTTCTTTATTCAAATTGCATATATTATACTTGTAAAGGGAGGTTTTTGTGTAAAATGCCGTTAATACTCCTAAAAACGTAATTTATGACATTTTAGATAAAAAATGAGGAATAAGCAAACACCTGGTGTCTCGTAGTCTGTGTATTCCCAAACAAGGCTTCGACCTGCAATCCGCAACTTATAAGTACCAAATACACCAAATGTAATTAGAAAATAACAACACAAGTGCTAAATGTCAATACATGAATGTAAATTTAAGCATAAACCGGCGCTAGGATAAAATATAAAACATAATATCACTCACAACACTGGCTCCTCTGGTTTGTTTCTACCTCAGGTATAACTCAGGAATAACAATATCAGGCGCCCGCTGGTTCCACCACCCGGCCAGCATAGGGTGAATGCCGTCATAACACACAACACCTGGCACACCATACACTATAAATATCACCTGTACATAGTATGAACTTCCCACCAAAACATCATAGCTTATTAGAACACTTCAGCAAATCACACCATATACATATCAAAGTAAAAACGCTGATGATAGCATTGTACATACTTTAATCTTCACTGCCCATGACAAACGAAACACAAGAAGCGCAATGCCACGTATAGGCTACTCATATCATCAGACAGTAAAACCATCACAAGGTGATACACTCCCCCGCACAAAAAAGTAACAAATATTACAAAGGATTACAAAGGTAATAACTTATCAAAAGGAGATAAGACAAAAAGATACATCGTGTCCAAAAAAATATAACATAGTTGCTAAAACAAACTGGATTACACAGACATCTCATACCCTACACGAATATATATGTATATATATATTATTACGTTCACCCCCCCTGTTTCTTCTTCTTCTTCACACCCTCTCTCTGCCCCCAGCAGCACGCCTCAGGCCACAGGGTTCACACAGGCCTCCCAGGTGCACAAGCAGGGCAACAGGGCATAGGGGGTGTTGCGTAACTTCCACACGGTTCGGATGGGCAAGTGTAGCGAAGTGTACCTATAGCAGCTCAAAATGGGGGACAAAGCAAACACTCAGAGTTCACTTTGGCTAGTTTACTCAGCAAGCACTACAGGTAACACGGGGGACCGTGACACGCCTCACACAATGACAAAGGCGCGCTCAGCAAGACGACACAGCAAGGCGGCAGCTCGGGCCTCCTCACACCTCACACCTCATTCACGGCCTCCCAGCAGGCTTCTACGATGTCAACTAGGCACACACAGTCCAGGCGCACACACTGCCAACCCACAGGCACTATTACATGGCAGTCAGATATATCTGTCCAGGAACAAGGGGAAGCGAGGCAGCTCATCCCTCTGTCCTCCTCACTGGGCCCCAACTCTCTTCTCTCTGCTCTCTCCCCTCACTGCCTGTCGCCGGACGGCGGCAGAAACTATTTGCTGAATCGTCAAAAGCCCCTTCTCCCTTGTGTCGCTCCTCCGGCCTCTCTCTCTCCTTCCCGTCCCAGACCCGTCGCTTCTTTGTCTACTCTCACGCCCACCACGCACATACATACACACATACCCACGGCCACGGCCCCCCCCCATACATGGGTTCGTAACACTACCCCCCCTCTTGCAAAAAGGCCGACCCGGCCGTCCGCAACTCCCTACAAAAGAAAATGAACTAAACAGAATAAAAGAAAAATAAATCACTTCTACATCTAAACTTACACAAGAACTAAATTTCTACATAGTCCCTTAACCACTGCGGTGGCCTCCGGGCCCTGGTAGGCCGGTTAGTTTCAAACACCTGTCCTTGGGCCTCACCATCACTGTCACCACTGTCACTTCTGTCACCGCTGTCACTTCTCCCTTCCCCCTGGCTATCGCTGTCTAGAGCAGGGTCGTCACCGCTCTCACTCCCAGGTGAGGGAGGAGTTTGGACAGCGCCATCCTGGCCCTCCCAGGAAAAAGTGGCTTCTCCAGCATACCTCCACAGACGGTCCACATGCGATCAACGTGGACAATGCGTGGCCGCTTACGTGTGCCATCGCCCAGCTTGCAGATGATGTCTGAGAGCCGCTCAAGGGCAGTACACGGGCTCTCCCAGTTGCTCTGCAGTCTCGGGGCGAGGCCTCGTCTCTCGCGGGGATTGTACGAGGCAGACGCGGTCGCCCACCGCATCTGCACGTCCCCGGCGCGCGGCTGGTACCAGCGCTGCTGCAACGCCGCCACAACCTCAGGCGACGTCTGTGGTAGCTCTCCCCCAGGTGGTCGTCCAGTAGCCGCCGGTAGGCAGCGGCATCCACGGGGCTTACACGGCAGTGGCCCCGCGATATCCACCGCCATCCTCTCCCACGGGGCGCCGAACTGGTACCACCTCAGGGCTGCTCTAGTGCGTCGCTCCGATTCCTTCTCGACGACGCCAACGTGGTACAACTTGCAGCACCCCTCCTCCACTCCCTGTCCCATGCCAACCCAGCATAGGCGACGCAGAGTCTTCCTGCGCTCCAGGTGCCCACCAGAGACACCAGCATGCGCTTCCTCCAGGAACTCAACCTGCAGGGAGAAAGGGTTTACCAGCAGCCACGTCTGCTGTGTCGCTGCCTCCTCCACGCGCCTCTGCCACACACCGTCTTGTATGTGCAGCATCTCCTCCTGCTCCACCGAGTCCTCGGTAGCAGGAATTTCCGGCATTAATTCCTCCTTGCACGGCTGCACCTCGCCTTCCTCCGTCCAACCCAACACCGGGTGGACATGTTGCCCGACGTCTCGCTGCTGGCCAGCCTCGCTCTGTCCGCTTCCACTTCCCCCGGGGCCCACCTTCCTCGTTCCACCGTTCACCTCACCGCCGCAGCTGCCCACCGCTGCTTGGCCTCCACAGGCTTCCCCAGTGGCGTCCGCCGCCTCTCCCCTCATGACTCGGCAGTTCAGCTCCAGTCTCTCCTCGACATCCGAACTCGTCACGGGGCTCTCGACCTGTTTAACAGCATCCTCAAGGACCAGTGGTACGACTTCTCCACGTACCTTCCGCTGCATCCTTCCGAGGTCATCACACGCTGCATTCCCAAACAGGGAGTCCAGCCCCAACGAACAGGGTTCCTCCATGTCGGTAACAGAGACTCTCAGCTCACAGTGGCCTGTCACGCCACACAACTGCTGGTCTGACACCGGGGATGGGGCTGCCACAACTTCTTCCCTCACTTGTGCGTTCCCTGCCGCCAGGTTCATTTGTGCTGCCTGCTCGTCCATTTTCACCTCCTGCAGTCCGATTTTCCTCAAATTCTGGCAAATTATCGTCGTCTGCCGGTCTATTTTCTCCGTCTGCTGGTCTATTTTCTCCGTGTGCTGGTCTATTTTCTCCGTGTGCTGGTCTATTTTCACTATTATTTCTGTCATCAGGGCTCGAAGCATCGCCATCATGGCGGAACTTTCCTTTCTGGCCAATGTGACGTCACTAGCCTCGCCCACAGACACAGAGGCACCATCCCCGCCATCTTGTTGTCTGCGTTCATCCTCCATTCTGCTACTACAACACTCGGCTATTCACTTTGCACCATCAACTATCCCGCTACTCCTGACACCACTATTACGTTCACCCCCCTTGTTTCTTCTTCTTCACACCCTCTCTCTGCCCCCAGCAGCACGTCTCAGGCCACAGGGTTCACACAGGCCTCCCAGGTGCCCAAGCAGGGCAACAGGGCATAGGGGGGGTTGCGTAACTTCCACACGGTTCGGATGGGCAAGTGTAGCGAAGTGTACCTACCTATAGCAGCTCAAAATGGGGACAAAGCAAACACACAGAGTTCACTTTGGCTAGTTTACTCAGCAAGCACTACAGGTAACACGGGGGACCGTGACACGCCTCACACAATGACAAAGGCGCGCTCAGCAAGACGACACAGCAAGGCGGCCGCTCGGGCCTCCTCACACCTCACACCTCATTCACGGCCTCCCAGCAGGCTTCTACGATGTCAACTAGGCACACACAGTCCAGGCGCACACACTGCCAACGCACAGGTACTATTACATGGCAGTCAGAATATATCTGTCCAGGAACAAGGGGAAGCGAGGCAGCTCTTCCCTCTGTCCTCCTCACTGGGCCCCACCTCTCTTCTCTCTGCTCTCTCCCCTCACTGCCTGTCGCCGGGCGGCGGCAGAAACTATTTGCTGAATCGTCAAAAGCCCCCTTCTCCCGTGTGTCGCTCCTCCGGCCTCTCTCTCTCCTTCCCGTCCCAGACCCGTTGCTGCTTTGTCTACTCTCACGCCCACCACGCACATACATACACACATACCCACGGCCACGGCCCCCCCCCCCCCCTACATGGGTTCGTAACAATATATATATATATATATATATATATATATATATATATATATATATATATATATATATATATATATATATATATATAGATATATATATATATATGTGTGTGTGTGTGTGTGTGTGTGTGTGTGTGTGTGTGTGTGTGTTTAATAGATCTAATTTTGCTCATCTATCGGCAATAGTACTACAAGTCTGTGCACTGATAGAAACATGAACTTGTTTTGCATCCCACTGTAGTTCTTGCCTGTTTTTAATGTTTTATATCTTAGTTTCACAGTTCTCACAATGTTGTCGCGTCCAGTCATGGTCTCCATCACTTGGGCCAGTTTCCATACATCTCTGATTGTATTGGGATCTTGAACTAATACTATGTCTCCTACCTGAGTATTCCGCTTTAAGCAGTGCCACTTTGATTGTACTAGTAAGGTAAGAAAGTAATCCCTTTGCCACTTCCTCCAAAATCCATTTACTAACTCTGTGAAAAATTTAAGCCTATGTTTAGGGTCATCTTTTATATTGAACTTTCCACTTGGGACTCTAACACTAGCCCTGTCAAGAAGTAGCTCATTTGGACAAAGGTAAGTGCCAAGTTCAATGCAATTACCTGGCTTGATGCCTATAGGTCTTTCATTGATTAAGTTGGCGACCTCATATAGTGCAGTCTGCAGTTCTCCAAATGTCAGAACAGACTGTCCAATTAAACGAGTGAGTCCTTTCTTTACAAGTCTAATCAGAGACTCACAAGAACCGTTGTACCACGGTGCATCAGCTGCTTTGTTAAAAATCCACCTCATTCCCTCTACTGTACCAAATCTTGATATTTCTTCCATATGCCATTAGTTGGTCATCTCCTTCATTGCTTTACTTGCTGCCACTAACTGGGTTCCATTGTCTGAATGAATGGAATGAGGGAAACCTCTGATGCTTATGAATCTCCGTAGAGACGCCAGAAAATCAGCAGTGCTGTATCCTCCAGCAACATCTAAGTGTACCGCCCTAGTGGTAAGGCATGTAAAGATAACTCCAAAAGCCTTTCCATGTGTTCTACGTTTCACTGCATCTCGGATGGTAAATGGACCAAATAAATCTAATGCAGTATAGTAGAACGCAGGAGTTGGCTTCAATCTCTCTTCCATTACTTGTCACATACGTTGGTCTTCAGTTCTGCCTTCCATCCTTCTGCAAATGACACATTTAGATTTCACAGATTTTATTATCTTGCGTGCCTTTGGTACCTACCCAGAATTTTTCTTGCAGTTTAGATAAAGTGGACTCCACTCCATCATGATCACGATTATGGAGGTGAATGATATACAATCTTGTGAATTCATGATTAGTAGGTAGCAATACAAATGTTTCCTGATTCCAGTTAGTTTTTAACCAATTAGCTATTCTTTGTCCAATCATTATAATGCCATATTTCATTGTGGGACCTAGTCTCCTAAATTTGATCTTCCAATCAGTCATGTGTTTCTGACATTCCAAGATCCATAATGTTTCAGCTTCAGCCAAATCCTCTGCATTTGGCTCCACTCCGATGCCTCTCAGAGACTTCATTTTCTTCGCACGTATAACTCGACATGTTATTCTTAGTAATTTTGTGTAGTTATTGTATTGTCCCTTGTTGATCACCTGAAGGGCTTCTTCCTTTGTTGACGCATACATCATCGTGACACCTATCCTGTCTGGGAGCGTGGATTCGTTGACTTTCCTGATTGGCCATTGAGATACTGGAAGATACATGAAGTCAGGTCCCTTTTGCCACATGGAATCCTCTCCTAGTCTATTTGCATTACAGGGTCTTGTTGTCATATCAGCAGGGTTATGATTTGTATCAATCCACCACCATTCAGAGGTCTTTGACTTATTCTGGATTTCGGACAGTCTGGTTGCCACGAATGTTTTGAAACCATATGTCTCCTTCCGGATTTGAGATTGCACGATTGCTGAGTCAACAATGTGGAATACAATGTCGAACTCCCAATCAATTTCCCTTACAGTAGTTTCTCGCAATCGTACAGCTAGAACTGCACCGCATAATTCCAGTCGAGGAATAGTGATCTGATGAGTAGGTGCTATTATATTCTTTGCTGCGATCAAACGGACGGCATATTTATTTCCTGCCAGTTCCCATCTCACATATGCACAGGTGCCATACGCAATAGAACTGCCGTCAGAGAAAACAACAAGAGTGGGTTTTCCCACTGCATCATGAGGCTTCATGCATCTCTGAAATCTCAACTGTTCAACATCAAACAAATCATGGAAGAATGATTTCCATTGCTCAATAGTTTCCTGAGGAAGATGATCATCCCACCCAATCGACTTCCTGTCCTCACATTTATCTGCTGTTGTTTCTCCGCAAATCATTGATCTCATTATTAATTTTGCTTTCAAGGTTATTGGTAAGATTAGGCTGAGTGGATCGTATATTGAAGATATTTGGCTCAGTACCATTCTGCGAGTAAGTGTTGAAGGAAAGTTGAGTCTGCACTCTTCTCTGTTCATGTCAGGCTTACTTCTTACTTTTCTCACTTTCCGGGAAAAATTTATTTTGATTTTGTAGGAAAATTCATCCACCTGAGGGTTCCATTTGAGTCCAAGCACCTTTTCTTCATCGTTTCACGATGTTTATATCCTTATGATTAATGTTACCACTAACGATCCAGTGCTTGATGTGAAAGCCTCCCTTTTTTAAAACTTTCTCAGTGTTATTCATATCCTGTATAGCATCATCCTCACAGTTACCCGAGAAGAGTATATCATCAACATAAGAATTTCTGGATATTATTTCATCAACTCTGGGAAATTTGCTCTTCTGCATTTCCGCAGCCTTTCTCATAGCTAGGGTAGCAATGGCTGCGCTGCATCTATCTCCAAATGTGACCCATGTCAGGGCAAAATTATCTGATTCCCTCATAGTATCCATGTCACGCCATACAAATCGGTGAGTGTGTTGTTCGAGCTCTTCCAACTTAACCGCATGATACATTTTTGTAACGTCTCCCACAGACGCTACGTGATCTTGTCTGAATCTGAATAATATTCCACACAGGTTGTTGATAACATCAGGGCCTTTAGCCCACCAATCATTAATACATTGTCCCATGTATTTGGCTGAAGCATTGAAAACTATACGCAGTGGTGTTGATGATGAAATTGGTTTAAGTACTTCATGGTGGGGTATGTAATAGACAGGACCCGCATAGGATTGCATTTCTTCCACACTAATTTTTCTAGCGACGTTCCTCTCCTTCATGTTGTCTATTTCATTCTGGTATTTTTGTATGTACTCTGGGCCCAATTTCTCAAGTCTGATTTCAAGAGACTTCATTCTGGCAATTGCTAATTTTACATTGTTCCTTAATTTTCGAGGATCATCTATCCATTGATAACTAGACACCCATTTTAGTTTTTCTGCATCGTATCTTAATCCTTTCTCAATAAGCGCCAATTCCCTCTCCTCTCTCATACTATGTTGTGGTTCAGGGCAGTTTCTACATAAGGACTTAGGACATTTCGGGTTGCATTCTGTGACACTGTCCTCTAATGCAAAAAACTTGTTGAGTTTACCACTAACATCAAAACTGGATTCCGTTAAGATATGATTTACTGGAATTTCAACTACTATGTGGTTTGTTTTCACAGTGATATGTCCTATCTCAACCCCACAAGACTTATTACATTGCAAGCCCCGCACACAATACCCAAAGGAGTTTTTCAATAGCTGTAATTTACCTTGGGTCTGTACCACCTCTGGCAAAAGATCACAATAATCAACACCAATTAATATATCAATGTGCCCTTTGGGTAGTCTTATGTCCTTAAGTGTGATGCCATTGAATAGATACGCAATTTCAGACATGTCAAGGCTGTTCATTTTGGTTGAAATCTCATCAATTCCTATGGTTATTATCTCCACCATACTACCGTCATTATCCTCTAAGTTAACTGCATATTCCTTGGTAGAGAAAGTTTCCTGATCATTACCGACCTTTATCATAGTCATGGTGATATCCTATCCATGGATGCCTAGTTCTCGAGCTCTTTCGTGTCTTATGAGCGTAATGTCAGATCCCGAATCATATAACGCCGATACAGGTCTACCACTGCATCTTGCTGTACCAATCGCCAACAAAGCTGTATCTCCCTTGCAGCCACCAACATTAAAAACATTGCCATTGTTGTTCTGATTCCAAGCTTCATGTAACAGAGGATGATGGCGTCTCAAGCATGCTCTTTCCCCTACTTTGATATCACATTGAACTCCCGAATTGCAGTTACGAGTCATGTGATTGCCTGCCAGGCATTTGAAGCATATTCCTCTAAACATCACTGCCTCCAGTTTGGAATCATTGTCTAATGACTTAAATCTTTCACAACTATATATGTCATGTCCATCAATATTATGTAGCCAGCATTTCCTACCACAGGAGCGATTTACCTTGATGGAATTTTCTCATGGTTGCAGTCAGATTCATAATGTGTCTCTCAAATTCTTTGTTCTTATTATCTTGCATTATTTGAAGGTTCCGAATAGCCCTTACGACATCCTGCTCTTCACCAGTTTCAGACATTCCCATCATGTTAACACTTTTCATCGCATTGCTTCCAACACCTGAATCCATATATTCTACAGTTTGTTTTTTTATTCAGCAAAAACTCTAATAATTCTGGGAATAGATCATCAGCATTAGATATTTTACGGAATTTCATAACCCATTCTCTTTTCTGTAAAGGAGGTAAAATTTTTTCCACCATGCTTATGACATGCGCTGTGTTCATTTCAGACTCTAAATTCACCCTCCTTAAGTCACACCAACACTGCTCCACTTTCTCAACCATATGGATGAATCCCTTATTATCTCCTTCATGCACGGCTTTCAGAGTCTTTAATTCACTAATTACACTGTCCACTATTTTCCTTGAATCCCCATAATGATCATTAAGCCTCTTAAACATTTCATCATAATTATTTTCACATCCTGCTATGCATTTAAGATCCTCGTCACTGAGGCATTGCTTTAATGCTAAAGGATCCTTTCCATAATGTTCTTCTATTATACGAACAAAATCATCTTTGAATCTTAGATAATCCCTCAATTCACCTGGAAATTTCGGAGGTTCCAAAGCCTTTACTTTAACTTTCCCTATCACACTTCTCCTTGTCTCCTTACGCTACAGATGTTTTTTTTTTTTTTTTTTTTCGGATCCATATGGCTTTTGCTCTCATATTGCATATTAAATTTTAAAGTTTAAGTTAATGTCCCCGAAAATCATTTCTACATATGGCTTATCTACAACCATTACTAAAAGAATTACCATCTTATTGTCAGAGAGAGAGAGAGAGAGAGAGAGAGAGAGAGAGAGAGAGAGAGAGAGAGAGAGAGAGAGAGAGAGAGAGAGAGAGAGAGAATAAGGAAATTCACCTATCAATTTTTTTAAAAATAGTTACAGGCCTGTGTAATGAGCACAATGAATATGAAAACTCTATTGAAGCGTTAAAATCTATCTCATTCACTCTCCTTTTCCTCATCATAACTTTATTTGCTTTCCTTATCTCTCCCCCCTCTCTCATTCAGTTCTCATTAGCCTTAATTTTGATCCCTTCAGTACAGGGACACATTTTTTACAACTATCCTACTTTTTATTTCTCGATTTTATACAGGTTCAGAAACTCCTGTGAGGATTAAAAAGTACAGACTGGGCATTAATCTTCAGACCTCTATAGATCCTTCCTAATGTCAGCTAAATTGTCAAATCACTCCCCCAAAAAGTAGTAGTAGTAGTAGTAGTAGTAGTAGTAGTAGTAGTAGTAGTAGTAGTAGTAGTAGTAGTAGTAGTAGTAGTAGTAGTAGTAGTAGTAGTCAGTAGTAGTAGTAGTAGTAGTCGTAGCGTAGTGAAAGTAGTAGTAATAGTAGTAGTAGTAGTAGCAGTAGTAGTACTAGTAGTAGTAGTAGTAGTAGTAGTAGTAGTAGTAGTAGTAGTAGTAGTCGTAGTATTCGTAGTAGTAGTAGTAGTAGTAGTAGTAGTAGTAGTAGTAGTAGTAGTAGTAGTTGTTGTTGTTGTTGTTGTTGTTGTTGTTGTTGTTGTTGTTGTTGTAGTATTAGTAGTAGTAGTAGTAGTAGTAGTAGTAGTAGTAGTAGTAGTAGTAGTAGTAGTAGTAGCAGTAGAAGATGATGAAGAAGAAAATAATAATAAAAATAACAATGATAATGATGATAATGATGATGATGATGATGAAAATAATAATAATAATAATAATAATAATAATAATAATAATAATAATAATAAGAAGAAGAAGAAGAAGAAGAAGAAGAAGAAGATGGTGGTACTAGTAATAAAAACAAAAATAATAATAACTGTAGTAATGGTGGTGGTGGTGATATCGCACGCGAAAATTGCAAAACTAACATATTTACACACACGCCACATTTAGCAAACATTCTCTACACCTGCACATATATTAAAAATGTTTAGAAATACTCTATATATTACTTATCGTGTTGTTAATATATTGCAGAATTAAAGGTGAACTAAACTTGAAATTATCCTGTTCTGGCGCTTTGTAGATAGGAAACCAAGCATTCAAGCTGGTATGACATTAGCAAGTTACCATTTATGTAATACTAATTTGTTAGTGAGGTAAGATCTAATGTTTGTAACAACAATTTACAACATGAGAATACTTGTAGAAAAAGTTAAAATAAAATAACCTGATTTTTTCAGTAAACATAAAATTCCTCTGTTTGTTACCTAACTACTTATACAAGAAACAAATGAGAACAAGATAAAATAATAAAGGACTTAAAAAGAAACAAGAGATAAAGAAGGGGATAGAGGGCAAAAGAGGATGGAAAAAACATAAATACATAGATCCTTCTAATTGCTGTAGAAAAGAAATTAACATATCAAGTAAGAAAGTGTGGGTTTCTGCAGAATAGACATGTGACTGCTGAGGGAGGACAAGTGAAAGAGAGGAAAGTCACGAGTGAAGAGAAACCATTAACAAAAGGAAAAGTGTTGAAATCAAGAGGAACAAAATGTCAATTTGCAGGTTCAACCATTAGTCCCTCCTCGACTACATTTTACCAACTGACATCACACAGATGTAACTTCTACTAAGGCGCTTTGCCCACCCATGAATCCCCCCCCCCACCCACCCACTCAAGGTACGCTAGCCTTTTGTAACCTGCAAATGAGCTTTATCCCTCTCCTGAATCCTGAGATAAAGTAGACAAACTATTTGTAACCTACTGAGGAGCTTCAGCTCTCCTCTGAACTCCCCACATGACAAACCTAACTAACCTACACCAACAATTTGTAACCTCCTAACAGGTTGAGAGGCATCGCTTGCTTGATGGCATCGCTCTCATCCTCGTCACCTCTCCACTCCTGCAAATCACTTTTGGCTGTATCATGTGCTGGTCGATCATCACCTGTCTGGGTATCCAGGGTAAAAATGAAGGTTTTCGACCAAAAATGGGTTCTTAAGTTTCCCGCCTCAAAAAATCAAGTAATGTTCTGGCAACATCGTGTAAAAGTTTCAGAGCTCTAAGGCCCATTTAAAGACCTTAGATGGCGTTTAAAGGGACCCACGTGCTCAGCAGGAATTTAAATGACCGGGCCGCGATAGCCACGTGCTTCCTACACAGCCCTGGATGTTATTTTTTCAATAAAAAAATCGTGCAAAGTTTTGCTAACTGGCGAAGAATGGCAGCTACGATACCCGAGGGAGGGGAGCGTGATGGTACTCGCCGGCCTCAAGCCTCAGTTGTCCTTGAGACATCATTAGAACGGGAGGTTGCTGTCCATGAATCACACTCCGTCCTGGACTTGGTGAAGAATGTCTACAACCGCCTCACATCAGATGAAATGATGAAAAGGTGCTTGCAAGGACTCACACAAAATCCAAATGAGTCCTTTCACAGCCGCATCTGGAAATACTGCCCAAAGCACTTCAACGCTACGAAGAGAAAGTTAAATTTCGCAGCAGCCGTGGCGACTGCAGACTACAATGTTGGCTACATCGCCAGTAATCTACACCAGCGTTTGGGTGTGATGTACACCCAAACCCTTCATGACCATCTTATAAAGAAGGATAAGACAATGGACAAACCACGGCCCAAGAAAATGAGAAACAGGCGTCTCCAGAGGGACATCTTCTACTCCCCGGGGGGCCACTAACTTCGAGCGGCGTTTTCTCAAAAGTAAGTTTTTTTTACTTCAAGCCATTATATCTCCACCATTTCTTGACCAATCATCTTCATTTTTTTTTACAGTAGTTTCCAATGTATGCGCTACATCGTCATCAAGCCAGATTTTCCTTTTGTTTGAACTATGTTAAGATATTAATATCTTAAAGATTACAATTTTGACATAAAAAATCTTCGTTCTTTGTATTTTTTTTTTAAATTCACACAAAGTTTAAATGGAAAAATCACTTAGATGACATTGTAAAAAACATATCACACTATAGAAATACAGAATTTCATGGGGTTTGGCAGTTTCCTTTTAAAGTTATAATGGATAATGTGGAGGTATTCAATTTCGTTAAAAAATAATTTTTGAAAAAAATCTATTACTGATATCATCTTCATTTTGTTGCAGGATCATCGTACCATCAACATCTTTCAATAAAATTTTCATTAGGATCAGATAATTTTTCATTACCCTTGGTCTAAAAGCCTGGATACCCCCTTAAGTGTACGGTTCCTTCCTATATAATGGCTGATCACTACTTTATTTATAATTAAATTCATAATTAAAGGAAAACTATGTAGATATAATTACAGATCATAGAACTACATTTTAGTGAGACAAGGCAAATGTACAAAAGACTCTCCCGTGTCTGTGCCAGCCAAGAAAGCAACTATATACTGTTTACCATCAGAATATATCCAATTAAGACATCTAATACACTATTATGCAGGTATATAAACACATGGTGAGTGCGAGCACTTCAGGCTGGCTTACCAATGGTACAGTAGTCACTACCTCTCCTTGTCTGAGAACAAAAATTAAGGCACACCATATCATCAGGATATCAATCATCAGGAAGACTAGCTTTAATGCACTCACTGACCTCAGGCTTCAATAAACAAGTCTCTCTTGCAGTTTTGGGATTTACTTCATTCCTCCTGAGCCTCGATCTCTTTAAGCCATTGGTTAGGGACAAGGCTTGTACGTGGAGCTAGTCAGCGACACTGTACCACAACCAATAAGTTACTTAAGGAATTCTCAGTCTTTTCTTCTTTGTCTTTCTCAACATCTTTCACATTCAAGCTTTAATTAATATACACACATACAAAAACATTTTTGTTTCTCTTCAGAAATCTTAGAATAATTCTATTATTAATAACATAATTATATATCATATATCTACCCATTAACTTCTTGATTTACATTTCTTACTTTCCTGAATAACAAATACATACATAGCTCTATTCTTCATTCGATCTTTCAGTTAACCTTCATAAAAATTAGTTTAACTCATATCTTAACTGAGTCAGGTTGCTAAAAGAGTTTCAAACTGCATGGCATGGCACCACACTACCACTACTCACAACACTGCACACTACACCTCAGACAGAAAAGAAACACACACACACACACACACACACACACACACACACACGCACACACACACACACACACACACACACACACACACACACACACACACACAAATATATATATATATATATATATATATATTATTATATAGATATATATTATATATATATATATATAGTATATATATATATATATATAAAGAGAAATATATAATATAGGGAATATAAAGGAAACCATAAAAGAAACAATAGGAAAACATTATGAAAACCAATAAATAAAGGGAATAAACAGAAAGATAAGGATAACCAACATATAAGTGAATTATTATTACAAGATCCCTTCCTCTCTCTCCTCTCACTTTCATTGCCTTTCCTCTCACTTTCGTTGCCTCTCCTTTCACTTTCATTGCCTCTCCTCTCACACTAAGCTTAAAAATATCCTCCTCTCATTACACATTTTTCATCCTCTTATCATTGCTCCAGGACTACTAGACCATCTCTCACTGCTCCTTTCTTCCATAGCCATTAAAATACCTCATCTTACTGCTACTCTTACTTTAAGACTTTCCTCTCTTTCCCCTCCTTTCACAATAAGCTCAGGGACTCTCTTCCCCTCCTCTCATTACTCCCCTCCCACCATAACCACCAGAGCACAATATATTATTAATACCCTTACTTCAAGATTTCTTCTTCCTGTCATAGATAACAGACCTTTTCTCTCACTTCTACCCTTGTTAAACCAGTAAATCTCAACACTCAAGAACAATAATCAAACGTTCCCCCCAGTGCACGCAAAAAGTTATGTGGCTAGACTTAAATTAACTTATGTTTGTTTTCCCCAAATCCCCAAAAGGATTTATAAGGATACTATGGAAGTAATACAGTAATTAATTATCCTAAAAGAGGAAAGAAGTATTATATACAACTAAGTGATATATATTTATGTATATGAAGCCAAAAAAGAACTCAGTGAAAATGAATACCCACATAAAACCTAATCATTTTTTAACCAAACACATTACTCCCAACCGTAATTACTCCCAACCGTAATGGCTTGCCTCTCCTCAACTACATTCCTCGCTACCGGCTCACTCGCTGGGGCACTGGAGGAGCCACGCACGCCCGCGGCGGCACAGTCGATTACATTATCACGTCTGGTCTTGTTCCATCCCGCGTCAACTGTCATTCCATTCCCTCTCTTTTCTCTGATCATGTTGCCCTCAGTCTGCAGTACTCTCTCCCTGCTGCTGCTGCACCCCATCACCACCGCACCCGTATCTCCATTCCTCCTAAGTACTGTCCCACGTACATTACGTTCATCTCTCGTCTCATGCCCATATTTGACTTTCTTTCCCCTGACAACCTTTTTCACTCACTGGTTCATACTACACATGATTTCTACAACTATTATGTCACTAGGCCTCATCTCAAGCATCGTCCTGTGGCCCGCGCCTGGACGTTGGATCACCGCATCACAACTGCCGTGAGGACGGCATCGGTTGCTGGTACTACCTTTCAGGCTCAACCAACACCGGACCACCTACGCCAGTACCAGCTGGCAAGGGATGATTTAGTCGTTCTTCAGAAGTGCGTCTCCACAGAGGCGTGGCACAAATATACGGACAGTATTAACCACCAGACCAGTGTTAATGCCATGTGGCAACTGATCAACAAAACTGTCAGGAAGAAACCTACCTGCGCCCTCCACCACAGTCCTCTTAACTACGCTAACGACCTCATCACTACCTGGTCTGCACAGTCACACACTCGAAACCTTCCCGTGCACATTCAGGATGCCCTCTCCACCCAACGCAACGCCCGCAACCTCCGTCTGATGGCTGCCCTACTCACTCCAGACGAGGAAGATGCGTTGCCGCTCACCGAGGAAGAACTAAGGCGTGCCCTTGCTCAGTCCAAGAATACTGCCCCCGGGGATGATGGCCTCATCTATCAAGTCCTCCGTCTCCTTCAGAGAGTTCCTGGCAACCCACTTCTACACCTCTACAATCTCTGCTTCAGCCGGGGACACGTGCCCTCCGCCTGGACCTCCAGCACCATTGTTGCTATACCGAAACCAGGAACTGACAAATTCCGACCTATCTCCCTTACTTCCTGCTTCAGCAAGATCTTTGAGCATATCCTTCTTGCTCGGCTGATGCATCGCCTTCATGATAACCTCTCTCTCAGCCTATACGGTTTCCTTCCACACCGCAGCACACACCACTGCCTCGCTGAACTCTACACCCGCCTCTCTCCCGCCAGTGTGGTTGCCTTCCTCGACCTCAAATCTGCCTTTGACATTGCCAACCGGGAAGTCATTCTTGATCAGCTGGTGGAATTTGGTGTGAAAGGCAACCTTCTCCGTTGGATACGAGGTTATCTGAGTAATAGGGTCTCACGTGTCCTTTTTAAGGGGGCGTATAGTGCCTATGAGCAGTTTGAACTTGGCACTCCACAGGGTAGTGTTCTGAGCCCCTTTCTCTTTAATGTGTTGATGCACCGACTTCTCTCACTTCTCCCTGTCATCCCTGGAATTACCATCATGTGTTACGCGGATGACATCTGTATTCACTCTTCATCACCTCCCGCTCTACAGCGCTTTCTTCATGATTTTCACTTGCCCTCTGTCTCCTGTGGCTTAATTATCTCCCCAGAAAAGAGCAGAATATTTTCCTCCCGTAAACTCAGAGCACTGCCCCCGCTCACCGTGGGTGGAACTGTCATCCCTCACTGCACACAGTACACTTACCTTGGCGCTCCAGTTCGGGTCACTCCACCTATACCAGCAAGACATCGTGTTCACCCCATAGTCAAGGACCTTCGTGATCGTCTGGAGCCTCGATTCACTCCTATCAAATGGCTCGCCACCAATGCCACCGGTGTATCAACCCCTGTTTTGAGGACCCTTTACATACAGTTTATTCGCTCTGTCGTCGATTACTTGTCCCCTGCTCTTGCTCAACTACCACGAACTGCACTACGACCTCTTGAACACTTTCAAAACCGGGTCATGCGATTCATCCTTGGTTGTCCTCCCTCCACTCGCATAGTCAATATGCAGATTGAACTCAATATGCCACCCATCGTCGAAAGGATTTACGCCAACATCACATATTTCACAGTGAAATGTCTCCACTCTACGCATCTTGCCCCGCACTACTCTGCCGTCATCAAAGCCTCACTCAACCCAGACGTCCCCAGACTCCCACTTCGCATAGGTGGCCAAAATCTCCTTCGGGCAGTGTGTGACAACTACCGTGCCCTTAACCTCCATGTACCTGAAGAACAAGCTGTTCCTCATTTGCCACCATGGCGGATTCCCTCCGCAGACGTTACTTTTACGCCAATTACCAAAGATGCCCATCCTATCCTACAGAAGCAGGCAGCCCTGAAAACCGTCGCCAGTGTGTCTGCGTCCATCCCCGATGCTCATCACATCTATGTTGATGGCTCAGTGCAGGCTGACGGTAGTGCTGCCTGTGCCGTGTACTCTACCACCTTGCCACCACCTACGCAGGGCGGATGGATCGGCCACAGGCTCCCCAATTCATCGACCTCCACCTTCTATGAGTTACACGGGGTGCTGTACGCTGTAAGCCTACTTGTTCAACGTAGCCTGAATGGAGTAATAGTCTGCGACTCTCAGCCGGCTCTCCACTCCCTCTCTTTTCCAACACCCAGCTCTGGCCGCGTCGTGCAGGACATTCTGCGTCACCTCGCCCTCGCTCGCGATGCATCCTTTACCATAGCCTTCGTGTGGACGCCCTCTCACATCTGTCTTAGTGGCAATGAGACGGTGGATCGTCTTGCCAAGGCGGCCTGTACGCTGGACTGGGATGAGGCGCATGCTGACCCGTCGCTTCGCTGCCTCAGACACACCATATACTCAGCTGCCCACGCTACGACAGTACATCGCAGGAATGCAGAGAGGGCCAGCAGTGTGTCCATACAGCACCACGACTGCTTCCTTCAATGTCGCTACGAATACCGCCGCCATGGCCTCATGGTGCGCAGGCACAATGTTGTGAGTTCTCGGCTCAGGCTGGGGTACAGGCCTGTGTGGCAAGTATCCCAGGCGCAGGACATGCCGCACTACTCCTCCTGTAGACTGTGTAACACTCCCAATGCCAACACCCTTGACCATTACTGCCTTTATTGTCCCACAGTGATCAACATACTCCCGCAAGGACTTGATTTAATTAATGTATGCAAACACCTTCTTATGGATGATCATCTCGATGTACTCCATACCCGCCACCCTCACTTTGGTGGCTATTAAACTTCTGACATACTCTCCTTTGTGCATATTTGTGTGTGTGTGTGTGTGTGTGTGTGTGTGTGTGTGTGTCTGTGTGTGTGTGTGTGTGTGTGTGTGTGTGTGTGTGTGTGTGTGTGTGTGTGTGTGTGTGTATGTGTGTGTGTGTGTGTGTATGTGTGTGTGGGTGGGTGGGTGTGTTCAGCGTGCCCTGCGAGACACGAGTGCTCTGTACATAACAAAGTACCTGTAGTGTTACTGGGTCTGTCGCCCTCGGGCGTAATAAATTGAACAAAACAAAAAAATCTCTTTCTCTCTCTCTCTCTCTCTCTCTCTCTCTCTCTCTCTCTCTCTCTCTCTCTCTCTCTCTCTCTCTCTCTCTCTCTCTCTCTCCGAACTTATTTTATTCGTATAAGTTTTTCCTAGTAATTGATAAGCCAACTAGGGTCACTAACACATCAGCTACAATAATAGATCATTTCTGGAGTAATGATTCAAACTACCTTCGTAGCGGTATATTATTCAACAATATTTCAGATCATTTTCCAATTTTTAGCTCATTCTCATTTACTAGGAATAAGACACCTGAATTAAGCACTAAACAAATAGTTAAAAGATTCTTCAACAATACAAATTTAGATAATTTTCTCTGTGATTTGACTAAATTCAGTTGGGACACGCATGATAATTTGGGAGTAGATGAAAACTTTGATCTTTATATTAAAAACTTTTTGTGTTTGTATGATAAACATTTCCCAGTCAAGTATATAACAATCAAAGAGAAACATGAAGATAAACCTTATATTACTAATGCTATAAAAAGCTCGATTAAGGAACGAAATAGACTTCAGAAACTTTATGCCAAATGGCCAATAACGTATGAAAAGCAATTTAAAAGGTACCGTAATACATTAACATCCTAAATACGTACAGCTAAATCAAACCATATCAAATCTAAAATCAAGGAAAGTTCGGGAAATTAGAAAAAAGTCTGGGATATTGTTAATGGGTTAATGGGTAAGGAAAATTATAAGCTCCCAGAGAAAATTACTTCTCATGATCGGTCAATAACTAATAGTAAAGAAATAGCAGAATCTTTTAACCATTATTTTAGTAATGTAGCAAACAACTTAGCAAGGAATATACAATCATCACCGGTACATTTCTCAAAGTATTTAGCGGAGCCAGCCCGTTCTCCTTTTTCCTCCGTCCAACGACAGCTCAAGAAATAGAATTAGTAATTAAAAATCTCAAGAAAACATCCCCAGGTCATGACCAAATTGATGTCACAGTTATAAAACATTGCAGTAACGTAATTTCTGGATTTTTAGAATATAGTATTAATCGGTCTTTTCAAGAAGGAATATTTCCAAATCACCTTAAAATAGCCAGAATTACGCCAATTTTCTAAAAGGGTGATAAATTTTCATATAAAAATTATAAACCTGTATCCATTCTCTCGTGTTTCAGTAAATTATTCGAAAAAAATAATGGCACCTAGACTACTTAATTACCTTAACAACAATTCCTTGTTATCAGATTATCAATTTGGGTTTAGACCGAACTATGGCACACAGTTAGCAGTTCAGCAATTATGTCAACAGATGTATGATGCGATTGACGATAAACAGTTTCTAGTCACCGTATTCTGTGATTTACGCAAGGCCTTTGACACAATATCTCATCCCTTATTGCTAGAAAAGTTACAATATTTTGGTATCAGAGGATCTGCTCTGAGATGGTTTGACAGTTATTTGAGTAACAGAAAACAGTACACAATGTTCAATAAAGTTTCATCAACCTATACAAATGTTACCATGGGAGTGCCTCAAAGATCCGTCTTAGGTCCCATATTATTTTTCATGTTTATTAATGACATTACTCGTTGTAGCAACAGACTAAATTTTTTACTTTACGCTGATGATACGAATATATTCATAAAAGGAAGCAACATTAAAGAAATTGAAGCAATATTAAACACAGAGTTGAATTATGTATCTGAATGGATGAGAAGCAATAAATTATCACTGAATGCAAGTAAAACCCATTTCATGATATCTCACTCCTTAATGACTCGGAAACCAAATATTAATCTTAAAATTGATAAAAATAATATTAGTCAAGTTAATGAAATTAGATTTTTAGGTACCATAATAGATAACTCTCTGAAATGGAAGGCTCACATAGAAGATGTCAAAATTAGAATTAGTAGAATCACAGGTTTATTATATCAAATTAGGGATTATTTGCCACCTGACATTATCAAACAAGTGTATTATGGTCTTGCTTATCCACATATTCTATACTGCGTGGCTGTGTGGGGCGGGGCGTACAAGACCTTCTTGGACGGTCTCGTCATCGCCCAAAAGAGGTTGTTGCGCGTCATGTTTCAGCGACACCGCTATGACCACACTGACCCGCTATTTGATCAGTATAAATTAATGAAATTAGACAGTATTATTCAATTACAGACTGGTCTTTTTGTTCATGGTGCACTTCATTATTATCCCATAGACTGTAAATTGGAACCTGTTACACGCGACACAGACAGAAACAACATACTTAGAATTCCGTTGTGTAGGACGAGTCATGCACAACAGAGTGTGCTGGTCAGGGGAAGCAGGCAATGGAATGCACTCCCTCCTGAACTTAAATGTATTACTAGCAAAATTACCTTTAAGAATAAACTTAAGAAATTAGTAAACAATACTTAAAGGATCCTATGTATTTCAGACTAGGTGTGTGGCGTGGCGTGGCGTGGTGTGACGTGCCCATGGCTTGGCGTGGCGGGGTGGGGCTGGTCTGGACGCGGGGTGGGTCGTGGGGCGTGGTGTAGTGGCCTGCCCGGCTCCCGGGCCGACCCTCCCCCCCCCACCCAATAGCTGGCGGCACCCACCCACCCACCGCACGCCACACTTGATATAATCAATAATCGATATCAAACCAATAGCTGTTAATACAAATAATTTCTATATATTTGTTGCATCAATTTTCATTATGTTGATATTTGTATATCTTTACTTTGTATACTTGTTATTTATCTTTTTCTTTCTCAAATGTTTATTATGTTGATATTTGTATATCTTTACTTTGTACACTTGTTATTTATCTTTTTCTTTCTCAAATGTTTATTATGTTGATATTTGTATATCTTTTCTTTGTACACTTGTTATTTATCTTTTTCTTTCTCTAATGTTTATTATGTTGATATTTGTATGTCTTTACTTTGTACTTGTTATTTATCTTTTTCTTTCTCTAATGTTTATTATGTTGATATTTGTATGTCTTTACTTTGTACACTTGTTATTTCTCTTTTCTTTCTCTAATTGTGAAACATGATAAAGAAAATAATAGGCTTTCGCTACTGCAAGCCAGATGAAATCTATATATGTTTAGCTAGATAAGTCCATAAGGAGCTTCAGCTCATGGGCTTGTAGGCCATATTTTGGAGTATTTGTGTAAAATATATGTATATATTGTAAAAAGAAGGCCAATAAACAATATCAGTATCTCTATCTCTCTCTCTCTCTCTCTCTCTCTCTCTCTCTCTCTCTCTCTCTCTCTCTCTCTCTCTCTCTCTCTCTCTCTCTCTCTCTCTCTCTCTGTAGGTGATGTGTTCTTAATTCTGGTGGTGTTTAATGTTTGTTTGCAGGTGTTTCAGTATAGTGGGCAGTTGTGAGTCGGCACGTTCATTTCCTGTGTGACGATTCTATTGACATTAGCAACAGTGCATGGAGGTTATGAGACTAATGGCTAGAGTCTGTACTATTTTACTTCCTGCATAAATTTGTGAAGCTGTCTAAAATCGATAGGTAACAAGCAGAATAGATATAAAGATACGTCCCAGTACTGAAGGGGTAATTTGACTGCTTGAGAGAGGCAATTATATTCGTATGTTAAGCAAGTTGATCCCTTCAGTACAATAACGCATTTCTATATTCATTCTGGTTACTATTGGGCTGTTTTATACAGCTTAAGAAACTGAAAATTAATCTTCTGTTGGTTCCTCTTCCCTTCTCCTCTTGACTCTTACACCCCCCACCCCCCTTCTCTGACCTTCTCCCATCGTCGCAAACTTTCACCCTCTTGATTAGTGAATCCTGTTTGAAGAAGTGAGTGCTTGGAGGGCATTCGGCTGCCAAGAGATGGTCGCCAGCGATTTTCTAGAAGACTTAACTTGATTACAATGTTAAGACGACGTGAACTACGAACAAAGCAATTCCTGGCTGGGTCTGTAGCTGTGTCCTTCTCGTGGTGCAGCATGGACAGGTGTATTGATGTGGCGTGGCAGTGATGGTGGTGGTGGTGGTGGTGGTGGTGGTGATGGTGGTGGTGGTGGTGGTGCTGCTGCTGCAGCACGTGTGGCATAGTGACTATTCTAGGCAGCACAGGGAGGGTTCCTACTGCCGGCTCCACACCCGAGGAATCCCACCTTTTCCAAGTCATCCATCTTATCTACTAATATTTCCACGCCAAGAGTGATACTCAGACAAAACTACAAACGACACTAAATTAACCGTCTTATTATTGATGTCAATATTCACATTAGGATTATTCGCATTAAGATTGACAGCAGTCGTTTTCCATTGAACTTTAGGTGCGGTCATGAGCACAGTAAGAGAAACAATGAGTTAAGTGTATCTTCTGTGGCTCAGCTGTGTCGGGGTTCCCACGGCCCAGTGGAACCTGAACACAAGATGTATAAATAGACCAAGTTTGCTGTGATTTTGACTGGGCCCTTGTAGCTCAGTGGTTAGCATGATGAAATTTGGATTGGCGTGAGGGAAAGCGTGGGTTCAAAACCCACTAAGAACTTGCAAGAATCTTTTAAAAATCATTCACTCATCCCAGGGGGAGCTGCTCTCCCCTCCCACCTCCCCGATG
>CM035220.1:25779866-25794518 GCA_020233015.1 Callinectes sapidus | reverse complement strand
CTGAAGAAGTTTTAGGTAAGGGCCCCACAATGATCCTCTCAAAGGGGTTTTGCATGACAGGTATGGGTTTAAGTGGGCTAACGGGCACTGGTTGGTTTGGCTTACCAGTGACCTGACAAGGGTGACACTCCTTGACGAAGCGGGAGACATCCGTCTTCAAGTGTTTCCAGTAGAAGTGTTTCCTCAGGCGTTGTAGGGTTTTGCGGACTCCAAGATGTCCAGCATGAGCCATCTCCAGCAGCTGACGGCGACAGTGCTGTGGGACCACAAGCTGGTGTGAATCCCACACTCCATCATCAACATTAACATGAAGTGGTCTATACCTCCTCCATAATAACCCATTTTTCACATAAAATACAACACCACTTTCATTTTGACATACATCCTCATCCACTGCAGTATTCCTAAGAGGTGTCAACTGCAGCTCCCTAAATTTAGACAAACCAATATCATTGAAGGGAGTAGGTAATGGGGGTTCAAACATTTGAGCCAGAGCACCTTCCTCAACTGCAGTAGGCACGTCAAGCTGGCTAATCACTGCACCATCAACCTCCACACTACCCTTATCACTATTCTCACCCATACCACTCTCCGCCACACTCTCAGGGGGTGTTCATCACCTTTGCCATAGAACGAGTAACGGCACACACATTAAACACCTCAGGATGCTGCTGCTCCAAAGATACAGTTTCTGGAACACTAACAGGCTCACTAGAAACACTGGGATGAGGAAAAGCTTTGGCACCTGCAATGTCATTTCCTAGGAGAAGGTCTATACCTGGTAATGGTAGGCTTTCAACTACGCCCACATCTGCTGTTGCCTTCACCAGTTCACAATCTAAATGAACATTTACTTTGGGGAATGTATCAAACCCAGCAACCCCTCTAATAAGAATACTCTCACAACTTTCAAGTGGTTTACCCGTAGGGTTAATGAGCAAAGATCCAGTAGCTCCAGTATCTCTAAGAATAGTAACAGGGTATTTCTGACCACTAAGAGTAACATAACCAGGAAAAACAAAGGGACTGCATGACTCAATAGGGGTGGAAGTATAAGACAAAACAACATCACTTCCCGGTTTAGTCTGGTCCGCAGCTGGTGTGCTCTTCACCACCTGGGCAATCGGACGAGTATCTTGTGGGTCAGCCACACATGTCATCTGTGGAGCTGGAAGACGCATCCTCGAGCCTGCGAACGAGAATGCATGAGACTTTGTCACACCACCACTACCGTGCTTAGCAAAGCATCGATTCTCAGTGTGCCCCAACTTACGGCAATAGTTACAATAATAGGGGGAATTAAATCTTGCCGGGGGCGGTTGTGGTTTCCTAGGAGGCTGGGAAGCACCCATGCCAGGAACTTTGTTAGGGTGATGGACAGGTTTTTTAGGAAAATTGGATCTAGCAGAGTATTGAGAATTGTTGTGAGGTTGAAAAGGATGGTTAGTGTTGGTAGGACGATTAGTCAGACTCCGAGCAGGATCAAGGTCACCAGCACCATACGCAGCTCTCTTATTAACCCAATAATGGTCAGCCCGAGAGGCAAAAAATTTAACTTGGCTGAGATCAGACTTCTTATCTCTGAGGTAGAATTCTGTCTCCTTTTGCACTTTGACAAATATTGTTCCACTAACACCAAATGATACAATTTGGCACCATCCACCTCCTCATCACCATTCATTACATCACAGGATCTGAGCCACATCAAAAATGAATGTTCAAGCCTAGTAGATAATCCAAGTATGACTCCTCGAGCTTTTTATGAACCTTCCTAAAAGTTTCCCCATAGGCTTCTGGAGTAAGAGCGTATATTTTAAGAATCTCTGATTTCATGTAATCATAATCAGAACACTGAGAAAAGGTAAGGTTATCATAAACTTTTCTGGCTTTCCATGTAAAAGAAGTCTGGGCAATTACTGACCATTTCTTCCTGGGCCACTCCAGACCCATGGCTGTTTTCTCAAATGCATTGAAAAATCCTGACACATCATTTTCATTAAAAGGGGGAATAACCCTGATGCGATCAGAGAAGTTTTTACAGAAGCTAGACTGTTGGTCAGGAGAGCCAGTTAATCCTCCTCCCTGAAGTTTCTCACGTTCAAGCCTAATTTTATCATGTTCCAGCTCTAATTCCTTGAGTCTGAGATACTCACTAGAGCTCAAAGCAGGGGGAATTACCTCAGGGTGAACATTAGAGGTGGGGAGAGGTGAGCGCTTTCGTTCATCTCTCCCTTGATGGCCACCAGCGTCAGGGTTTAAAATACCGTAAATTTCTTCCCTCAGGGCATTAAGCAAAGACCTTTTGTTGCTCCCCAAAGGGAGGTTAAGTTGATAATAAGAAGCCAGTAATCTCAACTCATGTTTATTAAGCTCCTCTAACTCCTCTGGCGAAGCATTAGAGGCTAAAAATTTCTCCACATCAGCCTGATTACTAATGTTAACCGGTCGCTCTGACTCCTGATCAGTCTCCATGATGTAATGTTCACAAAACACTTCCACAGAAATTACACATTCAGAAAAATATTAATGTAGTCACAAACCTATACAACACTGCTGGAACACAAATAGATTAGTGACATACTTGGAAGTAATTATAATTATTAACTATCCTGGCGAGGTCGCCACTTTCTATGTTACGACCCCAGGTTAAACCCTGACCAAGTTCCCAACTCAACTGGGGAACCTGTCAATAAGTGCAGTCAATGAAAGAAAAGGCCAAGTTACAACGGGTTTAATGCTTTGGGTTAACTCAGGGGTGTAACTAGAAAAGAAAAAAAAAAGAAAAAAATAATAATAAAATTAGCCTATGTTCTAGCGGATGCAGACTTAAGAAAACAGTCTCATATATTCACAAGATTTATTCACAAATAATTAAGATTAGAAGTTAAGTTTAGCAAGATAGAAATAAGTCAGGTCCGTTACAGTTAAGGGAATTATAATCACTTCCAGTAAAATTAAAATAACACAAAGATTAAATATTTCACCTCAAACTAGGAATAATTCAATAACCAAATGACACCAAAATAAATGAGAAAGAGCCACACACTGGTGATCACACACACACCAGTTCAAAAACCGAATAAATCCCGGGTTACACAAAGAAAATAATCACCAGAACACACCATAATACCGTTAACCAGAAAATAGCACCACAACTTATTAACACCCGTGGCTGAATCACCATAATAAAAAAATGAGCCGAACACAATATAATAATGATGCTAGGAAAAAGGGATCTGGGCTAGCACCCACAAAATGGCGTACCTGAGGGGGATTACACGACTCACGAAAACACCCGTCACCACTCTCGCTAAAATACCACAATAAACCAAGAACAAACCCTTACACCAAATAACCCGTAAAACAACTCAACACATTGTCAATAATTGTGACTAAAAGACAGAATCCTAGCACCAAAAATAAGAACAATGGAAAAATACTCAGCCCGGTACAAAGAGAGACATCACTGCGTCTGGCTCCCTCGCCCCCTCGCTCAGGTCTAATCTTGTTCTCCCCCTCCGCGGCGTTTCTCTGTGTTTCTCCGCGGCCGGCGGAGGAACACCATTTCGTCACACAATGCCTCTTCCACCTCGAGGCCTTAATTACAACTCCCTAACGCGAACGAAAATGACACTATTACTTTAACAATACATTTACACAATTCTAATATAGATACATGCATCACAACTAAATTCATATATAGCACTACATACTTAAATTCCCTCGTGGGGAGTGACACGGCGAGTCCGGTAGAGCGGCTTATCGCACAAGCTACGACCTGACAAAACATGACCCGGCTGGTCACCAACGAATCTTCTAGACGCTACGCAGTTAGGTGAACATTACAATATACTTACGAATAAAGTGATTACATACAAAGACACACACATATAGTAAACAATGCATAAGGCACTATATATATATATATATATATATATATATATAGATATATATTATATATATATATATATATATATATATAGATAGATATAGATATATATATAATATATATATATATATATATATATATATAAAGAGTGGGCTCTCCTGGGAACATTACACATAGTTACACGAAACAAACATTGCTCGCAGGACACCCAACAATAACATTTAGTGTCCATACCTGACGGTCGTAACACCATGTTTTAGTTAATAACAAGAACAATACACTACATATATTTTTTTTCTCTTTAAAGTTACATAAACTACCCTATTTTAACCTTTTTATTGGTTTTAACAACATTTTGAAGAAAATCTCTTTTTCATGTTACATGAAATTTAATACAAGCCATTTCAAGGAAAAAAATATATTTCTTTTAAAAAAAAGATTTTTCAGTGTTTTTCTTTTCATTTCCATGGTTTGAATGAAAATGAAGAAAAAAGCAAGTAATATATTAACTTTTTATTGAATTCATTTTTTCTCTCAAAATTGCATAAATTATCCCCTTTTCAGCGTTTTAAGGAGAATTAACATCTTATCTAAGATAGACCATCTTTTTTAGTTAAGAAAAAAAGAATATATGCCATTTCACGTAAAAAGTTCCTTTTAACAGGAAATGTGAATTTTTCGATCATTTTCTGCTTATTTCATTGTTTTCATAAAAAATCAACAAAAAACAATGAATATTGCGACAATATACTTTTTTCTCAAAAATTTCATAAATGACGTGTTTTTCAACGTATTTAGGAGTATTAACGGCTTGTCACACAAAATTTTTCTTTACAAGTTTTTTTTCGGAGATTTGCAACTTTTCAAAGAAAACTATCTCTTCTAAAATTCCACAAATTACCCATTAATGTTTTCATCCTTATTTTACGACAATACTTTTTTTCTCTAAAACTGGATAAGTGACCCTTTTTTCAATGTTTTTCGGATATATACAACTTTTCAAGGAAAACCCTTTCTTTTACGAAGAAAATATGATTTTACACAAAAAGTCATTTTTTAATAATTTTCTATTGATTTCAATGTTTGGATTAAAAACAAGAAAATAAACACTATATGCATTTTCTTTCTCTGAAACTGTACAAAGTATCCATTTTTAACCTTTTTGGACGTTTACAAACATTTTGGAGAGAAAACTTCATATTACAATATGTTTTTTTATCTAAAATTTCATAAATTACGTTTTTTTTCAACGTTTTTAAGAGTATTAACGGCATTTTACACAAAACATTTTTTTTTTACAGGTATAAGATATAAAATTTGAGTTAAGAAAAAAATTCTGCCTGAAAAGTTATTTTTTTAATGTTTTCCATGTTATTTTCCTTGGTTGATAGAAGAAAAGCAAAAAATTATCTGTTTTTTACGACAATATATATTTTTTCTCTAAAACTGCATCAATCACCCTTTTTTCAACATTTTTTGAATATTTAAAACTTTTCAATGAAGCCGCTCTCTTTTAGAAAAAAAACGATGATTTTACTCCAAAAATGATTTTTCACTGATTTTCTATTGATTTCAATGTTTTGATTAAAACAAGAGAAAAAAACACTTTATACATTTTCTTTCTCTGAAAGTATAAAAACTACCAAATTTTAACCTTTTTGGACGTTTTAACAACATTTTGAAGAAAAAAACCTTTTTCATGTTACAAAAAATGTAATATAAGCCGTTCAAGAAAGAAAATGTTTCTTTCAAAAAAAGGGATAATTTAATTGTTTCTATTCCAATTTCCATGTTTTGTTTGAAAAGGAAGAAAAAATTTATAAGTCCATGTAGTTTTTATGGCAGTACATTTTTTTTTCCTTTAAAATTCTATAGTTAAAAACGTCGAAAAAAAAGTAGTTTTTGAAATTTTACAAAAATAAGTATATTGTAACATGAAAAAAAAAAATTATAAAAAATGTTTTCAAACGTCCAAAAAAGGTTAAATTTGGGTAGTTTATATAGTTTCAGAAAATGAATATGTATATAGTGTTTATTTTCTTGTTTTAATCAAAATTTTGAAATCAATAAATAAAAAACTATTAAAAATCACTTGTCGAGTAAATTTTTTTTTTTTTTTTTTTGTAAAAGAGAAGGTTTTCCTTGTAAAATGGTAAATTTCCAAAAAAAAAAAATGTTGAAAAAAAGTCATTAATGCAGTTTTAAAGAAAAAAAAATATTGTCGTAAATTAAGGATGAAAACATAAAAATGGATAATTTGTGCAATTTTAGGGAAAAAAATGTTATAAAAAAATTATTTTTTGCTGTTGTTCCATCAACAAATGAATATAAGATAAAAACATTGAAAAATTCACTTTTTAGGCAGAATTTTGTTCTTTATTTAAATCGCACATATGATACTTATAAAAGGAGGTTTTGTGTAAAATGCCGTTAATATTCCTAAAAACGTTGAAAAAAGCGTATTTTGCGAAATTTTAAAGAAAAAATATATTGCCACAATATTCATTGTTTTTTTTTTTTGTTTTTTTATCTACCATAAAACAATGAAATAAGAAGAGAATCATTGAAAAATTCTTTTTTTTTCGGTTAAAAGGAACTGCTTTCGTGATATGTCATACATTCCTTTTTTTTACCTAAAAAAGATGGCCTTTCGTAGGTTAGATGTTAATACTCTTAGAAACACTAAAAAGGGGAAAATTCATGCAATTTTGAGACAAAAAAAACGAATTGCATTAAAATATCATTACATTTCTTGGTTTTTCTATTATTTTTATATCAAAACATGGAAATGAAAAGAAAGCATTGAAAAATCTTTTTTCTAAAAGAAATATTTTTTCCTTGAAATGGCTTGTATTACATTTTATGTAATATAAAAAAGGATTTTCTTCAAAATGTTGTTAAAACTAATAAAAAGGTTAAAATTGGTTCGTTTCTGTAACTTTAGAGAGAAAAAAATAGTGTTTTGTTCCTGTTTTTAATTAAAACTTATAAATCAAAAGAAAATTACAGAAAAAATCACATTTGGAGATAAAAACATCCTTTTCTTTCTAAAAGAAGAGGGTTTAGTCATTAAAATATTGTAAAACCTCTAGAAAAACGTTGCAAATACATGATTTGTGCACTCTTAGAATAAAAATATATCGTCGTAAAAGAAGAATTTAAAAAATCTAAAAAGGGTAGTTTTATGAAATTTTAGAGAAAAAATATATATTATCGTAGGAAATATTTTTTTCCTTTTTTTATCAATAACGAAAATAATCTGAAAAACATTGAGAAAGTCACTTTTTAGGTTGAATTTCATTCTTTTTTGAGTCTACATATATTATTCTTGAAAAGGGGGTTTTGTCTAAAATGCTGCTAATACTCCTAAAAGCATTGAAAAAGGCGTATTTATCATATTTTACAGAAAAAAAACTATATTATTGTAATATTCATTGCTCTTCCCCTTTTTTTTACTTGTTTTCCAATAAAACATGGTAATAAGAAAAGAATTATTGAACAATTCACTTTTGGAGGAGAGTGAAGTTTTTCATAATATGGTATATAACATTTTTTTCTACTAAAGAACTGGATTTTCCTTTGAAATGTTGTTAATACTCTTAAAAAACGATGAAAAAAAAATTATTGCAATTTTGAGAAACAAAATGTACTGCAATAAAAGTATAATGTTTTTTTCCTTCATTTTCAATCAAAATATGGATGAAAAAAGAGAAACAAAGAAATAATTCCATTTTTGACATAAATTAGTTTTATTTTTTTAAATGGCATACTATTTTCTATATGAAAAGGATTTTTCCTCAAAATATAGTTAAAACTCCTAAATTGGTTACAATAGAGTAGAAAATAAACTTTTTTGGTGAAATTGCGTGTATTACAATATTTTTTTACTTGAAAAAAGAGTTTTTTCGTTAAAATCTTGTTAATACTCTTAAAAACGTTGAAAAACTGGTAGTTTATGGAATTTTAAGGAAAGAAAATGTACTGCCATAAAAATTAAATGGATTAATTGATTTTTCCTTCCTTTTCAATCAAAACATGGAAATAAAAATAAGAACCTTTAAATAATCCCTTTTTTGACAAAAATATTCTCTTTCCCTGAAACGGCATATATTACATTTTTTGTAAAATGGAAAAGGTTTTTTCTACAAAATGTTGTTAAAACGTCCAAAAAGGTTAAAATTGGGTAGTTTATATACTTTAAGAGAAAGAAAGTGTATGAAGTGTTTTTTTCTTGTTTTAAATCAGAACATTGAAATCAATAAAAATTCATTGATAAATCACTTTTAAAGTAAAATCATATATTTTTTTTCTAAAAGAAAGCGTATTCCTTGAAAAGTTGTAAATCTCCAAAATCCGTTGAAAAAAGAGTGATTTATCAAGTTTTAGGGAAAAGAAACATATTGTCTAAATATAAAAGTTAAAAAATAAAAATGGGTAATTTGTTCACTTTTAGATAAAAACAAATATTGTCGGAAAAAAACACTTAATTTTTTGCTTTTCTTCCATCAACCAATGAAAATAACATGAAAAACATTGGAAAAGCCACTTTTTAGGCAGAATTGTTTTTTTTTATTCAAGTTGCATATGTAAAAGGTGGTTTTGTGTAAAATGCCGTTAATACTCTTAAAAAAGTCGAAAAAAACGTAATTTTTGAAATTTTATATAAATAAGTATATTGTAACATGACACAATTTTTTTTATAAAAAATGTTTTTAAACGTCCAAAAAAGGTTAAACATGGGTAGTTTATATAGTTTCAGAAAATGAAAATGTATATAGTGTTTATTTTCTTGTTTTAATCAAAACCTTGAAAAAAATTGATTATTAGACTATTAAAAAATAACTTTTGGAGTAAAATCATATTTTTCTTTGTAAAATTGTAAATCTCCAAAATAAATATTGAAAAAAGTCATTAATGCAGTTTTAGAGAAAAAATATATATTGTCGTAAAATAAGTGTGAAAACATCAAAAAGGGTAATATGTGCAATTTTAGGGGAAAAAAATGATGTCCTGAAAAGAATGTATTTTTTGCTGTTCTTCCATCAACAAATGAAAATAAGATAGAAACATTAAAAAAGTCACTTTATAGGCAGAATTTTGTTCTTTATTAAAAGTGCACATATTATACTTGTAAAAGTGGGTTTCGTGTAAAATGCCGTTAATATTCCTAAAAACGTTGAGAAAAACGTATTTTATGAAATTTTAAAGGAAAAAGTATATTCTCGCAATATTCATGTTTTTTTTTTTTTTTGTTTATTTACCATAAAAAAAATTAAATAAGAAGAGAATCATTGAAAAAAAAATTTTTTTTCGGTGAGAAGGAACTTTTTTTCGTGAAATGTCATATATTCCTGTTTTTTACTTAGAAAAGAAGGCCTTTCGTAGGTTATATGTTAGTACTCCTAAAAACGCTGAAAATGGGATAATTCATGCAATTTTGAGAGAAAAAATGAATTGCAATAAAAAGTCATTATATTTCTTGCTTTTTTTTATTTGCAATCAAAACATGGAAATGAGAAGAAAACACTGAAAAATCCTTTTCTAAAAGAAATATTTTTTCCTTGAAATGCAACGTATTAAATTTTATGTACCATAAAAAAGGGAATTTCTTCAAAATGTTGTTAAAACTAATAAAAACCTTAAAATTGGGTAGTTTATGTACCTTTAAAGAGAAAACAAAATAGTATTTTGTTCCTGTTTTTAATTAAAACTCGGAAATAAAAAGAAAATTACTGAAAAACTCACTTTTGGAGATAGAAACATCCTTTTTTTCTAAAAGAAGAGAGTTTTGTCATTAAAATATTGTAAAACTCCTAAAAACGTTGAAAATGGATGATTTGTGCACTCTTACAATAAAATATATATCGTCGTAAAAGAAGGATTAAAAAATCTAAAAAGGGTAATTTTATGCAATTTTAGAGAAAAATATATATATATATTGTCGAAGGAAATAGTTTTTGCTTTTTTTTCCATCAATAATGAAAATAGTTTGAAAGACATTGAAAAAGTAACTTTTTAGGCTAACTTTCTTTTTTGTGTCTGCATATACTATTCTTGATAAGTTGGTTTTGTCTAAAATGCTGCTAATACTCCTAAAAGCATTGATAAAAGCGTATTTATCATATTTTACAAAAAAATATATATATATTATCGTAACATTCATTGCTTTACCCTTTTTTTACTTGTTTTCCAATAAAACATGGAAATAAGTAAATAATTATTAAACAATTCACTTTTGGATAGGAGTGAAGTTTTTCATAAAATGGTATATTATACTTTTTTTTATTAAACAAGAGTGTTTTTCTTTTAAATGTTGTTAATACTCTTAAAAACGATGTAAAATTAAGTAATTATTGCAATTTTGAGAAATAAAATGTACTGCCATAAAAATATAATGTTTCTTTCCTTAATTTTCAATCAAAACATGGATATAAAAAAAGAAACAGAAATAATTCCATTTTTGACATATATTTGTTTTTTTCTCTTTGAAATAGCATACTATTTTCTATATGAAAAGGATTTTTCCTCAAAATATTGTTAAAACTCTTAAATAGGTTAAAATAGAGAAGAAAATATACATTTTTTGATGAAATTGCATGTATTACACTTTTCTTACGTGAAAAAGAGGTTTTACGTTAAAATGTTTTAATAATCTTAAAAACGTTGAAAAACGGGTATTTTATGGAATTTTAAGGATAGAAAATATACTGCCATAAAAATTCAATGGATTTATTGATTTTTCCTTCCTTTTCAATAAAAACACGGAAATAAAAATAAAAACCTTTAAATAATACCTTTTTGACAAATAATATCTTTCCCTGAAACGGCATATATTACATTTTTTTTGTAAAATGGAAAAGATTTTTTCTACAGAATGTTGTTAAAACGTCCAGAGAGGTTAAAATTGGGTAGTTTATATACTTTCAGAGAAAGAAAATGTATGAAGTGTTTTTTTCTCATTTTTAATCAAAACATTGAAATTGATAGAAAATCATTGATAAATCACTTTTGAAGTAAAATCATACTTTTTTTTTCTAAAAGAGAGCGTTTTCCTTGAAAAGTCGTAAATCTCCAAAATATGTTGAAAAGAGAGTAATTTATGCAATTTTAGGGAAAGTAAAACATATTGTCGTAAAAAAAAGATTAAAACATAAAAATGGGTAATTTGTGCAGTTTTAGAGAAAAACAAACATTGTCGGAAAAAAAACAATTAATGTTTTGCTTTTCTTTCATCAACCAATAAAAATAACATGAAAAACATTGAAAAAGTCACTTTTTAGGCAGAATTGTTTTTTTAATTCAAATTGCATATGTTAAAGGTGATTTTGTGTAAAATGCCGTGAATACTTTTAAAAACGTCGAAAAAACGTTATTTTTTATATTTTACAAAAATAAGTATATTGCAACATGAAAAAGTTTTTTTTAATAAAGAAAAAAGTTTTTTAAAGTCCAAAAAGGTTAAAATTGGGTAGTTTATATAGTTTCAGAAAATGAAATTATATATAGTGTTTATTTTCTTGTTTTAAGCAAAACCTTGAAATCAATAGAAAACTATCAAAAAATCACTTTTGGAATAAAATCATATATATATATATATATATATATATATATATATATATATATATATATATATATATATATTATATATATATATATATATAGATATATATATATATATATATATATATTTTTTTTTTTTTTTTTTTTTGTAATAGAGAGGGTTTTTCTTGTAAAATTGTAAATCTCCAAAAAACATTGGAAAAAGAGACATTAATTGCAGTTTTAGAGAAAAAATATTTATACTATCGTAAAATAAGGAATAAAACATATAAAATAGGTAATTTGTGGAATTCTAGGGAAAAAAATGATGTCATAAAAAAGAATGTATTTTTTGCTGTTGTTCCATCAACAAATGAAAGTAAGATAAAAACATTGAAAAAGTCACTTTTTAGGCAGAATTTTATTCTTTATTTAAATTGTATATATTATACAAGTAAAAGGGGGTTTTGTGTAAAATGCCGTTAATACTCCTAAAACCGTTGAAAAAAACGTATTTTATGAAATTTTAAAGAAAAAAGTATATTGTCGCAATATTCATTATTTTCTTGTGTATTTACCAGAAAACAATGAAATAAGACGAGAATCATTAAAAAATTCATTTTTTTTCGGTGAAACGGAACTTTTTTCGTGAAATGTCATATATTCCTTTTTTTTACCTAAAAAAGATTGCCTTTCGTAGATTAGATGTTAATTCTCCTAAAAACTCTGAAAAGGGGATAATTCATGCAATTTTGAGAGAAAAAAAAAGAATTTCAATAAAAAGTCATTATATTTCATGCTTTTTCTTTTATTATTAATCAAAACATGGAAATGAAAAGAAATCACTGAAAAATCCTTTTTCTAAAAGAATTATTTTTTCCCTAAAATGGCTTGTATTACATTTTATGCAACATAAACAGGGATTTTCTTCAAAATGCTGTTAAAACTAATAAAAAGGTAAGAATTGGGTAGTTTATGTAACATTAAAGAGAAAAAATAGTGTTTTGTTCCTGATTTTAATTAAAACTTGGAAATCAAAAGAAATATACTGAATAACTCACTTTTGGAAATAAAAACATCATTTTTTTTTAAAACAAAAGGGTTTTGTCATTAAAATATTGTAATATCCCTAAAAACGTTGAAATGGATGATTTGTGCAGTCTTAGAGTAAATATATATCTTCGTAAAAGAAGGATTTCAAAAGTCTAGAAAGGGGAGTTTTATGCAAGTTTAGAGAAAAATATATACTTTGTCGTAAGAAATAATTTTTTTTTTTTTATCAATAATGAAAATACTCTGAAAAACATTAAAAAAGTAACTTTTTAGGCTTAATTTCTTTCTTTTTTGAGTTTACAAATATTATACTTGAAAAGAGGGTTTTGTCTAAAATGCTGCTAATACACCTAAAAGCATTAAAAAAGCGTATTTATAATATTTTACAGAAAAAAACTATATTATATTAACAATCAATTCTGTTCCCTTTTTTTTACTTGTTTTTCAATAAAACATGGAAATAAGTAAAGAATTATTGAACAATTCACTTTTGGAGGGGAGTGAAGTTTTTCATAAAATGGTATATATTACATTTTTGTTTTTTACTAAACAAGAGCGTTTTTCTTTGGAATATTGTTAATATTCTTAAAAAACTGTGAAGAAACAAAATGTACTGCCATAAAAATATACTGCCATAAAAATATAATGTTTTTTTTCTTCATTTACAATCAAAACATGGATATAAAAAGATAAACAAAGAAAGTATTCCATTTTTAACATAAATTTGTTTTTTTCTTTGAAATGGCATGCTATTTTCTATATGTAAAGGATTTTTCTCAAAATATTGTTAAATTTTCTAAATAGGTTAAAATACAGTAGAAAAAAAGCATTTTTTGGTGAAATTGCATGTATTACAATTTTTTTAACGTGAAAAAGAGGTTTTACGTTAAAATGTTCTTAATAGTCTTAAAAACATTGAAAAACCGGTAATTTATGGAATTTAAAGGAAAGCAAATGTACTGCCATAAAAATTAAATGGATTTATTGATTTTTCCTTCCTTTTCAATTAAAACGTTGAAATAAAAATAAAAACCTTTAAATAATCCCTTTTTTTACAGAAATATTCTCTTCCCCTGAAACAGAATATATTACATTTTTTTTTGTAAAATTGAAAAGTTTTTTTCTACAAAATGTTAAAACGTCTGAAAAAGTTAAAATTGGGTGGTTTATACACTTTCAGAGAAAAAAAATGTATCAAGTGTTTTTTTCTTGTTTTTAAACAAAACATTGAAATCAATAGAAAATCATTGATAAAAGACTTTTGAAGTAAAATCAAATATTTTTTTTTCTAAAAGAAAGCGTTTTCCTTGAAAACTTGACTTTTTTCGTGAAATTGCATATATTCCTTTTTTCTGAACTAAAATAAAAATGGTCTTTCTTAGATAAGATGTTAATTCTCCAAGAAACGCTGGAAACGGGATAATTCATGTAATTTTGAGAGAAAAAAAAAAATTGCCATGAAAAGTTAATATTTCTTGCTTTTTCCTTCATTTTCATTCAAAACATGGAAATGAAAGAAAAAAAACACTGAAAAATCCTTTTTCTTAAAGAAATATATATTTTTTTCATTAAAATGTCTTCTATTGCATTTTATGTAACATGAAAAAGAGATTATCCTCAAAATGTTGATAAAACAAACAAAAAGGGTAGTTTATGTAATTTTAAAGAGAAAAACAATACTATATAGTGGGTTGTTCATATTTTTAATTAAAACATGGAAATCCAAAGAAAATTACTGAAAAACTCACTTTTGGATGTAAAAACATACTTTTATTTTCTAAGGGAAGATGGATTTGACATAAAAATATTGTAAAACCCTTAAAAACGTTGAAAAATTGATAATTCAAATCGCATATGTTATACATGTTATACATGTGTTTAAACGTCCAAAAAGGTTAAAAATGGATACTTTGTACAGTTTAAGAGAAAGAAAATGTATATAGTGTTTATTTTCTTATTTTTATTCAAAACATTGAAATCAATAGAAAATTATTAGAAAAGTGACCCTTGGTGTAAAATCATATATTATTTTTCTTTTTCTAAAAGAAATGGTTTTCCTTTAAAAGTAGTAAATCTCCGAAAAACATTGAAAAAAGGGTCATTTATGCGGTTTTAGAGAAAAATAAATATATTGTCGTAAAATAAGGATAAAAGCATAAAAATAGGTAATT